>JAAGEH010000040.1:21590193-21612570 GCA_011751065.1 Lasiurus cinereus
CCTTAGACTCTCCTCTTGCTTTTTAAGTTTTTTTTCTAGAAGCTGCTGTACTTGGGTATTTTTTCCTACCGTGTCTTCTAGCTCACTGATGCGGTCCTCTGCTTCTTCTAGTCTACTTTTGATGCTTTCTATTGAG
This sequence comes from Lasiurus cinereus, assembly GCA_011751065.1. Classification (NCBI taxonomy): domain Eukaryota; kingdom Metazoa; phylum Chordata; class Mammalia; order Chiroptera; family Vespertilionidae; genus Lasiurus; species Lasiurus cinereus. The sequence goes on from JAAGEH010000040.1 coordinate 21,590,330, forward strand.
TTCTTTATAGCAGTGATGTCATTTTTCATTTCTTCTTGTTTATTCTGCACCTCCTCTAGGTTCTTCTTCATTTCCTCTTGGCTCTTACTCATATTGTCAAATTTGTCTTCCATTCTTTTCAACCACATTATGATCGTTTCTCTGAACTCTTTCTCTGGTGGGCTTATTTCTGGATCTATTTCGTTTACTTCCTTTTCTGGTGAAACCTGCCTTTCTGTCTTATGTGGGCTGTTTCTTTTTCTGCCCATGGTCTTTCTTCTCCGGGTGTCTGGTTATGTAGTTCTCTCTCCTACGTTGATTGAAAGGCACAAACTACAACGCGACCAGGTTAGACTATATAAATACTTCATCAGTGAACAAGTTTATAAAATATATCAAGAGAATACCAAGTTTTTTCCAAAGCAGAAATAAACACTTCCAGTTGTAAAGTTAAAAGATAGTTAAATAAACATAACTACTGCAAATCCTGTGAAATACCAACAGAATGCATAACAATTTGGGGACAAACATTAATGAAAAGGGAGGAGGGAGAAAAGGGCATGAGAAAATAAATATCATGTCAGAACAAATCTGCATCTTATCAGTCTGTAATATACAACAGCCTCCAAAACTTGAGACCTCACAGCATAAAGCACTATAATTTATGCTTTGCAATGCCGACCACCCATAAGAAATAATTCTGACTAGTTGTGTTAAGTAAATTTAAACCCAAATGACTAAAGCAACACCCATAATTCATCTAGTACATAAATAACCTCAAAATATATAAAATTAGCCTGGCACAATCATTTATGGTCAATGTGAAATGCTCTACTATTTACTAGTTATGAAGTAATTTAAGTTCTTAGATATCAATCAAGAGAAAAACTCATGCCCAATATTTCCACCTTACCTCAACCTTCTATACACACACCTACACTCCAATAATTAAAATCAGTATTTATTTTACTGTTTTCAAATCCCCATTATGAAGTATTGGTGGGACAGACATGTACATAGCTCTGTGGAAAGCAACATGGCAATATTCAATCAAGCTGAAGAAAAGCCCCACACCTCAGGAGACATTCTACTTCTAATTATATGCACTGGAAAAGTGCTCCTCAAAGTATGTTCCATGGAACAGTGCCAGGCCTTGAACTGATTTTTACTATTCCATGACAAGATAAAAATAGGAACTGAGTGTAGGTGTTTAGAGAATTCTACAACAATTTGACAAAGAATTTTTTTTTAATCAGAGCTTATATTTTGTCTTTTTTATTTCCCTTTTCTAGTAATTCAATTTTATTATATTTTACAAAGTTTTTCTCTACATTAGAAACAATAAGTAAATACTAGTTCCAAAGAAGTACTATACTGCCTTAAAGTACTAAAACATTTGTATAATTTTTTCAAAGCAAACTAAGAAAAAACTTCAATGTCCAGCAAGTAAAAAGTGGAATATTAAACAATGAAAAGAAACAATCTAATATGCATAACCCACCATGGATGAATCTAAAAAAATCAGACATGATTCCACACAAAAATCACACAATATAGAGGAATACATACACACATAGTAAAAGCACAACAATCATGCGCACAAATTATAACAGCAAATTCAAAATAGGCCTCCCTCTAGGAAATGATGGAAAGAAGAAACCGAGGAATTAACTATTTATAATGCAGTCTTTAAAACAGATGTTACAAATAAGACAACAATGTTAAGATCTGACAAAGAGAGGTGGAGGATGTTGGTCACATCATTCTCTAAAACTTGTATGTTAGAAATAGTTATTTTAAAAACATCAAAAATTAAAAGTGACAAAAAATTTACAGTAACTGCTACAAAGGAAAATAACAACAATGTGACCATAACAAAGTAATAAGATATCTGATTAAGATTGGGAAATCATAAAAGAAAATTTATCTAATAAAGTGACATTTACATTTAGAATCTGTAAGGATTAGCCAGAGTGAAAGAGATATCCAGATAGGAAGAACAAAAAGTGCAAAGCTCCTAGTGCAAAATGAAAGGTGTGCAGAGATGTGTGTACTCTGTGAGCTGATGAGCTATGGCAAAAAGCATGCACACTGTGGTGAAGCCATTGAAGAATTCTAAGAACAACAGTGACGTTGGTGTTTTAGAAAAATCCCTTTGGCAGCTTGCTTTGTAAAGATTGGAAGGGGTAAATAAATAGAATCAGAAAGGTTGCTGAAGGGTCCAGACAAGAGATATTAAACAATATTCATTTGCTGGCAATGTAAACAGAAATATAAGTTCTGACTCAAGTTACATTTTCAACAAAGACTGACAGGACTTGATAGATAGGTTGAGGAAAAACAAATAGGGAGGAAATAAAAGTGTCAAAAGATACATAAAAGTCTCTTTTAGATCAGATAAAGGTCATTAAAAAGATGGGTAGAGATTACTTAAGATCAGTTTGAAATTGAATCCTGAATTTACTAGTTCCCACAATATTGCAGAATTAACCATTAATTATTTAATTTACAGAGTCTATAATAGGAAAACAAAGCAGCAGTTGAGAAGAAAAGCTACTCCTGGCAGAGAAATTGTTATTGTTGTTGTTATTCCTCACCTGGGAATATTTTTCCACTGATTTTTAGGGAGAGCGGAAGAGAGAGGGAAAGACAGAGAGAAACATCCATGTGAGAGAAACACATCAATTGGTTGCCTCCTGCACACTCCCGGACCAGGGCCCGGGCTGAGGAGGAGTCTGCAACCAAGGTACAAGATTTGACCAGAATTAAACCTGAAACCCTTTGGTCTGCAGGCCAATACTCTATCCACTGAGCCAAATTGGCTAGGGCCTAGCAGAGAAATTTAAGAAATCACCCTTGTCCGGCCAATGTGGCTCAATGGTTGAGCACTGAATCAGGTAGGGGTTCAATTCCCGGTCAGGGCACATGGCAAGGTTGCGGGCTTGATCCTCAGTGGGGGGTGTGCAAGAGGCACCCAACCAATGATTCTCTCATCATTGATGTTTTTCTCTCTCTCTCCCTCTCTTTTCCTCTCTGAAATCAATAAATATATATATATATATTTAAAAAGATATCACCCTCACAAAAGCTAAAAGCAATTCCCTAAACAGTATCCTTCTGTAAATTCAAGATGTTTCTTAATCATGCTTCCATCACATCTCTTAATACTACTGAACATAAAAGTATTAAGTATTCACAATGTAATTTCTAGAATAACCACTGGAATAACAGAATGAAAAAGGTTGAAAAGAACCATAGGCAAGATAAAAGAAACACATTGGAAAATAAAATTCCCAAAATAAAATGAATTATTTTAAACTTGAACACATCAATAATTATAGTACAGTGAATGTAAATGGACTAAATGCTCCTGGTAAATTACAAAGATTGACTCTCACGGCCCACCTTTGAGTTGGCACATACCAATAAGGAGGTCTGGGAGTGACTTAACATGTCCAGAGTTGGGATTTCTAATGACCTTTGTACCTTCTTTCTCTGTCAGGGTCAGGCTTTTGGCCAATGCATCCAGCAGAGGGGTATGAGCCTATATGAGACTCATCATTGGACCTGCATACTAGGCTGGGGGTAGAGAGTGAAGAGCTAGCTGTGCATCTAGGGCTAAACCTGTTTCCAAAAGTGTCGTTACATACAGGGAGCACTGAGCAAATTTAAGTAAATATAAACATGTGGAAAAAGTAGGTTTTTAAGATAAATATCACATGATCTCATTCATATGTGGTACATAATGATCAACACAATTTGATGAACAAGAATAGATCGATCTAGAGACAATTGCTAAGAGAGGGGGATTAGAAAGCAACCAAAGGACTTGTATGCATACATATTAGCATAACCAACAGACACAGACACTGGGGCGGGAATGGCTGAGGGGGGGGGGAGGTCAATTGAGGGAAAAGGAGACATGTAAAACTTTAGACAATAAAAATAACAATAAAAAAATAATAAAATGAGCCGAAGCCAGTTTGGCTCAGTGGATAGAACGTTGGCCTGCGGACTGAAAGGTCCCAGGTTCGATTCTGGTCAAGGGCATCAGGAGGCAGCTGATCGATGTCTCTCTCTCATCGATGTTTCTGACTGTCTATCTCTCTCCCTTCCTCTCTGTAAAGAAATCAATAAAATATATTTTAAAATAATAATAAAATGAAATTGGACACAACACAAAAAAAAAAGTAGGTTTACAACTGAAAATAATACAATCCTAGCCTATATAATAAAAGCCTAATATGCGAATTGGCCAAGCGGCAGAACAACCGGTGGAACAACTAGTAGCTATGACATGCACTGAACACCAGGGGGCAGATGTGCAACACAGGAGTTGCCCTCAGCCCGCAAGCCCCAGCCCAGCCAAGGCAAGTGTGAGTGGGGGCGGCCCTGATAGCCCCACTGGACATCCCACACATTGGCCCTGATTGCCAGCCAGGCCTAGGGACCCTACCTGTACACAAATTTCATGCACCAGGCCTCTAGTAATTAATGAATGATAATAAACTCTGTTTTTCACATACTGACAACTATAAACCTACTTTTGCCCCACCCTGTATGGAGGATAATGAAAGTCAGCTTTCTCACTGTTGGAGGAGGGAATTACAAATATGGGAAAAATGAAATCTGTAACAAACCCTGTAGTTTTGGAATAGAATTAGAGGTGCAGGTATAAATTCATGATTTTAGATAGATAGATAGATAGAGAGATGGATGATAGAAAGAGAGAAAGAAAAAGAGAGAAAGAAAAGGGAGAAAGAATAATGTAGTACATTATGTAAAACTATAAAGAAAAATAAGTAAATATAAAAACTTTTTTAAGATATTAATTACCAGTGGTGGAAGCAGAACATAGGGATGGGCCGAGGAGGAGCACACAGAAGTTAAGACTATTGCTAACACTCTATTTCCTAAGGTGGATGAAGTTCATTTATTATTACTGTGTTAATAGAGGCCCAGTGCATAAAATTCGTGCACAGGTGTGTGTACGTGTGTGTGTGTGTGTGTGTGTGTGTGTGTGTGTGTGTGTGTTCTTCAGCCCAGCCTTCACCCTCTCCAATCTGGGATCCCTCTCACAATCCAGGACTGCTGACTCCAAACCGCTAGCCTGCCTGCCTGATTGCCCCTAACCACTTCCGCTTGCCAGCCTGATCAATGCCTACCTGCTCCTCTGCCGGCCCAATTGCCCCTAACCGCCCTCCCCTGCCGGCCTGGTCGCCCCCAACTGCCCTTCCCTGCAGGCCTGGCTCCCCCTACTGCCCTCCCCTGCTGGCCTGATCACCCCTAAATGCTCTCCCCTGCAGGCCTGATCGCCCACAACTGCCCTCCCCTGCAGGTGATCTTGTGGCGTCCATCTTGTGTCCATATGGGAGTGGCCATCTTGTGTGTTGGAGTGAAGGTCAATTTGCATACTACCTCTTTATTATACAGGATTATGATTCCTAACATGCAGTTTGCATATTGGTGTGATCTCAACATGGCACCTCAAGAGCCTAAACTTTAAAGTCTAAACCTAACAATCTACTTATATTAGAAATTCAGCTACTTTCACAAACTTTTTTGTGTGAGTCAGATAAAGTGTGTCATTTTGGTTTATTTGCTTTAAACAGTTTCAACTATGACTACTTGTTCCAATACAAATATACTTGATTCCTCAAAGAAAAACCTCCTCTTCATAAATAGTCATCATTTTAAGCTCACTAAATATAACTTAACCCTAAAGAAAAATAACATTTTTTTTTAATGGTCATCTTTTCACCAAATAAGAGTTCAATGAAATATGACTACTTAAGCAATAATTAAAACCATAAGAGAAGAGTCACTATCACATCTATATAGGCTGGTACATGAAGATTGTAACGACAGGTTGATTCATAAAAGAAAAACAACATAAAATAAACTTCCTTAGATTTTTATCTAAACAAAGATCCTTTTTTTTTTTTAACTTTCTCCTGACTATATAAGTTATATAAGAATAAAATGAGTACTTTAAAACTTACCATTCCACTGGAATTATTTATTCCATTCATATTAATTTTGGTTACAAATCTAACTGATGGAGGAGCTTCTGGGTATTTAGGTCCACATTCTACTTTCAGGCTATATATTCTGTTTTCATAATTTGTCTGGAAGGCAAAAAAATAATAAAAATAATATTCAAGTGCTAATAAAAGAAGAAAAGTACTTGATATTATTGTGTATGTGATCAAGAATTTACTTTTCTACATTCATTTGACCTATTATGTAGAATAAACTGCAGCAAGTATATTTAAAAATAGGGAAAAAACAGAGGTTTTATAAAATAATTCTATACAGCCATATTAAAATTATCAGAACTCACTTTGTGTGATATAGGCAATGCCCATAATAAAATTAAAGCAAAAACCAAACCACTTAAATTCAGGTTTTACTAAAAAGTCTACATTGTGGAGGAGAGACTACCTGACTATGCCATACACATATAAAAGTTCACATTTGTCCAGGACAATTCTGTTTATTCCTACTGTTCCAGTATTAATATTAATAGTGCTTCTTTTCATCCTCAAAAAAATCTCATTGGACAATAAATTATTTGGTTATCCCACTTATAGGGCAATTAATAACTTCTAGCAAAAAGAAAAAGACTATATTATACCATGTTACAATGAGAAAACAGTATTTCATGCCTCATTAGTTAGAGCAAACTTTATGTTTCCACATCATTTTAAAATAGTTTCTTAATTGAGAAATTTAACATAACCATACTATAAAAAAGCCATTTTGAAGCTACCAGACATAATGGTTCTAAATTATTCCTGGCTGATATTTCATATCCATAATTAACTCTTCTTTATCCTTATGACTTGTTCACTTGGTTAACTTATTACTATACAATTAAAATATAAAAGTGAAAAATAAGTAAAAGAGACAAATGTAATGTCTGTTGGTTTCTACAATAAACCTGGGGGAGAGGAGAGTAGCTAACCATCCATCTACAGATTTCACTTAACAAAACTTCCTTTCCCTTAAGTAAAAGTTATTCCCAAGAGGTTAAATGTTGGATATTAAGCTACTGTAGTTTAAAATGGATGCAACATTCTTATATATGTTAAATATTTCGATATTTTACAAAAGGAACAGCTGTATAAAACTCATTTATTTTAATGGTAAATATATTAATAATATGACAAGCACTTTTGATATATATATACAAAGGACTAACACCAGACAGATCTGAAGGAAATCATCTAGTCTGTGTTTCTCCAATTTGGATACATTTCAGCCTCTCTAAAAACTTGCATTTTAAAAAATAATGATAATAATAATAGACACCCCCCAAATTCATAATATTAAAGATACTCAAGGTATGTGGAAACAATCAGAACTCTCAAACTACTGAGTGTCAAAAACCATACAACCATTTTGTAAACAAGTTGGCATTTTCTTATAAAGATAAGCATACACCTACCCTATGAGTTAGCAATTCCATACCTACGCATTTTAACCAAGAGAAATGAAGACAAACATATATTTACAAAAAGACGTGTTAAAGAATGTTCATAGTAGTTTTATTTGTAATAGCCAGAAAGTAGATAAAAATCCAAATAACCATGAACAGGAGAAGTGATAAACATAATATAGTATACAATAAAGTAAAATAGTACTCAGTAATTAAAAAAAACACACACACAACTACTACATGGAACAACACAGATGACTCTCTGAGACGTTACACTGAGTCAAAAGAAGCAAATTGGTAAGTGAACACACTGCATGATTTCACTTATAACAAGTTCCACAACAGTCAATACTCCTCTAGGGTGCACAAAGCAGGATAGGAATGAGGATGGGAAGAGAACTTTGTGGGTTAATAGAATTGTTCTCTATCTCGATGAGCATATGGATAACAAGGTACATTCGTCAAAACTAATGGTATCTATTTCACTATATGTACATTACACCTCAAATTTTTCTAAAATAAAAAAACTATTAATCTAATTCAGTACTCAGAGTAAATATCATTCTAACTTTTTATACCTTGGGCTAATTTTTCTTTTCAATTAATTTCTTTTAAATTAACAACCAAATCTTTCTATTCTCTAACAAAAGAATTAAAAAATTAAATAGAAGAGAGTAATAAAAGAAACTAATAATTATTAACCATGCCCAGCCAGCGTGACTCAGTGACTGAGCATCCATCTATGATTCCCGGTCAGGGCACCCATGTGCCCAGGTTGCTGGCTTGATCCCCATGGGGATGGGGGAGAGGGAATGGGCAGGAGGCAGCCAATCAATGATTCTCTCTCCTCACTGATGTTTCTTCTTCTCTCTCCCTCTCTGAAATCAATAAAAATATTTTTAAAAGTATGTACTATAGTCAGATACTCTCCTATTGTCTAATTATTAATTCATTTGATTCTCAAAATTTCTAAAGATGGATATAGTGCCTCCATTTACATATGAAGAAACATACATATAAGGAAAAGTAACTAAAACTCTAATGCTAAAAAATACTGCTTCAGAAAATTGACATACAAATATATGGAAAAACAAAATTGCTAATTATATAAATCCAGATACTGGAGTAACACACACACACACACACACACACACACACACACACAAATTTTAAGCAGTAGCAAAAAACTAACAAACAGAAAACAGCTAACCAAGTTACAGTATGTTGAGGTAAAAATTTTCCTATTACTCTAAGCTGAATGTAGATAGCTAAAGCTGCGGACAAAATTGTTCTAAATATGACATCTTCTAAACAGAAAACTAAGATGAGACACCCATCTCAGCAGGTTTTATTAAATGGCAAGTGAGTACTGTGACCACTAATCTTTACCCAGTCCCATGTGCCTCAGTGAGGGAGATAACTTGAAAGAGGATGTGTGCTGAATAGTCTGGCTTAGGAGGAGTACTGTACCATGGAAAGGTCCTCCCCTCCACCTTCTTCCTGGCACCAAAAAGTGAGAGGTGCTCAAAGACTAACTGAAAAGAGAGGACTCACTGGAAGAGAAGCCTGGCCTGGCAGTCAGCAGCATTGGTCTATGTGTCCCCCACATACTGAGCAGGCTCTACCGTCCCTACAAGCTAGATAAGTCCTTGCTCTTCCTCCCCCCACGGGGCACACCCTAGACATGGGAGTTTCCTGCAGTTCTATGACACCAACTTGGAGAGTCCTGCTGGCGGCCATGAGAGATCAGGCAGGAGCTGTTCCTCCACATTTGCAAACTATGCTTTGAAACAGCCCACAAAAATTGTGAGGAACTTATACATAAGCTCCAAAACATTCTTCAGGTTTAAAGTTCACTGGAGGTAGTGGCTCAGTGGATAGAATATCAGCCCACAGACTGAAGAGTCCCAGGTTCAATTCCAGTCAAGGGCACATACCTCAGCTGTAGGCTCCATCCCCAGCCTTGGTGTAGGAGGCAACCAATAAATGTGTCTCTCTCACATCGATGTTACCCTCTCCCGGTCTCTCCCGCCTTCCTTCCACTCTCTCTAAAAATCAATGAAAAAATATTCTCAGGTGAGAATAAACAGACAAACAAAATTTTTGAAATGTATATTCTATCAAGTTCAGATCATCTCAAACCATTCATTAAGATTGCTTATAAGTTATAAGCACTTTTTTTTTTAACCACACAGACCATAGTAATAATGTCCACAGGCAGTGAAAATCAAAGTTTTCATTATAAATACCAAGTTATAAAACACAGAAAAAATTCTAATCACCAGTATTATATTTCCTTCTTCAAAAGTGTTATGGAAAAAAATCAGAGCATGGGGGGGGGAGGGGCATTTGTTAGTGTAGTAGTGTATATAAATTTTGCAAAAGAATACCAGAAAATATAGCCGAAACCGGTTTGGCTCAGTGGATAGAGCGTCGGCCTGCAGACTGAAAAGTCCCAGGTTCAATTCCAGTCAAGGGCATGTACCTTTGTTGTGTGTACATTCCCAGTAGGGGGTATGCAGGAGGTGGCTGATCGATGTTTCTCATTGATATTTCTAACTCTCTATCCCTCTCCCATCCTCTCTGTAAAATATCAATAAAATATATATTTTTTTAAAAAGAATACCAGATAATATAAAACAATAATTAATTAATCTTTAAATTTAACATTGCTAATTACCTGATCCATTTTTCTTTTATAATAATCAACATGAAATATAAACTCTACCCAATGGGAAAACAGGTGAAATGTTCAGTGGACAAGGTAGCAAACAGTATACAAAACCAAAGTGAGGAAAAAAAAACCGTTAGTGTTTTTTCTAGCAAGTCAAAATATTATACAATACGTATTTCAAATACTCATTGCAGGGAGTGCAATAAATGGGATCTTTGAGTAAGAAATGCAGAATAGAAAAAAAAATTCCCAATCTGAAAGTATTTTGAATAAAAAGAAAAATTCAGAAACTTCAGAAAGACCTAAGAATAAAAAACAATGGGACTGTTCCCAACATCACAAGAAAATATTCAAGAATCATACTTTTCAATGTAGTATTTTATAAATGAAGAATCTGAGGCATATAGCATTTCCATGACAAATCAAATATCACAAAACAAATAGCAATGTGCTCTCAAAAAAAAAAACAATTTAGATATTATGGGTTACAAATAGTGAGTTAGTAATACATTATGTCAAAACACACTGTTTGCTCTTCCCAAATAACCCCTCCATTTCCTCACCTTTTCTCCTCTCTATCTGGAATGTTCTCCATCCCCATCACCACCTTCTGAAATCCTACTAGTCAGTTCTTTAAGGCTCATTCCAAGGCAACTTCCTCCACTGTTCAGCCTTCCTCAATTATTCCAGCTAGAAGAAACATATTCTAAAGTCCCATAGTGATCTTTCTCTGCCATATTTAGAGTCTGTCATTTACATTTATTTTTTTCTTCTCTACTAAACTGCAAACACTTTGCTGGCAATGACTATAACAATCTTTTCCCCCAATTCTCCAGAAAAATCAAGTATCACATTGTGCACAATGGTAGCATCAGTAAATGCATACAAAATAAAAAGGGAGTAACTGTTTCAGTTAGAATTTATCATAATTATTTAAATATATTGTAAAATAAAATGCTTATTGTAAAGTGGATATAAATATCAATAAAAATATGTAATGTATAGCACTGACCCTTGGTGGCCCAATAATCATGCCTGTCCACCTTGTAAGTGTCATATCTTCATCATCTTCAAGGCCCCAGCTAACCGTACCATCGCCTACTCCTTTTTGTCCTTCTTCAAGTTCTTCCAACAAGCGAAAATTACGAGGAACTTTAACTCCTATACAAAAGAATGTCAATGTAAATGCAAAAAGCTCACAATTATAAGAGCTACATATATTCAATTTCAGCATTCCCAAATTAGTCTTTATAAATTATTTCCCCAAAAAGCAAAATTTTCTCTGAAAAAACATTCTGCTCCAGAAAATTTTGAATCTAATAACCTCAAAATGAAAACGCTATAGAAAGCACTGTACCAATATTAATAGCACAGAACATGTATATGAATTCCTAATTAGTTAATTCCATACTGACATAAATTAATGATCAAAAATCATTATAAATAGTTGAGATCTTGTTCCTAGCCAAGAACAAAACGGACATAACCAGAAAGTTCACAAAAGTTTGATTTTCTTAATATATATTCTTCTCTAATAACTTTTAAAGAATAATGTCCATCTTTTAAAATGTAGTAAGAGGTACTATTTTCTAGGATATGCTAAAGCAGCCCCATTCATTGTCCCCAGTTAGTCTCTTTCCTGCTCTCATCCCTAAGCAACGGACTCCTCTCTCTCCCAGCTCATTTTCTTATGGATATAGCAATTTCCTAGGACAGGGGTCGGCAAACTGCGGCTCGTAAACCACATGTGGTTCTTTGGCCCCTTGAGTTTTTAGCCAAGGCCAACTTAGGAGTACCCTAATTAAGCATTCATTCTATGTACCTACCTATATACTTTAAATTTAAAAAAATTAGCTCTCAAAAGAAATTTTAATTGTTGTACTGTTGATAGCTCTATTGACTAATGAGTTTGCCGACCACTGTCCCAGAACATGCCCTTCACCTCTTTGTCCAAACCCTGGTAAGTTTTACACAATCTACAAACCTTTCTCATACCTCCAGTTCTCTCAGTTAACTCAATCACTCCTTATAAATTCTGAAACCTTAACACACTTTCCTCTCTGCCTAGATTCTCCTAGTCTTTCAGTTTCCCATTCCCTCATTTTCACTAAACCTGGTCTTTGCCATTATTTTAAACTTTTAATCCCTGGAATTAAACCCCGATTCTTTCAACTTATCACAAACTTTCCTAGTAGTACTGGCCTAACCCCGCCAAAAAAGAAATGGACCCTATGGTTTTCTCTGTTCACAACAGCATCTCACATGAAACACCCTCCATCCCCACTGCACAAGTCCTGAAAAAAATCTTTTCTCTGGCTCAGGCAGGAGCATAAACTTAAACACTCTCACTCTCTCATGCACACACATAGAAGCAATTATTAATGCTCAAAGAAAAAAGGGATTTTGTATAACTTCTGTCTCTTGCTGAAATCAAAATAATCTCTTTTACTTACTATTCAGAGTAATACTTTGACATATAATAAAAAGCTACTAGGTACTGTAACTTAAAACAAAAACACTAGCCATTTATGTTCTGTGCTTCATAAAAAATGCTTGAAAACCTTGGGCCACAGAGATATGGAGCTATTATAAATCCCAAAAACAGAAGTAGTCATTATTATAACTACTGTGATTAATAACCATTTGTTAAGCATATATTATATTTTAAAGAAAGTATACCATTTACTATTAAAAGCATTCATTCTACAGTTACAGAAACTCAAGTTTAAAGAAGTTATGTAACCTGCCAGTTTCTAGACCAAAGTTATTCTTTTAGCCCTTAAGCTACATAGTACTACAAGCTACACAAGCAGCATATCATGGCACAGATCTAGGAGTCAGACACCCCGGGGGTCCAGCTCCCAGTTCTACTGCCCACTTGATATGTGACCTCAGCAGTTATTTCAACTGTAAAAGTGAGATAACAATAGTTCCTACCTCACAGAATCACTGTGAAAATTAAATAAGGTAATCCACTGGAAACAATAAATCATGACTATCATAATTTTAGTGACCATTTTAGGTAGAATTACATGTAATTTCTACTTAACTCCATTAAAATTGTGTGAAAATAAAAGCTTTTTGTACAATCCTGTAGAGTGACCACAGGATAATTTTATCCTAACCCCATGGTCGGCAAACTGCGGCTCGCGAGCCACATGCGGCTCTTTGGCCCCTTGAGTGTGGCTCTTCCACAAAATACCATGGTCTGGAGGAGTCTATTTTGAAGAAATGGCATAAGAAATTTTAAAAATTTGGCTCTCAAAAGAAATTTAAATCGTACTGTTGATATTTTGCTGTTGACTAATGAGTTTGCCAACCACTGCTCTAACCTGTAAGTTTCTAATAACATAATTGAGACAACTGCTATTTTCCCATAGCTAGACAGTTATGATCTTCATAACATACTGCTACTATAATGCTTTTTAAAGTAATCTTGCACAAGCTTGATTACACTTACCATTATGTAGTCATTGCCCAAGAAAAATTCTAATTTCCTTTTTCAAAGAGGACAAATTTTTATTCTAAAAATAGATCTCAGTAATAATGAAATACCAAACGTAGATCATTATAATAAAAAGAGGTATTTTTTTTCTGTAAAATACATCATCTCTATCATATATTGCCAACTCGCATTTATCTATTATTTTAATTACTGATTTTATGGATTATCAAGGAAATTTTAAAATCATTCACTGGATTCAGCCTAATATACATCTGGATTGCCCATAATGATCAAATCAATTGGACATAATACAGTAAGCAGAAATTATCTTTTTATTTTTTGAGGGGCTTAAGGTGAGAAATTATGTTTTTATATCAAAACCAGTGGCTCAATGCACAAAATTCATGTATCCCTCAGTCCAGCCTGCACTCTCTCCAATCTGGAACTAGAGGGATGTCTGACTGCCCATTTAAACAAAGGTACAGGCTGGATTGATGCCTAACTGCTCTCCTTCCAGCCTGTTTGCCCCTAACTGTCCTCCCCTGGGAGTCTGATCACCCCTTACCTGGTCACCCCTAACTGCACTCCTCTGCAGGCTTGATCACCCCCAACTGCCCTCCCTTGCAGGCCTGGTTCCTCCCAAATGCCCTCCACTACTGGCCATTTTTGGTGGCCATCTTGTGTCCACATGGGGACAGGATCTTTGACCACATGGGGACAGCCATCTTGTGTGTTGGAGTGATGGTGAATTTGCATATTACTCTTTTATTAGATAGGATAGAGGCCTGGTGCATGGGTGGGGGCCAGCTGGTTTGCCCTGAAGGGTGTCCTGCATCAGGGCAGGGATTCCCTTGGTGAGTGGGGCAGCCTGGGCAAGGAGCCTGTGGTGGTTTGCGGGCCCTCCACGCCCCCCTCTACCCCCCCCCCCAAGCAGAGGCCCTGGTATCTGGGGTTTATATATCTTCTACAATTAAAACTTTGTAGCCTGGAGCAGAGCCAAACCTCCTGCTCGCTCTGTGGCAGAAGCTATTTCTGTTGGGATTTATTTATCTTCTATAATTGAAACTTTGTAGCCTTAAGTGAAAGCAAAGACAGGCCAGGGCTGCAGAAGCTTGGCTTCCTCCATTGCCGGGGGCAACCCCAGCCTCCTGCTCTCTCCAGCTCCAAGGCTGCCGCCATTTTTGTTGGGATTTATTTACCTTCTATAATTGAAACTTTGTAGCCTTGAGTGGAGGCCTGGGCCCGCCAGGGTGTATGGGAAGCTTGGCTTCCTCCATCGACAGGGAAACCCAAGCCTCCCTCCTTCTCTCTCCTATGCCGCAGCCATCTTGGTTGGGATTAATTTACATGCTTGCTCCTGATTGGCTGATGGGCATGGCTTGTGCGTATAGCAGAGTGGTGATTAATTTACATATTACTCTTTTATTAGATAGGATTCTTTTTTTAACTTTATTTTTAATTTTTTTAAAGTCTGTTTCTTTTTTTTTGTTTTGTTTTGTTTTTTAATATATTTTATTGATTTTTTTTACAGAGAGGAAGGGAGAGGGATAGAGAGCTAGAATCATCGATCAGCTGCCTCCTGCACACCCTCCACTGGGGATGTGTCCACAACCAAAGTACATGCCCTTGACCAGAATCAAACCCAGGATCCTTCAGTCCACAGGCCAACGCTCTATCTACTGAGCCAAACCAGTTTCAGCTCAGTTTCTTTTTTGTTAATATATTACATGTGTACATATCTTCTCATTGCCTCTCCCACCTCACTCCCATAAATGTCCTCACCCCCCCGTGTCTTGCATACAAGTCCTTTGATCTTTTATCTATGCTACTGATAGGATTTTTGATATATGACATTCTCTGTAAACTAAAAACTGATCACAAAAGTTACATAATTAAATGTAACTTATTAGTTAAACAAGAGTCTTATAACCAAGGATTTTCACAAGAAGCCACATAGAGACTAATAAGAAGGGTGAAGAGATAATGACTAGACTTGCACCCACATGTAGCAGTTGAGAAGCTGGAGGGATAGTTTAGCTAAAAAGGTCCCTTGAGAGAAGCAAGGGGTCTCAACCCCATGCTAGGCTCCTCAGCCAAGGGCACCAGAGCCAGAAAAGGAGCCTACATAATATTTGGCTGTGAAAATCAGAAATTCTATTTGTCAGGGAGAAATGGGAGTCTGCTAGAAACCTAGGGACCCTGTTAAATGGCCAGTGCACAAAATCTCATTCACAGCCACTCAACCTGGGCTGCATCAAAGGATGGCTCAAAACAGAATGGGGTCAAGAGGGGAGACTGAGTTGGGTAGCTCCAGGGAATCCCTCACCACCAGCCCACACATACCTATTTTCTGGGTAGATCACTCCTTTCATTACAGCATCAGCTTTGGGGGATTCACTGGCCCCACCCTCCTACCTGTTGCTCACTCTACCATGCTCACTACAGAGAAATCAGCTGTCTGAAACTGAGGTGCACTTTCCTGAAGGGATCTTGACAAAATCTGGGCATATACAGGAGGTGTCAGAGACTGACTCACATGGCTTTGACTTACGTGGCTCTGAGCAGAGTCCTCCAATGCACAGTCCTCCCTACTCAGAGTGAAATCTTGGTCTGTTTTGGCCTGACAATCTCTACCACATTAATTGGCCATAATATAGTCATTGGTCCCACCCTAACGAATCCCTGAGATGACAGCCCACCACAACTGTCTGCAAGCACATGGCGGTTGGTGACTGGCCTTGGTGCACAGAGACTTCTGCTGAGTGGCCTCAGACCTAGCACTAGAGTAGAGTTCAAGTCTGTATCCATCTGGTAAATACCACTTGTTCCTACCTGCTGACTCAATGAGAACCTATCTCACGCAACTGGGAGACAGATCTAAATACAGACACGCAGTCAAAATGGGGAGACAAAGAAACATTCACCAAATGAAAGAACAGCAGAAATCTGCAGAAAAAGTTAAATAAAATGAAGATAAGCAATCTACCAGAGTTCAAAGCAATAGTTACAAGGATCCTTAAGAAATAGGGGAGAATGAGTAAACTCAGTGAGAACTTACACAGAGACAATAAGTAAAATAAAGGACATAAAAACTGTAAGAAAGAAATAGTCAGAAATGAAGAATACACTAGAAGGAATCAGCACTAGGTTAGATGAAGCTGAGATTTGAATCAGCAGTTTCAAAGACAAAATAGCAGAAAACATGAATCGGAGCAGCAAAAAGAAAAAGATGTTTTTTCAAAAAATAAGGATAGTTTATATTACAAAAAAATAATAAAAAAATAAAAAATAATTGGATTTTACAAAAAAAATAAATAAATAAGGATAGTTTAATTAAAACAGCAGTCACCAACCTTTCAGACCTCAAGGACCACTGGTTGGCAACTGCTGCTCCAAAGGTTTCCTTAAACCAGCAATCACCAACCTTTTGGACCACTGGTTAGCATCCGCTGGTTTAAAGGACCTCTGGTAGCCTGGCAGGTGTGGCTTAGTTGGTTGGAGCATGGGCCCATACACTGTAAGGTTACAGGTTTTATATTCCTAGTCAGCACACATACCTAGGCAACTGATCAATGTTTCTCTCTCTCTCCCTCCCTCCCTCCTTCTCTCCCTACGCTCCCCCTTTCTTCTCTAAGATCAGTTTTTTAAAAAAAGAGCTTCTGGGACAACATCAAACATAACAATATCCATGTCATAGAAGTAACAGAAGAGAAACAGCTAGGGATTGAGAACCTATTTGAAGAAATAATGACTGACAACTTCTCTGACCTGGCAAAGGAAAAACGTGCCAAGTCCAAAAAGCAAATACAATCCCTAACAAGAGGGCCCCACCAAGACACATCACAATTAAAATACAAAATGTTAAAGACAATGAGAGAATCTTAAAAACAGCAACAGCCTGGCCAGTATTGCTCAGTAGTTGAGCAATGACCCATGAACCAGGAGGTCACGGTTCAAATCCCAGTAAGGGCACATGCGCACGTTTCGGGCTCAATCCCCAGTGGAGGGAGTGTAGGAGGCAGCCAATCAATGATTTTCTCTCATAGTTGACGTTTTTCTCTCTCTCTCTCCCTTTCTCTCTGAAATCAACAAAAATAATATTTTTATAAATAGCAACAGTTATCTACAAGGGGGTTCCCATAAGATTATCAGCTGATGTGTCATCAGAAACATTTCAAACAAGAAGGGTTTGCCAAGAAATATTCAAAGTGATGAAAAGCAAGGCCATACAACAAAGACTATTCTACCCAGCAAGGATATTATTTAAAATGGAAGAAAAAAAATGAATAAAAATAAATTCACAGAAAAAAGCTGAAGAAGGCCATCACCACCAAACCAGTATTACATAAAATGTAAAAGAAATTCTGGAAGATGAAGAATGAAAAAATGTAAACATAGCCCTGGCTATGTGCTCCTGGTCAGGGCATCATTCCGTGGATCAAAGAGTCACAGGTTCAAATCCAGTAAAGGGCATATATCTTGGGTGCAGGTTCCCAGCACCAGTAGGGCTGCGTTCACGAGGCAACCAATTGATGTGTCTCTCTCACATTGGTGTTACTCTCTCGCCCTCCTCCTATTCCTTCTACTCTCACTAGAAGTCAATGAAAAAATTATCCTCAGGTGAGGACTGAAAAAAAAGCAGCCTGGCTGATTTGGCTCAGTAGATACATCATTGGCCTATGAACTGAAGGGTCCCAGGTTTGATTCCAGTCAAGGGCACTTCCCTGGGTTGCGGGCTTGATCCCCAGCAAGGAGTGTGCAGGAGGCAGCTGATCAATGATACTCTCTCATCATGCATGTTTCTCTCTCTTTCCTTATCCCTTCCTCTCTGAAAACAATAAAAAAAATTTTTTTTTTTAAAAAGCAAACATAAATAATAAAATAACAATAATTATGTACTGGAGAATCCAAGATGACAGCATAGGTGAGCACCTACACTGCTGCCTTGCACAACCATTTCAAAACTACAACAAAAAGACAAAATGGACATCATCTAGAACCACAGGAAAGCTGGCTGAGTGGAAATTCTACAACTAGAAGGAAAGAGAGGGCCTCACGGAGACCCAGAGGAGCTGCATAAAACTGAGGCACAGAGACGTGAGTGTGGAGAGCGTGGGTGCCGGATTGCCTAGCTGGCATCCTCTGGCGGGAAGGAGACGGAGACTCCCAACTGCACTATTCCCGAGGTCCAGCAGAAACTCATACAGGGGGAGTTTGGACTGTGAAAAGAGAGAAGTGCATGGATATTTAGGGGAGTCACAAAAGATTAGAAGTCTGGAGGCGCACACAGCACTGCGCACAGAAGACAGACTGCTGATTACGCCGCTGGCTTTCATGGGTGGGCAGGAGACAGAGCCTCCCAACTGCGTCATTCTAACTCCACTAAACCCCAATTTCAGACGAGACCCTGGGGACCCACACTCATACGGTCCTGAAGTGCGAGGGAGCCGGAAAGGCAGTGGTCTAGAGGCACTGCACATGCGCACAGGGACCACTCCAGTGATTACCCAGAGTCACGTGAGAAATGAAGGAAAACAAACGACTGGATATAGAGTTCAAAACCACGCTTATAAGGTTTTTCAAGAATATCCTAGAAAAAAATGGATAAATTTAGCGAGACCCAAGAGGAGACGAAAAAGAACCAACTAGAGATGAAAAAGGACCAACTAGAAATTAAACATTAACTGACTGAAATAAAAAAATGTTATACAAAGACATAACAGCAGACTAGAGGATGGCAATAATCAAGTAAAAAATTTGAAATATAGCTGAGACTGGATTGAGTCAGTGGATAGAGCGTCGGCTTGCGGACAGAAAGGTCCCAAGTTCAACTCCAGTCGGGGGCATGTACTTTGCTTGCGGGCACATCTCCACTGTGGAGCATGCAGGAGGAGGCTGATCGATGTCTCTCTCCTATCAATGTTTCTGACTTTCTATCTCTCTCCCTTCCTCTCTGTAAAAAATCAATAAGATATATATATTTTTTTTTAATTTGAAATATAAAAAATCAGGAAACGCTCAACTGGAAAAGCAAGAAGAAAAAAGAATCCAAAAATGTGAAGATAATGTAACGAGCCTCTGGGACAACTTCAAGCGTACCAACATCAGAATTGTGGGGGTGCCAGAAGATGAGAGAGAGCAAGATACTGAAAAATCTATTTGAAGAAATAATGGCTGAAAACTTCCCACATCTGGTGAAAGAAATACACTTACAAATCCAGGAAGCACCCAGAACCCCAAATAAAAGGAATCCAAAGAGGATCACACCAAGACATATCATAATAAAAATACCAAGAGCGAAAGACAAAGACAGAATAATAAAAGCAGCAAGAGAAAAATAGTTCATTACCTACAACGGAGCACCCATATGATTGTCAGCTGATTTCTCAACAGAAACGATGCAGGCCAGATGGGAGTGGCAAGAAATATTCAAAGTGATGAGTAGCAAGAACCTACAACCAAGAATACTCTATCCAGCAAAGCTATCATTCAGAATTGAAGGGCAGATAAAGAGCTTCACAGATAAGAAAAAGCTAAAGGAGCTCATCAACACCAAATTAGTATTATATGAAATGCTGAAAGGTACTCTTTAAAAAGAGGAAGAAGAAAAAGGTAAAAGATAAAAAAAAAATTATGAACAACAAATAGATATCTATCAACAAGTGAATCTAAAAATTAAGTTAATTAAAAATTTGATTAACAGAATAAACTGGTGAATATAATAAAATCAGGAGCACAGAAAGGGAGTGGACTGATAATTCTCAGGGGGAAAGGGGTGAGGGGGGTGCAGGGAGAGAATGGACAAAATCATACACTTATGGATAAGATCAATGCTGGGGAGGGAAGTAAGGGTAGAGGGAGGGGTGGGAGCCAGGTGGAGGGGAACTATGGAGGGGAAAAAAGAGAAACAAATGTAATAATATGAACAATAAAGACTTAATTAAAAAAATAAAATAAAATAAAATCTTTCTTAAAAAGATAAATAAGTAATAATTATGTACCTATCAATAATCACTTTAAAAGTAAATGGGTTAAGGGAGGAGGTCAGGGGGCAGGAGAGACATATGTACTACTATTTGCAATACCTTAAATAATAAAATATTTTTAGAAGTAAGGTGGTTAAGTGCTACATTGAAAAAATAAGATATAGGGTAGCTGAATGAATAAACAAAACTAAAAACCAAAGAGTAAAAAAGAGCAGAAACCTGTTTGGCTCAGTGGATAGAGCGTCAGCCTGCAGACTGAATAAACCTTGGAAACCAAGGAAAATGTACCTTGGTTGCCGGCACATCTCCAATAAGGAGTGTGCAGGAGGCAGCTGATCGATGCTTCTCTAATCGATGTCTCTGTCTCTCTGTCCCTCTCCCTTCCTCTCTGTAAAAAATCAATAAAATATATTTTTTTTTAAAAAGCAAAAAAGGTAAATATTAAAAAATAAACAAAGAAAATTTTACAAAATAAATAAGCAAACAAAATTGTGTACAAGATGCCCGCCTAGAACAAAAGACATACACAGATGAAAAGGGATAAAAAAAAAAAAAAAGATATTTCATGCAAGTGAAAATACATTTAAAGTAAGCTGAGGTAGCAATATTTATATCAGAAAAAATAGACTTTAAAACAGAGGCAGGGGAGAATCCAAGATGGCGGCATAAGTAAACACCTATACTGCTGCCTCGCACAACAATTTCAAAACTACAACTAAAAGACAGAACGGACATCATCCAGAACCACAGGAAAGCTGGCTGAGTGGAAGTTCTACAGCTAGAGGGAAAGAGAGGGGCTCACGGAGACCCAGAGGAGCTGCAAAAAGCTGAGGTACGGAGACGAGCGCGCTGAGAGAGCGGTGCCGGAGTACCTGGCTGGCTTTCTCTGGCGGGAGGGAAACGGAGACTCCCAACGGCATTGAACCCCTTCTCTTACGACACTAAACCCCAGATCCAGCCGAAACTCATACGGGGGGAGTTTGGACTGTGGAAAGGGAGAAGTGCACGGAAATTTAGGGGAGTTGCAAAGGATCGGAGGTCCGGTCGCGCACGGCACCACGCGGAGGACGGATTGCTGATTGTGCCGCTGGCTTTCGCGAGTGGGCGGGAGACAGACCCTCCCAACTGTGCCACTTCTGAGTCCACTGGGCCCCTGTTTTGGGCGAAACCCTGGGGACCTAGACTCGTGTGGTCCTGGTTCGCAGGGGAGCCGGAAAGGCAGCAGGTCAGAGGCGCTGCGGGTGCGCGCGTGCACAAGGACCGCTCCAGCCATTACCCAGTCACGTGAGACTCAGGGGCTGTGGAGGGCGGGGCCAACTGGAAGGCAAGGTGGTCCCTTAAGCCCTGAGACTCCACCCTCCCAAGCTCAGCAGAGGCTTCTGCGGCTGAATCCAGCACAGAAGTTTCCCCGGCACAGTGAAAATGCCGAGACAAGGGAAGGGATTACAAGCAAAAGAAATGGAGGAAAAAAAACGACTGGATATAGAGTTCAAAACCACGCTTATAAGGTTTTGCAAGAATATGCTAGAAAAGATGGATAAATTTAGTGAGACCCAAGAGAAGATAATAAATACACTGACTGAAATGAATACTATTACGCAGAGTATTAACAGCAGACTAGAGAAAGGCAAGGATCAAGTCAAAAATTTGAAATATAAAGAAGCAGAAAACATTCAACTGGAAAAGCAAGAAGAGAAAAGAATCCAAAAATGTGAA
>JAAGEH010000040.1:21622570-21700412 GCA_011751065.1 Lasiurus cinereus
TATCCAGCAAAGCTATCATTCAGAATTGAAGGGCAGATAAAGACCTTCACAGAGAAGAAAAAGCTAAAGGAGTTCATCAACTCCAAACCAGTATTATATGAAATGCTGAAAGGTACCCTTTTAGAAGAGGAAGAAGAAAAAGGTAAAAGACAAAAAATTATGAACAACTAATACACATCTGTCAACAAGTGAATCTAAAAATTAAGTGAATTAAAAACCTGATCAACAGAATAAACTGGTGAATATAATAGAATCAGGAGCACAGAAAGGGAGTAGACTGATAATTCTCAGGAGGACAAAAATCATAAAGCACCAAACAGACTGTGAAATTACAGCAGAAAGATTAAAGTTAGGTGAGGTAAATAAGTGATCAATCAAAGGACTTGTATGCATGCTTATAAACATAACCAATGATCACAGACACTGGGGGGTCGGAGTATGCCTGGGAGGGAGGGGGAGCAATGGGGAGATATGTATAAAAAATTAATTAAAATTAATTTTTAAAAAAACAGCCTGGTACTGGTGCAAGAACAGGAATATAGATCAATGGAACAGAACAGAGACCCCAGAAATCATTCCAATCCATTATGTTCAATTAATATTTGATAAAGGAGGCAAGAGCATACAATGGAGTCAAGTCAGTCTTTACAATAAATGGTACTGGACAGATACATGCAACTTACACCATACACAAGGATAAACTCAAAATGGATAAAAGACTTAAATTTAAGTTGAGAAACCATAAACAATCTAGAAGAAATCATGAGCAGCAAAATCTCAGACATCTCTCATAGCAATCTGTTTACAGATACATTTCCTTGGGCAGTCAATTAGCATATCCCTCTTTATTAGACAGGATGCTCAAAGTCACTAATCATCTGAGAGATGCAAATTAAAATGGTAATGAGTCATCACCTCCCACCTGTCAGAATGGCTACCACCAACAAACCAACAAATGACTAATCAGCAAACTCATTAGTCAACAGAGCCAAATATCAACAGTACAACTGAAATTTCTTTTGAGAGCCAAAAACTGACTTCTGCACATGGGCCACAAAGCTTCAATCTCACTGTACATGCGCGCCTGCACATGGTATTTTGTGGAAGAGCCACACTCAAGGGGCCAAAGAGCCGCATGTGATTCGCGAGCCGCGGTTTGCCAACCACTGTCCTTGGGCAAAGGAACTAAGAAAAAAATAAACAAATGGACTACATCAAAATAAAAAGATTCTGCACAGCAAAAGAAACCATCAACAAAACCAAATTGGAGCCCACTGTATGGAAGAACATATTTGGCAATGATACGTCTGATAAAGAATTAATATCCAAAATATATAAGGAAATCATATAACTTAACAGAAGAAAGACAAACAATCCAACTTAAAAAATGGGCATAGGACCTAGGAGGATACTTCTCCAAAGTGGACATTCAGATGGCCAAGAGACATACCAAAAAAATAGAGGCTCAGTGTATGAAAATTCATGCACTGGAGTGGGGAGGTCCCTAAGCCTGGCCTGCCCACTTTCAGTCCGGGAGCCCTCAGTGGCGGGAGGCAACCCAGCAATCAGGGAAAGGTGACACCCCCATCACACCTCTGCTGCCGCCATTGCTGGTAGTGCAAGCCTCAGCCGGCCCTGGTTACCTGAGCCTCGGGCAGCCCTGGACAGCTGGGCAGCCACCATCCAAAGCTTGCCTGCACCTCGGGCTGATCTTGGGCAGCTGGGGGGACAAGGTGACTGGGGGACTCCAGAGGCAAGTGTATGGAGCCACTAGACACGGCCATGCCACGTGCCTGCTGCGCCGGCAGGGTTGAGGGGACTAGGTGCTGCCATCTTGTGACTGAGGGCACCGCCATCTTTGAGGGTGTGGTAGTCAATTAGCATATTCCCTCCTTATTGGCTCTGAGTATGACCATCTTTGTGAGGGTGTGACGGTCAATTAGCATATTTCCTCTTTATTAGATAGGATGCTCAAAGTCACTAATCATCTGAGAGATGCAAATTAAAATGGTAATGAGTCATCACCTCCCACCTGTCAGAATGGCTACCACCAACAAATCAACAAATGACAAGTGTTGGCAAGGATGTGGAGAAAAGGGAACCCTAGTACACTTTTGATGGGAATGCAGACTGGTGCAGTCACTGTGGAAAATGGTATGGAATATCCTCAAAAAAATTAAAAATGGAACTGCCATTCTGACCCAGTGATCCCACTTTTAGGAAAATATCCTAAGAAATCCCAAATACCAATCACAAAGAATATATGCATCCCCTATGTTCACAGCAGCACTATTTATAATAGCCAAGATCCAGAAACAGTCCAAGTGCCCATCAATAGATGAGTAGATAAAAAAGCTGTGATACCATGTAGCAGTAAAAAAGAATAATATCTTACTCTCTGAGACAGCATGGAGGAACCTGGAGAATATCATGCTAAGTGAAAAAAGTCAGACAGAGAAAGACAAATATCACATGATCCCACTCATGTGGAATCTAAGTAACAAAATAAACTAATGAACAGAATAGATCCAGAGACATGGAAACATGAAACAGAGTGCAGAATCTCGGGGGGTGGGTGGATGGGAGGTAATCAACCAAAGGCCTTTTATACATATTTGCATGGCCCAAGGACACAGACAATGCGGCGTTATGGACTAGGGGTGGGGAAATCAGCCTGGAGGAGGTCAATGGGGGAAATAGGGAGACATATGCAATACTTTTAACAATAAAGAATTATTTATTTTTAATGATTAAAAAGAATACAGGCTCTCCAATGGCTAATAGAACTAAGTCCAGGTACTATTACTGATTTTATTTGACTAGAGGGGAAAGGGTGGCATACACTTTGTTTCTAAACCAAATACTAAACTTTAAAACATAAAACACTGATGCTCTCTGAAGAGACACTTAAACTAAAATTATGCGTAAGACCTGGTTTACTCATAAAATTTTTGCCATGTAGCAATACTAATTAGGATATATCCAGTTGTGAATAGCACTGAAGTTCTCTGTGTGAACAACAAACACAATCAACATCCTGAGTGCTATCACAAGCACTTTATTTGTATTCCCAAGTGGCATCTGGCCCTTTAATGATATCTTCCAATTATTGGCCCTATGTAATCAATGCCACAAGAAAATAGGACTATGTATGTTCTAAAAGTAAATATAACCACTGCATTAACTATATGCTCCAAATATTTCAAAACCCAAAACAAATCCTTTTTATCATTAGTAATTAAGAGGACTCTTATATAAAAGCCTAAGCAGACTACCAGCCAGTAGCTATGACATGCACTGACCACCAGGGGGCAGATGCACAATGCAGGAGCTGCCCCTGTGTTCAGTGCACTCCCATTCCAATCTCCCGAGGTCGCTCCCCCTGGCCAGCCAACCTCCTGAGGTCCCTTCCTCCTGTCCCTCCATCCAGCTGCTCCAATCAGTACAACTGGAACTGGGTTCCAGCCCAAATCAGCTCCAGTTGCTGGCCAGACCAAGAGACCTCACCCGAATTCATGCACTGGGCCTCTAGTACTTATATAATATTATATATTACCAGTATATACATGGCCTGGTTTTACTACTTCAAACAGAAAATACTGTTTTAAACTAAGAGTTGCATCAATCTTCTTTCAATAGGTCCTTGGATTTCTTTAAATGATGGGATCACATTCATCATTGATTCTATACCAAATGGCTCCTTTGCATCCAATGTAAAGAAGAAAATTCCCAGAGTTAATGCAATACCACCAACAGAGCTGCCAATATCAAATTTGGATCCTTTCTTTTTTTTTTTCTTTTTTAAATAAATCTTTATTGTTCAGAACATCACAATTGTTCTTCTTTTTCCTCCCCACAGCTTCCCTCCAACTGGCTCCCACCCCACCTTCTGCCCTTACCTCCCCCATATTGTCCTCCTCCATAGGTGTATGATTTTTATCCAGTCTCTCCCTGTAAACCACCCCCCTCACCTCTTTCCCCCTGAGAATTATCAATCCACTCCCTTACTATGCCCCTAATGCTATTATATTCACCAGTTTATTCTGATCATCAGATTTTCAATTCACTTGATTTTTAGATTCATTTGACAGATATGTATTTGTTGGTCAAAACCTTTACCTTTACCGTTTTCTTCTTCTTCCTCTTCTTAAAGAGTACCTTTCAGCATTTCATATAATACTGGTTTGGAGTTGATGAACTCGTTTAGCTTTTTCTTCTCTGTGAAGCTCTTTATCTGCCCTGCAATTCTGAATGATAGCTTTTGCTGGGTCATCTTGGTTTTAGGTTCTTGCTATTCATTACATTGAATATTTCTTGCCACTCCCGTCTGGCCTGCATAGTTTCTGTTGAGAAATCAGCTGACAATTGTATTGATGCTCCCTTGTAGGTAACTGTTTTTCTCTTGCTGCTTTTAATATTCTCTTTGCCTTTTGCTCTTGGTATTTTAATGATGGTGTGTCTTGGTGTGGTCCTCTTTGGATTCTTTTTGATTGGAGTTGTGTGCACTTCCTAGACTTGTAAGTCTATTTTTTTCACCAGATGGTGGAAGTTTTCAGTCATTATTTCTTCAAATAGGTTTTCATATTTTGCTCTCTCTCTTCTTCTGGCACCTCCATAATTCTGATGTTGGTACACTTGAGGTTGTCCCAGAGGTTCCTTACACTATCTTCACATTTTTTTATTCTTTTTTCTTTCCAGTATAGTGTTGTTGTTTTTTGCTTCTGTTTTTCAAATCTTTGACTTGATTGTTGCATTCCTCTATTCTGCTGTTAGATTTCTGTATATTTTTTATTTCAGTCAGTGTATGTTTAATTTCTAGATGGTCCTTTTTCATCTCCTCTTGGGTCTTGCTAAATTTATCCATTTTTCCTAGGAAATTCTTAAAAAACCTTATAACCATGGTTTTTAACTCTATATCCAGTCATTTGTTTTCCTCCATTTCTTTCCATTGTGATCTGTTCTTTTGTCTCCGCATATTTGGCTGCTTCCCTGAGTTGGTAGAGTAGCTTCATGTGCTAGCTGCCCTATGTGGCTCAGTAGCTCTGCCTCCCCAGTTACCTGAGGTGGACACTCTTGGTGCACCCCTTTGTGAACTGTGTGTAAAGTCTTGTTGTAGTTAATTCTTGATTGTTGTTGGTATCACTGGGGGGAATTGACCTCCAAACCTATTGGTTGCAAGAATAAGCTGTGTCTGCACTTGCCTCCACACCCCTGCTTTTCGCATGCACACACACAAGCCTCCAGACCTTTGCCTTTCCGGTTCCCCTGAGTTTCCGAGCACTCTAGGGACCCGTATGAGTTTGGGTCCCCAGGGTCTCGCCCGAAACTGGGATTCAGTGCAGTTGGACCTGTATTTCCATGCTGTTGGGAGGTTGTTTTCCTCCCACAGAAAGCCAGCGGCACAATCAGCAGTCAGCACTATGTGTGCGGGCCCCAGACCTGTCTTTCACGGCTCCCCTAAGTTTCCCTGCTCTCCTTCCTTTTCACAACAGTCCAGACTCCCCGTATGAGTCTCACCTGGAATTGGGGTTCAGTGCAGTTGGGATGCAGTGGTTCTCAACCTTCCTAATGCCACGTCCCTTTAATGCAGTTCCTCATGTTGTGGTGACGAAAATAATTTTATGGCTGGGGGTCACCACAACATGAGCAACTGCATTAAAGGGACGTGGCATTAGGAAGGTTGAGAACCACTGTGCTAGAGGAAGCCAGCCAGATCCTTCTCCACCCGTCCTCTCCACAAGTGTGTCTCCGTACCTCAGCTTTATACAGCTCCTCTGAGTCTTTGTGAGTCCTTCTCTTTATGTCTAGTTGTAGAATTTTCACTCAGCTTTCCTGTGGTTCTGGATAGTGTCCGTTCTGTCTTTTAGTTGTAATTTTGAAACTGTTGTATGAGGCAGTAGCTTAGGTGTTCACCTATGCCACCATCTTGTTTTCTCCTGATCCTTTATTTTCTCTAAAATTTATAGTTGCTATGATTGTTACTTCAAACAGATGTCACAAACTATTATGGATTGTGGTCATCCTAGATGTTGACATCTCGAGATGTGTTTTGTGAAACACTTATTTTGGGTATGACTTTAAGGTGGTGGAAGTTTCATTTGTTGAAACCCCTGGTGTTGTCATTTTAGATGTTGCTATGAGTTTCAAGGTGTTGACAAGTCACATTTTTTGAGACTGAGGAAATAGTAGTTGTAGATGGGTTTCTTTTGGAAGATTCATTTATAAGGCTGAAAGGCACATATGGGTTATTCCTTGTTGGTTTAGTAGTGGGGCTTTGCAGAAGTGTGGAAGGATTTCTCCTTGAAGATACCCCCTCATCCCAGGTAGAAAGAGGTGGATATATGGGTTACTTCATTCACCACCTCTGGCAGCTTTCAACAATGCTAGCACCATAGTGCCCCTACAATATATAGGGCCCAGCCACCTTGCACAAGTCTCATTGTTCTGAGGGCAGGACACAGAGTCCCCAACCCAAGTGGCAGTGGTCCTAGCTAAAGTGGCCCTTCTGCACATACAAGCCACATCTGGCACACATCCCTACCCTCCCACCATCTGCCCGTCCCCTTATCCCCCCCATGACCAAATAGAACCAGAGTCTTGGATTGAAGTGGACCTTGCCTGAAGAACCAAAAGTGGGACAAGGAAAGTGGCAGACCATGAAATAATTCTAAATGTGTTGGGTTTTGTTGCCTCCTTTTTTAAAAAATATATTTTCATTGATTTTTTACAGAGAGGAAGAGAGAGGGATAGATAGCGAGTTAGAAACATCAATGAGAGACAAACATCGATCAGCTGCCTCCTGCACACCCCCTACTGGGGATGTGCCCATAACCAACATACATGTCCTTGACTGGAATCAAACCTGGGTCCTTTCAGTTCACAGGCCGACACTCTATCCACTGAGCCAAACGGGTTAGGGCTTATTGCCTCCTTTGTATAACCAACTCAGTCAGATGACCTTTATGCACATCCAAAACTACATTAAATGCCACAGAATAAACCTAGTTACTGTTAAGCTTTTCATCTTTCTATATAGCATTTTAAGAAAATAGTTCTAAGATTAATGGAAAAATTATTGGCAATGTTAGCATTTAAAAGGTTATAGAAGCTAAGACTTGTTTTAAAAGTATAAGACAAAACCAAAAACAAATAGTGAACTATATTTTTATGTTCAAGGCTAAAACATTCTGCTTTTATTTCAACCAACTACTTATGCCTGCGAAGAAGGAAAAATCACAAAATAGGGATGTTATTCAACAAAAGTTGCAGTGTATACATTAGCTGTTCCCTATATCTCTTGGATCTATGAGCCTTTTTTTATAGTCATGCTAGTCCTTTTTCTGTGTATATATGTGTTATTTTTTATACTATTAAATACTTAGTCTCGGATCATCATTAAAAGAAAATAAAGTAGCCCAAATACCTAACCCTTTCTAGCTGAAATCCTTTAATTCTATCATTTTTTTAAGTTCAGAAAAATTTCAGAGGTCATCCAGATACCAAACACTTTGGAAGAAAATTTTCACGAGAAATTAGGTGATAATCCCAGACACTTATCTACTAGCTAGTTGCCAAAGCCAAAAACCAAGTCTCCAGGCTTCCTACTAACCTTGTTTCCTCTTTACATTACAATGAACCCCATTCGTAAGAGATAAGATCAAAAGCAATCACTCATAACCAAAACTGAATGCAAGCCACCTAGAAAACATGCTTCCTTTTTAATCTGAAGGATATCATTTGTCTTTAAACTAGAAATAAAGGCATAAAGGATATCATTTGTCCATTAAACTAGAAATAAAGGCATAAAGACTGTCAAATAAATACTAACATGAGTCTTGCCATGCTGTATTCATTAGAAATAAGAATTTTCCAATTTAAACTTATAGTACAGTTTTGAAATGTGGATCCCATTTAACAGTCTGGATGTACAAAACTGAAAAAAACTCAAAAATAATTATGGTTAACATTTTAGTGTCTTTTCAGACTATTTTTCACACAATAGTTTTTCCCAAAAGTGAAATCATGTAACTCATAATTTTGTTAATTCCTTTTTCCCAATTTATGAACATATTCCTATATCTACCATAAGTATTACAGTGGTACCTCGAGATACGAGTTTAATTCCTTCCGTAACCTTGAGGCGCTTGAGTCGAGGTAAACTGGTGGGTTGTGTGCAACGGGCTGATCCGCGTGATTACTCCTATCTCAAATGTTGCTCGTATCTCAAAGCAAAAACCGCTCGCTCAACGGCTCGTATCTCAAAAATCTCATATGTTAGGGCACTCATATCTCGAGGTACCACTGTATTTAAAATGCTCCCTGTGACTAATATTAGTCTTGCTGGGAGATAGGGGTAGGGAGTTTCCACTGTGTACTCCTATATTCCTTAACTAGGTGAGTTCATCACCTACTTAATGGAAAAGACCTGTAACAGCAATGGAATAAAGTTTTTCTCTCTTATTTGCTTTCCAACCCTACTTTAGCTGGTCCTCATGAACACAGAGATGAGTTACAGGTTCCTTCCCCCTCAACCAAATGCCCAAAGTGTCTGAGAAGTTAAGGAAGAGAGTGCCTGGGCATGTGTACAATACAATGAGATGACTGGCTCTCCCAGGTTCACACCAGGCTTATGGGGGGACAGGGGGGACGCTAGGTTGCTTATCTGCCCCTTGCAGAGTTCTCTCAGGCACAGGGGTTTCTGTAACTGTTCAGCAAACCTGCTGGGTGATGCTGTTAAGATGGAACTGGAGAAAAAACCCATCTGTGATTTTAGTTCTCTGAGTCCTGCCCCACTCTGGGAGAACTGAGTTCCAGTCAAACCTCCAACAAGTTTACTTAGTTAAAATAACATATTTATTAAACACCTCCTTTATGACAGATGTTTGCTGTGAGCTTTACAAGTAAAAGTATTTCATTCAAGCTCACCTTATAACTTATTTTTTGTTTTATTTTATTATTTAAGTATATTTTTATTGATTTCAGAGGAAGGAAGAGATAAAAACATCAATGATGAGAATATCATTGATCGGCTGCTCCAACTACTAGCGATGGAGTCTGCAATCTGAGCATGTGCCCTTGACTAGAATCAAACGCAGAACCTTTCAGTCTGCAGGCCTACACTGTATCCACACAGTGGTCAGCAAACTCATTCATTAGTCAAGAGATCAACAGTACAACTGATTGAATTTCTTTTGAGAGCCAAATTTTTTAAACTTAAACTTCTTCTAACGCCACTACTTCAAAACAGACTCACCCAGGCCATGATATTTTGTGGAAGAGCCACACTCAAGGGGCCAAAGAGCCACATGCCCAAACCAGCTATGGCCCTTATAACTTATTAACATCACCATTTCACAAAGTAAGAAAATTAAGACTTAAATTACCAGTTTAAATCTTAGGAATGAAACTCTGATATTCAGACATCTTTTTAACTAAGAGAAATACTAATTTCATAAGGTTCAATCTAATAAGGAAAAATAAGTTGGGAGTCAGGGTTGAAATTTCAGTTTCAAAGCCCAATCTGTTAGTCATGATTCTCCACTGCCTCCACATGAAACCACTTCCATTTTAGCTCCTGTCAGTGGTTCTTAACTTTTCTGATGGCACGACCCTTTAATACAGTTCCCTCATGTTGTGGCAACCCCCAACTATAAAATTATTTTCATTGCTACTTCATAATTGTAATTTTGCTATTGTTATGAATCGTAATGTAAATATCTGTGTTTTCCGATGGTCTTAGGTGACCTTGCTGGCAGTTCACAGGTTGAGAACCACTGCTGTAGAGTTGAGAACCACTGCTGTAGAGCCTAAGATCATCAGAAAACGCAGATATTTACATTATGATTCATTAACAGTAGCAAAATTACAGTTATAAAGTAGCAACGAAATTAATTTTATGGTTGGGATCACCACAACACAAGGAACTACATTAAATGGTTGTGCATTAGAAAGGTTGAGAACCACTGTGCTAAGTTGTCTGCAATCCCTGCAAATCTGATGTGATGAGGAATACATTCTGACCAACTGTGGGAATAACTGTGATAAAATAAATCCTGTTGTGCCGAAACTGGTTTGGCTCAGTGGAGAGAGCGTCAGCCTACGGAATGAAAGGTCCCAGGTTCGATTCCGGTCAAGGGCACGTATTTTGGTTGCACACACCTCCCAAGTAGGAGGTGTGCAGGAGGAACCTGATCAATGTTTCTCTCTCATCGATGTTTCTAACTCTCTATCCCTCTCCCTTCCTCTCTGTAAAAAATCAATAAAATATATTTAAAATATATATATATATATTCACTGTTGAACTTTGCTATATAAACAAAAACACTATTAAAAAGTTTTAAAATTTAAGTCCCAGAAATAGGGACTTATTACTTGCTGCTTTTGCAGTACTTAAACTCATGTTCATATTATATATAATTAAAGGCTAATATGCAAACAGATTGAACGATGGAACAACCAAACAACCAGTGGCTATGATGTGCGCTGACCACTAGAGGCACTCGTGGAACATGGTGGGAATTGGCAACGGGCAGCAGAGTGTGCAACATGGTGAGTGTCAGCCGCGGTGGGATGGTGGAGCAGGTGAGCAGGGACGCCAGACCAAGGCGGGGTGCCAGTCGCTGTCATTGAGACCAGCCTCTGGTGGTGACTAAAAATTCTTTGCTCCCACATGCCACGGTGCCGCCCTGTGCTTGCACCTGCTGCTAGTGTTGGCCATGCTTGCACCTGCAGCTGGTGCTGGAGCCGCTGCTCACACCTGGTGCCAGTCCCAATCACTCAGAACTGTCAGTGAGTACAAGCAGCAGCTATCAGCCCTGATCATCTGTGATGTGGCTTTTCCACCCCCCCACCCCCCCACTGCTCCTAAGGGGTGATCAAAACAGCAGCTGCCACTCATAAACGCTGCTGACGCCGGCCCCAATCACTCTGGCAGACAGGGGAGTGGAGGCCATGACAGGAGGAATCAGGCATTGGTGTGGACCTATCCCTATGCCCACTGGCAGCCTTGTGGCCTACAGTTCCTTTCAAGGTGCATAAATTCGTGCACCGGGCCCCTAGTAATATAAGAGCTCTCTACAGGTAATATTTTTCTAATTTTTTAGAAATTCAATACTCAAATATTTTTGTTTTATTTGAATATTCCTATAGTCTCAAATTCCTGATTATTTCCCTAAGAAAATTACGTAAATACCACATGTAAAGGAACACATATTAAGCAACAAAGTATAGGGAGACCTGTATTTTATCATCCATTCACTTTTACTTTCATTCATTCCTTTGCTCCATAAACATTTGACTACTATTAGATGCAATTACTACACTAGGCATTTACTACCAAGAGGACTAGAACCTTTGGTTATCTTCAAGAAGCTTACAATCTAAGAGAGGACAATTAAAGAGACTGCACAACAGAATGTGAAAAGTATTATGGGAGCACCTAGAAAGGAGAATTCCCTTCAAGAGAAGGGACAATAAGGTCTCCTTGAAGAAGTAATTCCCCAGAAGCACCACAGAGAACAGAAACCACCTAGTTAAAGAGTGGGTGAAAATATGTAAGATGTCAGGAAGAACATAAAAAAGACAATTAATAGATCAAACACTAGCTACCAAACACTACAAAGATCTTAAGTTCTCCTCAATTAATGTACAGATTCTTCCCATTTAAATTGAAATTCCATAGCAAATCCTGGAACTTGACTAATATTCTTATGGAAGATGTTTTCTAAGAGGCAAGAGTTTGGAGAAAATGTTAAAGAAAAAGAAAACAGAGGGGATACTCCCTAGATATTTCATCACCAACCAAAGAAATTAAGATAATGTGAAATCAGCTCAACCAGCTTAGCTCAGTGGTTGAGCCTCAACTTCTGAGCCAAGAGGTCACAGTTCAATTCCTGGTCAGGGCATATACCCAGGTTGCAGACTCAATCCCCAGTGTGCGCATGCAAGAGGCAGCCGGTCAATGATTCTCTCATCACTGATATTTCTCTCTCTCCCCCTCTTTGGAATATATATATATATGTATATATATATATATATATATATATATATATATATATATATATATATATATTAAAAAAAGATAATGTGAAATTAGTGCAGGGATCGAGACTAATAAACACACACACACACACACACACACACAAAACCAATAAATGCATATATGAAAACAGAATCGTATATAATAAAAGGCTAATATGCTAATCAACCAAACGCTGAACAACTGGTCACTATAACGCACACTGACCACAAGGGGGCAGACACTAGACATAGGAGCTGCCCCCTGGTCGTAAGTGCACTCCCACAGGGGGAGCACCACTCAGCCAGAAACCAGTGGGGAGCCTGACGGTGACAGCGCTAAGGATATCCAACTGCCGGCTTAGGCCCACTCCCCGAGGGCCTAAGTCTGACATACCCCAAAGGACTGTGAGGGTGCAGGCCAGGCTGAGAACCACCCCCACCGAGGGCACAGATTTCATGCACTGGGCCTCTAGTCCTATATAATAAAAGCATAATATATGAATCAATTGAATGGCCAAACAATGGAACAACCATCTGCAACTACATTATGACACCACTGGTACCAGACTAGCCAAGGCGGGTGCAATGCAATTGGTTAGGGGCCCAGCCATCGCCCCACAATCACCCTACAGAGAGAAGCCCAGGCCACTGGCCAGAGGGGTGATCAACCAGGGGCTCCACCATCATCCTACAGAGGGAGGCCCAGGCCACTGACTGGCGAGCTGCAGCGGGTGGGTAGGGCTTTCCTCTGGGAGGGAAGCCCAGGTGCCGGAAGCCAGAGGGGAGCCTGAGTCCAGGTGGCTGAGGGCCAGAAGGAAGTCCCAGGTCCTGGCAGCCGCAGGAAAGCCAGTGCCAGCAGCCAGAAGGAAGGCCTACTCTTGCATGAATTTTGTGCTTCAGACCTCTAGTATTTAATAAAGGCATTTAAAAGTCAGCAGGAATCCACCGAAACCAGTTTTGCTCAGTGGATAGAGTGTCAGCCTGCGGACTGAAAGGTCCCAGGTTCAATTCCGGTTAAGGGCATATACCTTGGTTGTGGGCATATCCCCAGTGAGGGGCATGCAGGAGGCAGCTGATCAATGTCTCGCTCTCATTGATGTTTCTGACTATCCTTCTCCCTTCCTCTCTGTAAAAAAATCAATAGAATATATTCATAAATAAATAGATAGATAAATAAATAAATAAATGTCAGCAGGAATCCAGATTAAAGGAGACTAGAAAGACAGGTCAATCAAATGCAACCTTAGATCATGTATTAGAAAAACAAATTTATTAATATTTTGCTTTAAAGAACATCAATCAGAAAATTGGAAGAATTTGAATAGAGCCTACAGATAAAATTCTGCATCAATGTTAATTTCCTGATTTTGATAATTATATTATTGTAACATAAGAGAATGTCCTGGTTTTCAGTAATTACAGTGAATTATTTAGGAGGGAAAACACATTATGTCTATTATATATTCACCTCAGTGAATAGTTTAACACATTTCAAAATATTATATTTAATCAAATCTAAGATGACATCAACTAAATGGTAGACCACTATTTTAAGAAATTAAAAAATACTACTGCCCCACCAGCGTGGCTCAGTAGTTGAGCACTGACCTGTGAACCAGGAGGTCATGGTTCAGTTCCTGGTCAGAGCACAAGCCCAAGTTGCAGGCTCGGGGTGGGGTTGGGGGGTGTACATGAAGCCTCTGATCAATGATTTCCTCTCCCTCTGTCCTTCCTCTCTGAATCAATAAAATACACTTTTTTAAATATTACAAATTAAACTATATTAACAAATACCCATTTCAGGTATTAAATTGTCTTAGAATTGATGAAACATGGTAAATAAAAACATATCTAAAGAAACAAAATTCAAATCAAACGCTATACATTTGGGCCCTGGCTGGGTAGCTTAGCTAGTTAGAGTGTTATTCTAGTTTGCCAAAGTTGTGGGTTCACACAAGAATCAAACAATGTAATTTTTTTTTTTTTAAAGCCCTAGATGGTTTGGCTCACTGGATAGAGCATCGGCCTGCAAACTAAAAGGTCCCAGGTTCAATTCTGGTCAAGGGCACATGCCTGCATTGTGAGCCCGATTACAGTGGGGGACTTGCAGGAGGCAGCTAATCCATGATTCTCTCTCATCATGGATGTTTCTATCCCGCTATCCCTCTTTCTTCCTCTCTGAAATCAATAAAAAGATACTTTAAAGAATAAAAATAAGCCCTCACCGATTTGGCTTAGTGGACAGAGCGCTGGCTTGCGGACTGAAGGGTCCCAGGTTCAATTCAGGTCAAGGTCATGTACGTTGGCTGGGGCCACTTCCCCAGTATGTGCAGGAGGTGACCGATCGATGTTTCTCTCTTATTGATGTTTCTAACTCTCTATCCCTCTCCCCTCCTCTGTGTAAAAAAATCAATAAAATGTATTTAAAAAAATAAATAAATTTTAAAAAAGAACCAACCAATGAATGCATAAATAAGTAGAAAAACAAAATGTTTCTCTCCCCCTCCCTTCCTCTCTCTCTAAAATCAATAATTAAAAAAATGTACATCTGAAGCATCTGAATTACACTTCAAACGTAAGTGGAAAACCCTCTGGACTAGAGGACTTTAAAAGTTCCTCAATTTTGTAGTATGGGGGATGCATTATGTTCAGGATACTATGAATCATGCTATTGATACTCTTTTAAGTTACAACCAAAACTACTCTGCCCCCAGCTACTCCCAAAAATGAATAATTCATTCAGAAGTCTACATGCTTGCTATATACTAATTCAGCTAGTGTTTAGTCAATGAATATATCTAAACATAAAATATAACTTCAGAAAAGGAAACTAAAAACAAAGTTTGTAAGTAAAACATTATACAAAGGGGGAAAGCTAGGTATTACTTGAGCTATTTATTTTCTCATTATTAAGTCAGTTACATAGAAACAGTATTATAATGAAGTGATGACAATACAAGAGGCACTCAAACATTTGGTGAATTTATGGCAGATGCTACTTTCAATATTTATGTTGAAAGTCCTGTAGCAAGTTTTGCTGATTTAAACATAAAGAAATTCTTTCCTCAAAGTATTACATTCTAGTAGAGTGAATATAACAATGTAAGCAGATATATTCCAATATAATACAATACTATATAATAAATTGCTGCAGAAGATTTTGCTCACATACACTTTAAGAAGGGACAATTCCCTTCAAACAAACTAGGGAATGGACAAAAATTAGGTAAGCTACAATATACTCTGGTTCCCCTCTAGTATGAATTTCTAAGTAAAATTAGGAGTGGCATACACCCTACAAGATGTAAGGTCTTCTGACTGAGTCCACTTATTTAAGTGGAACTGCTCTTCTTTAAGTCTTGGAAGTTGCAGTAAGCTTCCAAAGTTAGAAAGCCATATTAAATAAAGTAAGTCAATATTTTCCCTCCAAATCACTGCTTATAAAATAAACATTTTCAGAAATTTAAACACTTTGCAATAATTTAAGTATTTCCTCTTAGGAAATAACTGCTTACATCACTACTGTTGAGCAAACCAAAACTGATCATTTGGATAGATGACACTAGCACGAATAACAAATAAAATAGTAAACCAAGTTATGCATTGCTTATACATTTCACTAGATTAAAAAATACATGGCATAATTATAGTACTTACAAAAAATAATCTTCTTGGAGTATGCCTGGTGTTTGGCTATACAACTTTTTTTAATATAAGGTTAAACCTCACACCCAGATGGAACTTAGACTTCTACCCCTCTGTCACATGGGAATTGTGTAAAATAACCATAAACCAGATCATTAATTAGAACTTAATGTCAACATGATGTTTTTAAAACAAAAAGCAAACTAACTACATACCAGAATCAAGGCTCTGCATTCTAATAAGGTATAAATAAACTGGACTTGGATTTTATCAAAATTTAAAACTTTTGCATTTCAAATGACACCAAGAAAATGAAAAAACCTACAGAATGTGGAAAATACACACAAACCATATATGATGAGAGACTTGCATCTGAAGTATATGAAGAACTCTTACAACTCAATAAAAAAAAAAAACCACCTTGCCGGAACCGGTCTGACTATGGATAGAGCATCAGCCTGCAGACTGAAAGGTCCCAGGTTCAATTCCAGTCAACGGCATGTACCTTGGTTGCAGGCACATTCCCAGTGGGGGGTGTGCAGGAGGCAGCTGATCGATGTCTCTCTCTCATCGATGCTTCTAACTCTCTATCCCATTCCTTTCCTCTCATATATTAAAAAAAAAAAAAACTAATTAAAAAATGAGCTAAGGCCGAAACCGGTTTGGCTCTGTGGATAAAGCGTCAGCCTCGGGACTGAAAGATCCCAGGTTTGATTCCAGTCAAGGGCATGTACCTTGGTTGCGGGCACATCCCCAGTAGGAGGTGTGCAGGAGGCGGCTGATTGATGCCTCTCTCTCATCGATATTTCTAACTCTCTATCCCTCTCCCTTCCTCTCTGTAAAAAAATCAGTAAGATATATATTTTAAAAAAATAAAAATAAAAAATGAGCTAAGGATCTGAATAGACATGTCTCCATATAAAATATACACTTAGTGGCCAGATTATGATCTCTGATCGCATAATAATCTGGCAGAAAGAGAGAGGGGGGGAGAAGGGAGGGAGGGAGAAAGGAAGGGTTTATGTGTATTAGAGGCCCAGTGCATGAATTCATGAATGGGTGGGGTCCGGCCAGCCTACCTAGGGGGAGGAGACATGGATGGTTGGGCCGGCCAGCCTGCCTGCCGGTCCAACTCGTGGTCAAGGGGACAATGTGCATATTAGCCTTTTATTAGATAGGATATACACTGAGTGGCCAGATTATTATGCATTCAGAGATCATAATAATCTGGCCAATCAGTGTAGAGAAAGCCCATGAAAAGACGTTCAAAATCATTAGTCATCAGAGAAATGCAAATCAAAGTCACAATGAAATACTATGGCATACCATTAGAATAGCTAGAATCAAAAAGTCAGACTGCTAATTAGTTCTTCAGTCCACAAATCTCTATGTATATAAGGGTTGAGCATCTTATTGGTGGTCAATCACTTCAAAGTCAGTTGGTGATGGGTCACTGCACATTTGTCACGCAGTTCACTTCAGCAAAGCATATAGCAGTGTTGCCTCCTTGTCTACCAGTGGTAAGTAAACCCATGTGACATTCTATAACTGTAGTCGAAAAAGAAAATTAGCCCACAAAGATGAACGTGCAGCAAAGAAACAAAAACTAGTAACATTAGAAGTGCAATCTGAATCCAATATAAATAATTATAGAAGAAATACCCCACCACATGAATGTTGGAAACTCTACAGGAGCAGTCAGAACTTTGTAAAGTTGAGTTTATTTATTATTTATGTAAATGA
Source organism: Lasiurus cinereus (assembly GCA_011751065.1). Classification (NCBI taxonomy): domain Eukaryota; kingdom Metazoa; phylum Chordata; class Mammalia; order Chiroptera; family Vespertilionidae; genus Lasiurus; species Lasiurus cinereus. The sequence continues at coordinate 21,639,977 of JAAGEH010000040.1, forward strand.
GAAAAGTGACTCTGAAGAAAGGATGACAATGTCCCAGAGGAAGTAAAAACACTTCAGAATAAACTCTGAGAGAGATTTCCTTACACTGAAAGCTCAAAGGATAAAATATTGGAAACTGATCCAAACTTAGGAATATGAGAATTCATCAAAGCATTAGAAAAGATGTTTGTGCTGCATCATAAGTTATACAATCAGGAGAAAAAAGCAAGCATTGTTCAAACTGCTATTGAGAAGTTTATAAAGAAATAAAACACTAACTCTTAATGTTTAGTGTACTAAACAAGTATGTTTACTATTTTATTCAACTTCCAATACACTATAACAAGAAAACTTTTTAATGGCTTAGTAAACATTTCCAAATGTCACAGAATAATCATAATTTTTCTCACTTAAAAATTTGAGGTTCAGTTTGAATGGTCATTTTTAACACCCTGTACTATACTGTGCAAAGGGAGGACTGTCTATATAGTAAGGTTGTATTATCCTATCCTATATAATAAAAGGCTAATACGCAAATCAACCGAACAGCAGGACCACCGGTAACTATGACACCCACTGACTACCAGGGGCAGACGCTCAAGGCAGGAGCTGTCCCCTGGTGGTCAATGTGCCCGCACAGGGGGAGTGCCGCTCAGCTAGAAGCCAGGCTGACGGCTGACAAGTGCAACAGCAATGGCAGAAGCCTCTCTTGGCTCCGAAGCAGCACTAAGAATGTCCAACAGACAGCTTAGGCCCGCTCCCCGCAGGCTCCTGGACTATGAAAGGGCAAAGGCCAGGCTGAGAGCCCCCCAACCCCAAGTGAACAAATGCTGTGCACCAGACCCCTAGTAGTATAATAAAAGGCTGATATGCAAATAGACTGTCACTGTGACATGTGCTGCCCACCAGGGGGTGCGTGTAGAACATGGCAGGCATAAGCAGCAGGTTGCAGAGCGCAGAACATGGTGGGCATCAGCCTCGGCCTGTGAGCAAGGACACCAGACCAAGGCGGGACACCGGCACTGTCATAGGAGCCAGCCTCTGGTGGTTATTGAAAATTCTTTGCTCCTGCGCAGCGCAGTCCCACCTAGCACTCGCATCTGCTGCTGGCACTGGCCTCACTTGCAACCACTGCAGGTGCTGGAGCTACCGCTCATACCTGCTGCTAGTACCCAGTGCCAGTCAAGAGTAAGCAGCAGCTGTTGGCCCTGATCACCCCTCAGGGCTTCTCCACTTCCCCCTGCTCCTGAGAGGCAAATGGGGCTGACAGCCACCTTGCAAGAGCTGCTGCTCACAGCTGCTGCCAGCACTGGAGCCACCGCTCATACCCGCTGCCAGCGCCTGCCCAATTGCTTGGTGCCGTCAGCGGGTGTGAGTGGCAGCTGCCAGACTCAATCGCCCCTCAGAGTTTCTCCACCTCCCCCTGCTCCTATGGGGCAGTTGGGGCACCAGCCGCCTGCTCACACCTACTGACAGCACCAGCCCCATTCGCACCTACTGCTGGTGCCGGCCCCAACCGCTCTGCGCCATCAGCAGATGCGCCAGGGCCAGCACCATCAGGACATGCAAGCGGCAGGAGTGGGGCTTCCACCAGACAGGGGACCAGGGTGAGGGCAGGAAGAATGGGTGGAGACCCGCCCCTGTGCCCACCATAGCTTCACAGCCCACAGTTCCTTTTAAGGTGCACAAATTTGTGCACTGGACTCCTAGTTTAATCACATTAACAACAACAAACATTTATCAAGAGCATCCAGATTCCTAACCTAAAAAAATCCAACAGGCAAGTTATTAAAGTCTCAAGCAGAAAATACACTGACCTGCTATAGTTCAGATCGTCTATTATTTAGTTTTCAGGTTCTGTTATGATTTACGCATGTAAATCTCATCTATTACTACTCCCAAGTTCTGCCCATATATCCAAGTGTCTTCTGTCTTCTTCTTGAAGACGGGAAAAACATAATCATTTTGTCCAATCTTTGCCTGAGAGGGCTGGAGAATACAAGGCTTGAGAGATTAAGTGGTATGCCTAACATGGCATAGTAATCTATCAGGGGCAGCAGGGTAATTAAAGCACAGTTCCTATTCCAGTATACATAATGCCAACTTCTGAAGAGGGTAATTAAGTTTTATTTTCCAGCCATTTGGCTTACACAGACCTACTACCAAAGGAAAAAATATTGCATTTTTCCTGAGCTTCTCATTACTTAAAAACATTTAAAATCATCTGCATTCAGAATCACATTTTAACACTAGTAATAATTTTAAAACATTTTGCATTTCAATGTTTCCTGGATGAGATACTGGAACAGAACGTGGACATTAGGTAAAAACTAAGGAAATCTGAATATAGTATAGGTTTTGGTTAATAACATGTCACCATGGTTCATTGTGACAAATGTACCACACTAATGTATGATAATATAAAACCAATTATGAAGTATAAGAGAATTCTGTATTGTATTCACTTTTCTGTATAAAGTTTTTTCTTAAAAAAAAAAAAGTATTGCATAGCCCTAGCTGGTTTGGCTCAGTGGATAAAGCCTCGGCCTATGGACTGAAGGATACCAGGTTTGACTCCAGTAAAAGGCACACACCTGTGTTGCAGGCTTGATCCTCAGTAGGGAACATGCAGGAGGCAGCGATCAATTCTCTCTCATCACTGATGTTTCTATCTCTCCCCTCTTTCCCTTTCTCTCTGAAATCAATAAAAATCTATTTTTTAAAAAGTACTGCATATACCCTTTTACCTAATACTAATTTAGTACTGAGATATAATGAAATTTCTGAATCACAGGCACTAAATTCCATTCCCTAGAGCAATGGTAGGCAAACTCATTAGTCAACAGAGCCAAGTATCAACAGTACAATGATTGAAATTTCTTGAGACTGAAAACTGACTTCTGCACATGGACCACGAAGTTTTGATCACATTGTAAGTGTGCACACGCATGTGGTATTTTGTGGGAGAGCCACACTCAAGGGGCCAAAGAGCCACATGTGGCTCGCGAGCCGCAGTTTGCCAACCACTGCCCTAGCGTAGTGTTCCTTAAGCTATGTATGTTTTGTGGGATCTCCTAGGGAAGGAAAGTGCGAATGCCACTCTCTAGTCTAAAGGGAAGTCAGATTCATGATTTGAGGAATATTCAATAGTTCCTCATAATAGAAAGAACACTAGACTAAGGATAAAACAAGACCTAGATTTTAATCTTGCATTATTAGTAACCAACTTCATAAAACCTTGTATTTCATTAAGCCTCTGTTTTCTCATCTGCAAAATAAGAAGACCAACTGGTATGGAAAAGCATGTTTCAGCTTAAAGGTCCAATTAGAATTTCTTCCCAAAATGTTTCTTCAACTATGAGAATGGTAAAAATAGATGATTTAGATAATGCACATTAAAATATAATGCTTGCCCTAGCAGGGTGGCTCAGCTGACTGGAGCATCCTCTGGCAAGCCAGGGAATACGGGTTCGGTTCTGGTCAGGGCATATACCTAGGTTGTGGGTTTAATCCTCAGTCGGGTACATACCAAAGGTAATAGAGCAGTGTTTCTCACATGAACATTTCACAAGCTCGCACAGTGCTCGCTCTCTCTCTCTCTCTTCCTCTCGCTCACACACTCACTTTTCTTCCCCCTTTCTCTGAAATCAATAAAACATGTCATGGGGGGGGTTAAAATATACACAATCCTATATAATAAAAGGCTTATATGCAAATCGTTCCCTCTACCTGGTGTTTGACCAGGGTCAGAGCCAGCCCACCAACCACCTGTGGCCCCTCCTGGGCAGGCCCAGCCCCAATCTGTCCAGATCAGGGTGGGCCAGCTGGACTCCTCCGGCCCCGCCCTCCACCCTCCACCCCCCACCCCCGCACGAATTCATGCACTGGGTCTCTAATGCTTTAATAAAAATGAAACGTATTTGTCAAGTGCTTTTTTCTTTGGGGCCTATTATCAAACAGCTATTTTTATCAGATTATTTTTACTTAGGCCATGGCTGGGTAGCTCAGTTGGTTAGAATGTGATCTGGATACATCAGGGCTGTGGGTTCCATTCCCACATACATAGAAACAACCAATGAATGCATAAGTAAGTATAATAAATAAATGTTTGTCTCTCTTTTTCTCTCCTTTTTTTTTCTCTCTCTCTCCCCCTTCCTTTTTCTTTGTAAAATCAATCAATAAAACACTATTTGACTTAAATAAAAAAGGTATATATCCATCAAAATCATCTAATTTTAAATTTCATGCTATATCACTTTTATTTCACAAATAGAGATAGTACTATTTACTACCCTTGCTATCAAAAAAGCAAAAACAAAACAAAATATAGCTTTAAACTTAAAAAGGTTTCAAAACATAGCCCAAAGCTTTCTCTGCACTCATCTCTCTACCAACACAATAATACTTTTAAGTGATATAAAGCACGGAAAATGTATAAATGGGATAATATTAAAAACTTGAGCAGACCAAGTTTTTAGTAACACTTTCAAGACTAATTTCAGTTAAAAAAAACTCAACTATCAAAAATACCTTCTTTTTTATTATTCTAAGTTTCAAATTTCATAAGTCTAAAAAGCAGAGTTAAACTGCCACAATTAGACTAAATATAAACTGTAAAATGCAGGCTTCCTATGTATAACATGCTAATAATCAGCAACTTTAGAATTTACTTGGGGTTGGGGATACCAAGTTACTTCATTTGAAAGAATGGTACAAATAACAGAAAAGATCAATTTAACATGCAGTACTGCTTTGGTGACCAGGAAGTAACCCCATGGCTACGGAAAGCCAGCCTAAGGCTTAGCTCTCATCAGTCTCCCAGAACGTGCTTGTCAAAGAGATAGTCTGCCAGGCCAGTTTTAAGGGCCCCCAATTTATGTTTGACTTCCAAAAATTACCAACCATGATTAACAAAAAGTATCTGCTATTAGTATCATCTAAGTTAGTCTTTTCAAAATATTTTTTCTCATATGAATTACATTAGACAAAAATCATGTTTAAGTAAACAGTTCAATCTATAAACTGAAAACTACCAATCAAATTAAAATGTACCATTTTATTACTAAGTTTTCAAGAACCTATAGTTACTAAGTACAACTCTAAAAAAGATATAGCTCCATTCACAAGCACACTCAAGTTCAAATGTCAAATACATTAGAGTCGTAACACTGAAACATCACTTTTTAAATAGCCCTTGCTTTATTAGTGAGCTCTGACCAAAAATATACTGAAATATTTCTCCAACCCTAAAACCGTTAAAATCTTATCATCTGGCACCTGCATATAATAAAGATGAGAATTAAGACAATTTTCCGTGAAAATGTATGCAGCATGTATCTTGAAGTATTACCTTAAAAGTACCAATCACAATACACTGAAGCCTTCCATTTCAGCACATAATTTGAAAATTCGTTTTATTATGCAATGAAGGCATGAAATAGTAAATCAACAGTCCTATAATCTGATTTCAAAAGATCATATTCAATTAACATTCTCAAGTAATAAGACTTAACGTTTTTTAACTTAACACTTTTTTTAATGGTCGAATTTGTAAAGCTTTATCGTTAAAACTTAATTTCAAAGTCTGTGCTCATAGAAAACCAGACATTGTATTCAATACGACAGGAGCTGAGCAGCTTATCTAAGAAACCACTTTCTCTTCAATTAGCTTTCATCTCGTTCTAAGCTTTTATGTAGTTTGCACTGCAGTTTTCCACTTAATGAAAAAAAGAGAACTCGGATTCAATTAGATAAGAATGGTGATCTTTCTGTTATTACAAAAAAGCAAGTCCTCTTCTCAGTAATCCTCTCTTCCTCTCCACATGTCCAGGAGAGTCCAGAACTGCACACCCCTCCAGCCGGGATGCTCGCCACCGGACACCGCCGGGCGCGCCGGAGGTGGCCACCCGCCCACCCAGAGCCTCCTCTCCTCCCGCCCACTTCGCCTGGCGCTCCACGCCCCGACAGGAGCCCGCGGACCCTAAGAGCGCGTCCGCGCCGGCGTCACCCCGCCCCAACCGCGAGCGTGCAGCCGCCGCACTGTGCACCCGTCGCCCCCGACGGCCGCCCCGGGCCCTTGGCGCTGGTCCCGCCCGGACCTCCCCCGGTGCGGGCTTCGCTCCGCAAGGAGCCCGGCGTCCGAGAAGGCGCACTCCGGCTTCAGCCACATGGTCGCGCCCAGCTGCCAGCAGCAGACGGAGTGGCAGAGCCGGGTTCGAAGTGCGAAAGCATACAGCCCGGCCCGAGAACCGACCTGTGGAGACCGCCATCTTCTTCTGCACCCCGACGCAGCCGTCTGCACGCACGCACGGCGACGTCATGCGTCACTTTCGGGAACGCGCGGACCAGCTCGCCGCGCAGCTTCTCTTCTCGCGCGTCACCCTGGACTCCGCCCCCTGCGGCGGGAGCTTCGACGAAGTGGGGGGCGGGACTTGGGACTTGGCTGCTGTGTGGGCAGGTTTCCGAGGCTCTAATTAATTTAAGGTGAAACGTGAAAGGGAAGTTTGTTGGGAGCACTGGGAGACCCAGTAGAGTCAGTCAGTCACCATAATGTAGAGCAAAGACGGAAAAGATCTTTAGATGACACGTGCAGCTGTATATGCTAGGAGGGCGAGCCTAGAGAAGTGCAGTAAGGAAGAACACACGCTGCTTTTCAAACTCTTAGTGGATTTAAAATTTAATGTATGAATAAATAAAGTGTCGTATTAATCTTTTCAGCCCTAGCTAGTTTGACTCCATGAAAAGAGCGACGGCCTGGGGACTGAAGGTCCCAAGTTCAGTTGCTGTCAAGGCACACGCCCTCGGGGCTGGCGCCATCCACACTAGGGGCGTGCGGAAGGCAGCCGCTCCATGTTTCTCTCTCAGCATTGAAGTTTCTAGCTCTCTCCCTCTCCCTTCCTCTCTGAAATCAATAAAAATACATTTTTAAAAAAATACAAAACATTAGACAGGCTCAGTAAAGGTAAATAATGACTTTCGTCAGGGAAGATTCTAGTCTGAGATGTGACTGCCCACGAAGACCAGCCTTTACCTAGAAAGTCTTAATTTCTAGCTAACCTGTTGTAGGCGGTGGAAAGGGTACAGTAGAGTCAGACCAAACTTGGGTTCACTAACCTTGGTATTCTTGCTAGGGAAGAATTCAGAGCCAAGAAGCAGACTGTGAGAGAACATTAATTTCGTAAATCAGAGAGGTAGAAAAAGTAATTCGTAGGATGGAGAAGGCAAAGGGAGAGTGTGTGGGGGGCGGGGGAGAGGTGCTCCTGAGAGGGAGATCTCATTGAATCCTCCATCTTAAGGGTTTTAAGGATGGAGATTTTAGGGAGGTCCCAGCAGATCTCAATAGAATATTCAGCAGCTTTCCATACGTGTCCTTTCAGGGTTGTGGTCTCCATTGGTTAATTAGTCAATGCCAGGGCAGGGGATCATTATTCAATCAGCTGGTCCTGAGGGCAACTATGGGATCACTGCTCTGGTTTTGTGCTTTTCTGGGCCTGGAGCTGAAATACAAAAGAGGTATAGACGTTATCTCTAAGGAAGAAAAGGGAGAGGGGCCAAATCTAACTTCCAGTGATATGCTAAGAGAGGAAAAGTCACCCTGGGAGTGATGTCCTCCCTACAATTGGTTGTTGCTAGGCACCTAGGGTTTTCCATCCTGACGACCTTTTGTACCTGGCCCTTCATCCTTGTTCTGCTCATGTCGAACTGCCTGCCACAAACCTATGTGGTTATTTTAGGTCTCTGAATTTGTAAGATCACCATGCAGAACTTCTCTGGCTTGTCGAGTTTAGTATGTGACCCCGTTACATCCAAAAGTACATTATTAAAATAAAAGTCATGACAAAATATGGGCATTGACAATTCTGTGTTGAAAAATGATTCAAAAGAATTGAACAAAAATTTCAAGGACCCCTAAGAATTAAACTGACTTATTCATATTTTACTTTTGATTTATACATCATAGTGAAATGTTTAAAATCTGCATGTAGGTCTAAAAAGTCATTTCAAAGAGTATAAAACAAAAATTCTAAGTAATTAGGAAGACATATATTCAAAATGCAAACAGTTTGGGGGAAAGTCAATAGAGGAAAAAAAGAACACATATGTACTGCTATTGAAGTATCCACCTTATTGAAAGAAAACTGCTGTTTAAAATTTTAATCTTGATATTGGCTTCTGTAAATGTTTCCTTGCTTAAATAATAAGGAAAATGAGACTATTCTCACTTCAGAGAGGCCATTAAACTTTCCCTGGACAAAATTATCAGTGCTGGAGTTTGGAAAAAGAATCCAAGATGGCGGCATAGGTAAACACCTATACTGCTGCCTCGCACAACAATTTCAAAACTACAACTAAAAGACAGAACGGACATCATCCAGAACCACAGGAAAGCTGGCTGAGTGGAAGTTCTATAGCTAGAGGGAAAGAGAGGCTCACAGAGACCCAGAGGAGCTGCAAAAAGCTGAGGTATGGAGACACCCGCAGGCTGAGAGAGCGGGTGCCAGAGTACCTAGCTGGATTTCTCTGGCGGGAGGGAAACGGAGACTCCCAACGGCATTGAACCCCTTATTTTACGACACTAAACCCCAGATCCAGCGAAACTCATACGGGGGGAGTTTGGACTGTGAAAAGGGAGAAGTACACGGAAATTTAGGGGAGTCGCAAAAGATCAAAGGCCTGGTGGCGCGCACGGCACTGCGCACAGATTGCTGATTGTGCCGCTGGCTTTCTCGAGTGGGCGGGAAACAGACCCTCCCAACTGTGCCACTTCTGACTCCACTAAGCCCCTGTTTTGGGCAAAACCCTGGGGACCTAGTCTCATGTGGTCCTGGTGCGCAGGGGAGCCGGAGGGGCAGAGGTTAGAGGCACTGCTGGCGCTCGGGCAACAAGGATCGCTCCAGCGATTACCCAGTCACGTGAGACTCGGGGGCCGTGGGGGGCGGGGCCGACTGGAAGGCAAGGTGGTCCCTTAAGCCCTGAGACTCCACCCCTCCCAAGCTCAACAGAGGCTTCTTCAGTTTTGCAAGTCTGGTATCATAAGGCTGAATCCAACACAGAAGTTCTCCCGGCATAGTGAAAATATGGAGACAAGGGAAGGGATTACAAACAAAAGAAATGGAGGGGGAAAAAAAGGACTGAATATAGAGTTCAAAACCACGCTTATAAGGTTTTTCAAGAATATGCTAGAAAAGTTGGATAAATTTAGTGAGACCCAAGAGGAGATGAAAAAGGACATACTAGAGACAATGACTGAAATAAAAAATATTATACAGAGTCCTAACAGCAGACTAGAGGAAGGCAAGAATCAAGTCAAAATTTTGAAATATAAAGAAGCAGAAAACATTCAACTGGAAAAGCAAGAAGAGAAAAGAATCCAAAAATGTAAAGATAATGTAAGGAGCCTCTGGGACATCTTCAAGCGTACCAACATCAGAATTGTGGTGGTGCCAGAAGAAGAGAGAGAGCAAGATACTGAAAACCTATCTAAAGAAGTAATGACTGAAAACTTCCCACATCTGGTAAAAGAAATAGACTTACAAGTCCAGGAACCACACAGAACCCCATATAAAAGGAATCCAAAGAGGACCACACCAAGACACATCATAATTAAAATACCAAGAGCAAAAGACAAAGAGAGAATATTAAAAGCAGCAAGAGAAAAACAGTTCATTACCTACAAGGGAGCACCCACACGACTGTCAGCTGATTTCTCAACAGAAATGATGCAGGCCAGACGGGAGTGGCAAGAATTATTCAACGTGATGAATAGCAAGAACCTACAACCAAGAATAATCTATCCAACAAAGCTATCATTCAGAATTGAAGGGCAGATAAAGAGCTTCACAGAGAAGAAAAAGCTAAACGAGTTCATCAACTCCAAACCAGTATTATATGAAATGCTGAAAGGTACTCTTTTAGAAGAGGAAGAAGAAAAAGGTAAAAGACAAAAAATTATGAACAACAAATACATATCTATCAACAAGTGAATCTAAAAATTAAGTGAATTAAAAATTTGATCAACAGAATAAACTGGTGAATATAATAGAATCAGGAGCACAGAAAGGGAGTAGACTGATAATTCTCAGTGGGACAAAAATCATAAAGCATCAAACAGACTGTGAAATTATAGCAGAACGATTAAAGTTAGGTGAGGTAGATAAGTGATCAATCAAAGGACTTGTATGCATGCATATAAGCATAACCAATGATCACAGACACTGGGGGGTTGGGGTATTCCTGGGAGGGAGGGGGGGCAATGGGGAGATATGAATAAAAAATTAATAAAAAAATTATCAGTGCTGGCACCAGGCCAAGTCTTTGGTTGAGGTCTCAAGGCCTCTGCACATAGGGGCCCTTTAAGAACTTGCAAAAGGGTGGGAAACATCTCATATTTGGAAGACAAAGAAGGTAAAAACATATAAATAGAGAAAATTTCTACATGTTGGGGCCCAGAATTTAAGAAACATTTTCCTCTGAACCCGCATGTAATAAACGTAACTCCAAACTCTCCAAGCATGGTTTGATTATTCCAGTTTTCTGTAATATTTTTTGGTTCCCTGAGATTCTGGGAAAACCAACCCATACTTGGCTTTTTAGCCTCTGGTGAGTGGACTGGGTATGGGGCCCAAGAGAGCAGGTTAGGCCTCCAGGAGGTATCACTCTGCTGATTTAGCAGAATTGAACCGGGATATTCCAAGCCCTCCCAGACCTCCGCCCAGGACCTGGCTGGCATCTGGAAAGACTAGACGGACACTTCTGGACCTGTTGACAGAACCTGTAAGGTAGGGGCCCCGTCCAGTGGAAGGAGGAGCTTGATCACTTCCCCGCAAGGGTAAATTAATCAGAAATCAGGTGTCAGGTAGACTATTTAAACTGGGTAAATATCTGGTAGAAGTAAAAAATTTGGACTAGATAGAAAACATGGCGGCGGAATAGACAGACGTGTCTGGAGCCTTGTTGCTGAGCAGACAGAACAGCTGAGGGACGCACTAGGAGTGTTTGTTGGCAAGTTAAGGGACAGTTGACCTTCAGGGGAAGGTAGGGGACTGCTGGACAGGGCTCTTTGACCAGGCAGCCCCACAACCAGAGGGTTTATTCCCTAGGAGCTGCCAGCGCAAACGCTGAGAGCATGCCATCTTGCAGGGGAAAGTGGATGTTTACTGAAGCTTAAAAAGCTACAGCTGCAGAACCAACCAAAAAGCCGCGAGACCCAGAACACCGCTCCCCAATCGGCATAAACACTCAGATTCAGAGGAGCTCCACACGCCACACGGAAAGGTCAGATTTCGCCTGGGATAAGGTGAGGTCTCTGGTCCTGCAGAATAGAGAGACATGCACAATGTGCGAACTGGACCTACAGAAATCCATGGATGTTGGGCAGGCCATGATCCCTGAATGTGAAAGGGGGCCTGCAGAGCTGTAAACAGAGGGAAGCTCTAGAAAGCAACCCATTTTGATCTGAGGCAGAAGGACAGCCTGAGAATTACTACAGTGTCCCAGCTGCTTAAACAAGAGCGGGAAAGGGGAAAAGCATGGACTGCACTCTTTCCACTTCAGACCCTGGCTTCTGACTGCTAAGCCCAATACATAGGATCACTCAATTGGGGACATCCTAAGAGACTGTAGGAGAAAGTTGTTTTTCTGGAACCTGGGGATCAGAGTGCAGAATAACCAGCAGAGAATCAGCCCTGGGGAAACTCACTTCCACAAACCAGTATTGAATACACAGGCTAGAGAGGACCTATACTCTCAGAGGTCAGTTCCGAAAAACTGCCATCGAGGGGATGACTCACAAATTGATTCTCACATAATCACAAAAGAATAAAGAGATTAAGACATACCACCTGCTTAAAAAACAGGACTGGCTTTCAGCACTGAGCAGAATTGGAACAAAGGGAACTGCAATATCGTCCAGACTGGGAAACAGGCATGCCAAACAGAACATTAGAGGAAGTGAATAACCTCCAGTACTGCCCATTCTATTTTTTTATTTTTTATTTTATTTATTTTTTTCATCTTTTAATTAAAAAACTAATTTTTTTCTTTTTTTCTCAATTGTTGTATCTTTTTAATTATTACCTTTTTATTTTCAACCAGTATTTTTACTACTTTTGAAAAATGTTTACAATTTTATCTTTTTGAAAAAAAGGAGTGTTATTTGATATTCTCTTTATTTTACTTTGGGATTAGAGTTCTACATTCTATTTTCAGCTTTCCTTTAGCATCATTTTACTCTATCTCAACTATACCTTTGTGCCAACACTCTCCTCCTAACTTTCCCCATTTTGTTGTCTTGTTTCTCTTACCCTTTTCCAACTTTAGATTTTCCCTATTTTTTCTTTTTACCTGGTTAAAACTTCACTCCACTTATATATCTAATTTCTAATCCCCTAATCCTAGTCTATACAATCCTCTCTCTTCTCTGTCTTCATAATCCAAAACATTGTTTTTCTCTGTCCTTTTGTTGTTGTTTGCTTGAACGATAATTATATCGATTTTTATACTATTTTTGTGAGATGGTTATTTCTTATTCTACTTACTTTATTTTGCTTTTTGTTTGCTTTGTTTTTGTTTGTATTTTACCTCTATTTTTCCTCGCCTCCCTTGATATTAGTTGTTATTTGTAATTTATATTAATCCCCAGGTACTTGTGGCTGTCATTTGTTGGGATTAGTGGCTGTTTTATTGGAGTTTTCTCCTCATATATATAATTTGTTCCCATTTTCCTTCTTATTCTCTTTCTTTTCTCTCTTACTTTTTTTTCTTTCTCCCTACTTCTTGTTCTCCTCCTCCTCCTCCTCCTTCATTTTCTTCTTCTCCTTTTTTTTTTCAAGATGTTAATAATCACAAATAAGGTGACCACCAATGAAAGACAAATTAGGGGTAAATAGAGAAAGAAGAAGAGGAAAATGAGGAAAAAAGAAAAGAAAGAAATGCCAAAATCAAATTGGGAGAGTGAGAAAAAAAATAAATAAATGAAAAATAAAATAAAATAAAATTAAATTAAATTAAATAAGAAAATAAAAAGGAGAAGAAGGAGAAGAAAAGAGGAAGAGAATAAAGTCAGAGAGAAAAGAAAGCGTATAAGAGAGAAAAGGGGAACAAAATATAGACGTCAGGAGAAAACTCCAATAGAACAGTCACTAATCCAAATAAAGGCCAGCAACCAATACCTAGAGATTATTACAGACTGCAAATAGTAACTGGTATTGAGGGAGGTGAGGGAAAAGAGAGGTAAAAAACAAAGCAAGCAAAAAGCAAAATAAAACAAGTAGAATAAACTAAAACAATCTCACAAAAAATTTCAAAAAATCGATATAATCACTTTTCAGGCAAATAGCAACAAAAGGACATAGAGAAAAAACAACTTTTTGGCTAGTGAAGACAAGAAGAGAGAGGTTTGTATGGACTTGTAGTAGGGGATTTGAAATTAGATATATAAATGGGGTGAAATTTTAACCAGGTAAAGAGAAAGAATAGGGAGAATCTAAAGTTGGAAAAGGGAAAGAGAAACAAGACAATAAAATGGGGAAAGTTAGGAGGAAAGTGTTGGCATAAAGGTAGAGTTGAGTTGGAGTGAAATTATGCTAAAGGAAAGATGAAAGTAGAATGTAGAACTCTAATCCCGAAATAAAATAAAGAGAAAACAAAATGACACTTGTTTTTTTTTCAAAAAGGTAAAGTACTAGTAGTAATTAATAATACTAGTTTAAAACAAAAATGTAATAATTAAAAAGGTAAAATCAATTGAGACAGAAAGAAAAAAATAGTCTTTTAATTAAAATATGTAAAAATGAAAAATAAATTAAAAAAAAAAAAGAATGGTCATTCACTTCCACTATTATTCTGCTTGGCACTCCTGTTTCCCAGTAGGGAAGGTATTGCAGTTCCCTGTGTTCCCCTGTTGGTATTTTAATCTCTTTATTCTTTTGTGGTTATGCAAGAGTCAATTTGTGTGTCATCCACTGGGTGGCAGTGTTTTGGAATTGATCTCTGAGACAAAGCACAGGACCTCTCTAGGCTGAGCTCAGATCCTGCTACTCTGTGGTTCTCAAAGCCAGTTTGTGGGGATTTTGCAGCCGGGACACTGCAATAACTCCCAGGCTGTCCCTCTGCCCCAGAAAAAACGAGTCGTTTTCCAGAGCTCCCCTCTGTCAACAGCTCGGAAAGGTTGCCTCCACACTTAGGGATCACGCCCTGCCCACCTCTGCGGACCTCTCTAGAGGCAGCCTTCCCGCAGCCCGGCTCCCACAGTGTGCGAGTCTCTGTTCTGCGGGAGTAGGAGACCTCACCCTATCCCAGGTGAAATCTTACCTTTCCATGTGCCATGTGGACCTCTGAATCTACTGCCTACGCGTCCACGCCGCCTGGAGAGCGGTGTTCTGGGTCCCCGGCTGTTCAGTGGGTGCCTCCGCCAGCCGCAGCTTTCAGACCTCTGCCGATATCCGCCTCCCTCTTATCCCAGACAAAATCTGACCTTTCTGTGTACTCTGTGGATCTCTGATTCCACCGCGTGTCTGTGCCAATTGGAGAGCGGAGTTCTGGGTCCCCGGGTCCCCGGCTGCTCAATGGGTGCCCCAGCCGAAGGCTTCAGACCGCCGCAGACATCCACCTCCCTCTGCAAGATGGCGCAGTCTCCGTGTTCGCGCTGGTGGCTCTGGCAGACAAAATCCCCATGGCAGTGGGGCTGCCTGGCCAGGAGAGCCCCGTCCAGCAGTCCTCCACCTTCTCCTAGAGGATAACTGACTCTTTTTTTTTTCCACTGATTTTTTTAAATTAAATCTTTATTATTCAGATTATTACATTTGTTTTTCTTTTTTCCCCTCCAAAGCACCCCTCCACCCAGCTCCCACCCTTCCCTCCCTCCCGTTGACCTCATCCATAGGTGTATGATTTTTGTCCAGTCTCTCCCTGTACACCCCTCACCCCTTCCCCCCTGAGAATTATCAGTCACGGGTGGGTCTGGAGCAGCAAGTCCTCCGTGGGCTCCACCATGAGTGACTCTTCAGTCCACAGGCCGATGCTCTACCCACTGAGCACACCTCTTCCTACTGCCACAGCGTCAGCACACACACGTGGGGGGGGCGGGGGGCCGCAGGGTCGCAGGGGTTAAGGGAACCAGCACCGGCGCTCGCTCCTGCAGGTCCGGCCCGGCCCAAGCCGCACCGGAAGCCCAGAGGGCAGGTGCCCCGGGGCTCCAGAGCCGAGGACGCACCGCTCAGCCTCAGCCTCAGCGAGAGGATCTCAGCGCCTCAGCCTCAGCACGAGGGTCTCAGCCTCAGCCTCAGCCTCAGCATGAGGGTCCCTGCCTCAGCCCCAGCCTCAGCGCGAGGGTCTCAGCACGAGGGTCTCAGCCTCAGCCCCAGCCTCAGCACGAGGGTCTCAGCCTCAGGCTCAGCACGAGGGTCCCAGCCTCAGCCTCAGCCTCAGCACGAGGGTCTCAGCGCCTCAGCCTCAGCACGAGGGTCCCAGCCTCAGCCCCAGCCTCAGCACGAGGGCCTCAGCCCCAGCCTCAGCACGAGGGTCTCAGCCTCAGCCTCAGCACGAGGGATAACTGACTCTTAACTTGCCAACAAACACTCCCAGTGCGACTCGCAGCCGCTCTCTCTCCCTCTGCCCAGCAACAAATCTCCAGACGCATCTGTCTATTCCACTGCCATTTTCTCCTCCCTCTTCTTTCTTCTTTTCCTCTTTTTTTCCCTTCTCCCAAATTCATTTTGGCAATTTCTTCTTTTCTTTGTTTCTCCTTTCTCTCTTATTCTTCTCTATTACCCCTAATTTGTCTTTCACTGGTGGTCACCTTATTTGTGGTTATTAACATTGTGAATACATTTCTGTTCAGTGCCTTGTGTGTTGTACATGGTTGGGTTGTATTTTGTGCCTTTAAATCAGCATAGGAGAGAGAACTACATAACCAGACACCGGGAGAAGAAAGACCATGAGCAGATGAAGAAACAACCCGCATAGGAAAGAAAAGCAGGCATCACCAGAAAAGGAAGTAAACAAAATAGAAGCAAACAACCTACCAGAGAAAGAGTTGAGAGAAATGGTCATAAGGTGTCTGAAAAGAATGGAAGACAAATTAGACAATATGAGTAAGAACCAAGAGGAAATTATAAAGAATCAAGAAAATTTAAAAAATGACATCGCTGCTGTAAAGAACTCAATGCAAAGCATCAAAAGTACACTAGAAGAAGCAGAGGACCGCATCAGTGAGCTAAAAGACAAAGTAGGAAAAAATTCCCAAGTACAGCAGCTTCTAGAAAAAAAAAATTAAAAAGCAAGAGGAGAGACTAAGGGAACTTTGGAATAACAAAAAACAAAACAACATCCGCATAATTGGGGTTCCAGAAAGAGTGGAAACTGAGCAAGGAATAGAAAACCTGTTTGAAGAAATAATGACAGAAAACTTCCCTGATATAGGAAGGAAAAAACCCAGACAAATCCAAGAAGCTCACAGAGTCCCAAGCAAAAAACCGACACAAAGGCACATGATAATTAAATTGGCAAACACCAACGACAAAGTTAGAACCTTAAAAGCGGCCAGAGAGAAAGAGAAAGTTACCTACAAAGGAATCCCCATTAGACTAGCAACTGATTTCTCAACAGTAACTCATCAGGCCAGAAGGGAATGGAATGAAATATACACAGTCATGCAAAGGAAGGGTCTGAATCCAAGAATACTGTACCCGGCAAGGCTTTCAATCAAATTTGAAAGTGAAATCAGTAGCTTCACAGACAAAAAAAGAAATAAGGGAATTTATTACCACCAAACCAGCAATGCAAGAAATGTTAAATGGTCTGCTGTAAAAAAAGAAATAGGAAGCGAAGAAGGAACACAGGGGTAAAGAATACAAAATGGTGACAGATAAGTACCTATCAGTAATAACTTTAAATGTAAATAGATTAAATGCTGAAATCAAAAGACATAGGGTAAAAGATTGGATAAGAAAACATGACCCATATATTTGCTGTCTACAAGAAACCCACCTCAAAAAAAGAGATGCACACAGACTGAGGGTGAAGGGATGGAAGTTGGTGTTTCAGGCAAATGGATATCAAAAAAAAGCTGGTGTTGCAATATTTATATCTGACAAATTAGATCTCAAGGTGAAGGACATAACAAGAGACAGGGAAGGCCAATTCATAATGCTAAAGGGAACAATCCAACAAGAAGAAATAACTCCAGTAAACATATACACACTGAATACAGGAGCACCTAAATACATAAAACAACTCTTGGAGGATATCAAGGGAGAGATTGACCACAATACAATCATAGTAGGAGACTTTAAGATCCCATTGTCACCACTGGACAAATCCTCTAAACAAAAAGTCAGCAAAGAAACATCAATTCTAAATGACTCACTAGACCAGACGGAATTACTTGACATCTTCAGAACATTTCATCCCAAAGCCACAGAATATACATTCTTCTCCAGTGCACATGGGTCATTTTCAAAGATAGACCATATGTTGGGTCATAGGAAAAGTCTCTATCAAGAAGATAGAAAACATATCAAGCATTTTCTCAGATCATAGTAGCATAAA
Source organism: Lasiurus cinereus (assembly GCA_011751065.1). Taxonomy (NCBI): domain Eukaryota; kingdom Metazoa; phylum Chordata; class Mammalia; order Chiroptera; family Vespertilionidae; genus Lasiurus; species Lasiurus cinereus. The sequence continues at coordinate 21,657,503 of JAAGEH010000040.1, forward strand.
ACTGGAAATCAACTACAATAAAAACAATATAAAGAAATCAAACACATGGAGACTAAACAGCATGCTATTAAACAACGACTGGGTAACCAGAGAGATCAAGGAAGAAATAAAAAAACATCATGGCAGCAAATGACAATGACAACACAATGCAAAATTTATGGGACACAGTAAAAGCAGTCTTGAGAGGGAAGTTCATAGCTCTACAAACCTACTGCAAAAAAAGAAACAATGGTAATAAATTACCTAATCCTACAACTCAAAGAGATAGAAAGAGAACAACAAGAAAAGCTCATTGTAAGCAGTGGTAAGGATATAGTAAAGATCAGAGTGGAGATGAACAATATAGAGACGAAAGAAACAATTCAAAAGATCAACAAAACCAAGAGCTGGTTCTTTTAAATGATAAACAAGATTGATGGACCTCTAGCCAGGCTCACCAACAAGCAAAGAGAGAGGACCCAAATCAACAAAATCAGAAATGAAAGAGGAGAAATGACAACAAACCCCTCCGAAATACACAGGATTTTTACGCCGAGACCAGTTTGGCTCAGTGGATAGAGTGTCGGCTTACGGACTGTAAGGCCCAGGTTCGTATCCGGCTGGGGGCATGTACCTTGCTTGTGGGCATATCTCCACAGTGGGGTGTGAAGGAGGCAGCTGATCAATGTCTCTCTCTCATCGATGTTTCTATCTTTCTATCTCTCTCCCTTCCTCTCTGTAAAAAATCAATAAAATATATTTTAAAAATAATACTATTAACTACTCTACCCAGAAAATGGACAATCTTCAGGAAATGAACATATTCCTAGAAAAATATAACCTTCCAAAACTCAATTAGGAAGAATCTAAACATCTCAATAAGCCAATAACTATGGAAGAAATTGAAGCAGTCATCAAAAAGCTTCCAGCAGCCAAGACCAGTTTGGCTCAGTGGATAGAGCATCGGTTTGCGGACTGAAGGGTTCCGGGTTCGATTCCGGTTGGGGGCATGTGCCTTGCTTGTGGGCACATCTCCACAGTGGGGCGTGCAGGAGGCGGCTGATCGGTGTCTCTCTCTCATCGATGTTTCTGACTTCTATCTCTCTCCCTTCCTCTCTGTAAAAAAAAAATCAATAAAATATATTTAAAAAAAAACAAAAACTTCCAGCAAACAAAAGCCCGGGACCAGATAGCTACACAGGAGTGTTTTACCAAACATTCAAGGAAGAATTAAAAACCTATCCACCTCAGACTTTTCAAAAATATTCAAGAAGAAGGAACACTTCCAAATACCTTATGAAGCCAGCATCACCCTAATACCAAAACCAGATAAACACAACACAATAAAAGAGAATTAAAGGTCAGTATCTCTCATGAACATGGATGCCAAAATCCTCAACAAAATTCTAGCAAGTCGGATTCAGCAGTATATCAGAAAGATCATACACCATGACCAAGTAGGATTTATCCCAGGAATGCAAGGATAGTACAATATACACAAATCAATAAATGTGATACATCATTTAAACAAATTCGGAGATAAAAATCACATGGTCATATAAATTGATGCAGAAAACACATTTGACAAAATCCAACACCCTTTCTTGATAAAAACTCTCAACAAGATGAGAATAGAAAGATCATACCTCAACATCATAAAAGCCATATATGATAAACCCACAGCTAACATCATACTCAATGGGAAAAAACTAAAACCATTTTCCCTAAGAACAGGAAAAAGACAGGGATGCCTACTCTCACTGCTCCTGTTCGACATAGTACTGGAAGTATTAGCCATTGCAATTAGACAAGAAGAAGAAATAAAAGGCATCCAAATTGGAAAAGAAGAAGTAAAGCTGTCCTTATTTGCAGATGACATGATATTGTACATAAAAAACCCAAAGGACTCCTTTCCAAAACTAATAGACTTAATAAATGAATTTGGCAATGTAGCAGGATACGAAATGAATGCCAAGAAATCTATGGCATTTCTACACACTAATAGTGAACTTACAGAAAGAGAGGCTAAAAAAGCAATCCCATTTACCATCGCATCAAAAATTAAGGTACCTAGGAATAAACCTAACTAAGGGGGTAAAAGACCTATATGCAGAAAACTAGAGGCCAGTGAAAAGAGAGAGAGAGGAAGACGTAAACAGATGGAAGAGCATATCATGCTCATGGATTGGGAGAATCAACATCATTAAAATGTCCATACTACCCAGAGGATTCTATAGATTCAATGACCTACCCATTAAAATACCAACAACATATTTCACAGACCTAGAAAGAACTCTCCAAAGATTCATCTGGACCCAAAAAGACCCCGAATAGCCACAGCAATCCTGAAAAAGAAGAATAAAGTAGGTGGTAACTCAATACCAGATTTCAAGCTGTATTACAAAGCAACTGTTCTCAAAACAGCCTGCTACCAGCAAAAAAACAGACACATAGGCCAATGGAATAAAATAGAGTATCCAGATATCCACTCAAACCACTATGCTCAATTAATATTTGACAAAGGAGCCATGAACATACAATGGAGATTCTTCAATAAATGGTGTTGGGAAAATTGGACAGATAGATGCAAAAAAATGAAACTATACCACCAACTTACACCATACACAAAAATAAACTCCAAATGAATACAGGCCTTAAACACAAGACAGGAAACCATAAAAATATTAGAGGAATCCACAGGCAGCACGATCTCAGACATATGTCAAAAGAACTTCTTGACTGATACTGCTCCAAGGGCAATGGAAGCTAAAGAGTAAATAAAGAGGAACCGATCCAAGATGGTGGCATAGGTAAACACCTACACTGCTGCTTCACACAACAGTTTCAAAACTACAACTAAAAGACAGAACTGACAGTATCCAGAACCACAGGAAAGCTGGCTGAGTGGAAATTCTACAACTAGAAGGAAGGAGAGGGGCTCAGAGAGACCGAGAGGAGCTGCAAAAAGCTGAGATGCGGAGATGCGTCCGTGGAGAGAGCAGGTGCCAGAGTGCCTGACTGGCTTTCTCTGGCGGGAGGGGGTCGGAGACTCCCAGCTGCATTGAACTCCTTATCCTACTGCACTAAACCCCACATCCAGCCGGGACTCATACGCGGGGAGTTCGGACTGTGAAGACGGAGAAGTGCACAAAGATCTGGGGGAGAAGCGCAAGGACGGAGGTCTAGTGGTGCGCACAGCACTGTGCGCAGACGACCAACTGCTAGTTGTGCTCCTGGCTTTCGCAAATGGGCAGGGAACAGAGCCTCTCAACTGCACCACTTCTAGCTCCACTGAACCCCAGTTTTGGGCGAAACTCTGGGGACCCAGACTCATATGGTCCAGGAGCGCAGGGGACCCAGAAAGGCAGAGGTCCAGAGGCCCTGTGCAAGCGCGCACAGGCACTGCTCCAGCAATTACCCAGTCTCCTGAGACCCACAGGCCATGGAGGGCGGGGCCGACTGGAAGGCAAGGAGGTCCCTTAAGCCATGAGACTCCACCCATCCCAGGCTCAACAGAGAGGCATTTACAGATTTGCAAGTCTGGTATCATAAGGCTGAATCCAACACAGAAGTTCTCCTGGCATAGTGAAAATGCCCAGGCAAGGGAAGAGATCACAAACAAAAGAAATGGAGGAAAACAAACAACTGGATATAGAGTTCAAAACCACACTTATAAGGTTTTTCAAGAATATCCTAGAAAAGATGGACAGTTAGCGAGACCCAAGAGGAGATGAAAAAGAACCAACTAGAGATGGAAAAGGTCCAACTAGAAATTAAACATACAATGACTGAAATAAAAAATATTATTCAGAGACATAACAGCAGACTAGAGGAAAGCAAGAATCAAGTCAAAAATTTGAAATATAAAGAATCAGAAAACACTCAATGGATAAGCAAGAAGAAAAAAGAATCCAAAAATGTGAAGATAATGTAAGGGGCCTCTGGGACAGCTTCAAGGGTATGAACATTAGAATTGTGGGGGTGCCAGAAGAAGAGAGAGAGCAAGATACTGAAAACCTATTTAAAGAAATAATGACTGAAAACTTCCCACAACTGGTAAAAGAAATAGACTTACAAGTCCAAGAAGCACACAGAACCCCATATAAAAGGAATCCAAAGAGGACTACACCAAGACACATCATAATTAAAATACCAAGAGCAAAAGATAAAGAGAGAATATTAAAAGCAGCAAGAGAAAAACAGTTTATTACCTACAAGGGAGTACCCATACAACTGTCAGCTGATTTCTCAACAGAGACAATGCAGGCCAGACCGGAGTGGTAAAAAATATTCAACGTGATGAATAGCAAGAACCTACAACCAAGAATACTCTATCCAGCAAAGCTATCATTCAGAATTGAAGGGCAGATAAAGAGCTTCACAAATAAGAAAAAGCTAAAGGAGTTCATCAACTCCAAACCAGTATTATATGAAATGCTGAAAGGTACTCTTTTAGAAGAGGAAGAAGAAAAAGGTAAAAGACAAAAAATTATGAACAACAAATACATATCTATCAACAAGTGATTCTAAAAATTAAGTGAATTAAAAATTTGATCAACAGAATAAACTGGTGAATATAATAGAATCAGGAGCACGGAAAGGGAGTGGACTGATAATTCTCAGGGGGAAAGGGGTGAGGGGTGTACAGGGAGAGATTGGACAAAAATCATACACCTATTGATGAGGTCAACGGGAGGGAGGTAAGGGTAGAGAGAAGGGTGGGAGCCGGGTGGAGGGGAGCTATGGAAGGAAAAAAAGAGAAACAAATGTAATAATCTGAATAATAAAGATTTAATTTAAAAAATTTATACAGCTTATGACAGCCTCATTGTAGAACATAACCCCTAACTAATTCTTGTTCACTTACCCTGCAGTTTTCTATTTACAACATTTTACAATTTCTGTGTAGTTTTATTATAAATTATTAAATGATATCAAGATTCTTATTTTGATGAGAGGATTTCTGATGAATTTGACATTGTAATTACTTCAGATCCTGCTCTGGATTGCTGGGAAAATATTTAATTTTATTTACCTCAATGAATAATTAAAGCATGCGAGTGGCTGACTCTCTTGCTATGCCTTCTAGCTTCTTACTTCTGTTTCCTCTTGTTTTATTTTTTTTATGAATGTATTACATGTGTACATATCTTTCCATTTCCCTCCCCCACCCCACTCCCATGCATGCCCTAACCCCCCAGTGTCTTCATCCATTGGTTATGCTTATATGGATGCATACAAGTCCTTCGGTTGATCTCTTATCTATCTCACCTCTCCCTAACCTTCCCACTGTAATTTGACAGTCTATTTGATGCTTTACTGCATCTGTATCTATCTTTTTGTTCATCTTAATGTTCTTTATTATCCATAAATGAGTGAGATCATGTGGTATTTTTCTTTCATTGACTGGCATATTTTACTTAACATAATGCTCTCCAGTTCCATCCAGGTTGCTGCAAATGGTAAGAATTCCTTATTTTTAATGGCATCATAGTATTCCATTGTGTAGATGCAGCATAATTTTCTGATCTAGTCATCTGCTGATGGGCACCAAGGCTGTTTCCAAATCTTAGCTATTGTAAATTTTGCTGCTATGAACATAAGGGTGCATATACCCTTTTTGATTGCTGTTTCTAGTTTCTTAGGATATATTCCTAGGAGTGAGATTACTGGGTCAAATGGGAGTTCCATTTTTAGTTTTTTGAGGAAACTCCATACTGTTCTCCACAAGTGGCTGCGCCAGTCTGCATTCTCACCAGCAGTGCACCAGGGTTCCTTTTTTTCTGCATCCTCACCAACACTTGTCGTTTGTTGATTTGTTAATGATTGCCATTCTGACAGGTGTGAGATGGTATCACATTGTCCTTTTGATTTTCATCTCTCAGATAATTAGTATCTTTGAGCATGTTTTCATGTGTCTCTTGACCTTCCTTCTGTCTTCTTTCAAAAAGATTCTATTTAGGTCCGTTGAGCATTTTTTTTATTGATCATTTATCTTCCTTTTACTAAGTTGTATAAGTTGCCTCTAGATGTTGGAGATTAAATCTTTATCAGTAATAACATTTGCAAATATGTTCTCCCATATAGTGGGATTTCTTGTTGTTTTGTTGATGGTTTCTTTTGCTGTGAAAAAGCTTTTTATTTTGATGTAGTCCCATTTCTTTATTTTCTATTTAGCTTCCATTGCCCTAGGAGCAATATCAGTGAAGAAGTTCCTTCCGCAGATGTCTGAGATTTTGCTGCCTGTGGATTCCTCTAGTATTTTTATGGATTCTTGTCTTAGGTTCAAGTCTGGTATCCATTTTGATTTTATTTTTGTGTATGGTGTTAGTTGGTGGTCTATTTTCATTGTTCTGTATGTGTCTGTCCAATTTTCCCAACACCATTTATTGAAGAGACTGTCTTGACTCCATTGTATGTTCATACCTCCTTTGTCAAATATTAATTGAGCATAGTGGTTTGGGTGAATATCTGGATTCTCTATTCTATTCCATTGCTCTATATGTCTGTTCTTGTGCCAGTACCAGGCTGTTTTGAGAACAGTGGCTTTGTCATACAGCTTGAAATCTGGTATTGAGATCCCACCTACTTTGTTCTTCTTTCTCAGAATTACTGTGGCTATTCGGGGTCGTTTTTTTGTTCAAGATAAATCTTTGTAGAGTTCTTTCTAGGTCTGTGAAATATGCCGTTGGTATTTTACTTTTATTTTTTTAAAATATATTTTATTGATTTTTTTACAGAGAGGAAGGGAGAGAGATAGAGTTAGAAACCTGGATTAGCTGCCTCCTGCACACTCCCTACTGGGGATGTGCCCCACAACCAAGGTACATGCCCCTGACTGGAATCAAACCTGGGACCCTTCAGTCCATAGGAGGGCGCTCTATCCACTGAGCCAAACCGGTTTCTGCTGCTGTTGGTATTTTAATGGGGAGTGCATTGAATCTATTGATTGATTTGGGTAGTATGGACATTTTAATGATGTTGATTCTCCTAATCCATATGCATGGTATGCTCTTCCATCTGTTTATTTCTTCCTCTATGTCTTTTTTTTAGTGTCCTGTAGTTTTCCGCATATAGGTCTTTTACCTCCCTAGTTAAATTTATTCCTAGGTATCTTAATTTTTTTGGTGCAATGGTAAATGGAGTTGCTTTTTTAGTCTCTCATTCTGTTAGTGTATAGAAATGCCATAGATTTCTTTGGCATTAATTTTGTATTCTGCTACTTTGCTGAATTCATTTATTAAGTCTAATAGTTTTTTGATGGAGTCTTTGGGGTTTTTTATGTACAATCTTATGTCATCTGCAAATAAGGATATAGTACTATAAGGAATTGACTTCTAAGACTATAGGTCCTCTCTAGCCTGTGCTTAGATCCTGCTTTCCTTGTGGCACTCAATAGCGGTTTGTGGGTGTGGGCTGCCCCAGAGCTAATTCTCCAATGGTCACTTCCGCTCTGATCTCCAGGTTCCAGAAAAACTTTTCCCTGCAGTCTCCCAGCATGTCCCCAACTTGGTGATCCTATGTATTGGACTTAGCAATCAGAAGAAAGGACCTGAAGAGAAAAAAGTGCATGTTTGCGCAGTCCCCCTTCCCTGATCTTGTCCAAGCAGCCGCATACTTTAATAACTTCCATCCTGTCCTTTTGCGTCAGATCAAAATGGGTTGCTTTTTAGAGAACCCCTCTGTTAGTAGCTCTGAGGACCCTCTTCGACATTCATGGATCACGGCATGCCCAATAGCCACGGATTTCTCTAAGTGCAGATTTCCCCCGGTCCTCTAGCTCCCATAGTGTACATATTTCTCTATCCTGAGGGAAAAGCCACCTCACTTTATCTCAGGCGAAATCTGATCTTTCTGTATAGGGTGTAGAGCTCCTCTGAATCCAAGTGTTTGCACCAATTGGAGACTGGTATTCTTTGGGCTCACAGCTTGTTCAGTGGGTTTCACAGTAGTAGATTTTCAGGTTTCCGGTAACATCCACTTTCCACTTCAAGATGGCGCAGTCTCCATGTCTAAGCTGGCAGCTCTGGGAGAAAAACTGAGTAACAGTAGGGGTTGCTTGATCAGGGGAGCCCCATCCAGCAGTCCCCCACCTTCTCCTGGTGTATAGCTGTCCCTTAACTCACCAACAAACACTTCCAGTGCAACCCTCAGCTGTTCTCTCTGTCTGCTCAGGGACAAGGTTCCGGACACGTCTGTCTATTCTGCCACCATTTCCCGCCCTCGCCCCCCTCCCACTCATCTCCTTTTAATGTACATGAATTTCATGCACCGGGTCATTAGTAAATAATAATGAAAAAACAAAAAAGCCTATCTTGGCACGCCACTCTTTCAGTGCTAGTGGCCCCACTTGGTGGGGCCTCCTTTCAGGCTCTGACCAGGCCAAATGTTGGATTCCTTGCACTTCTAGAACTAGGTGCAGATTTTCAGCCCAGAGCCTTTACCCTTTGCCTCACGTCACTGCAGGGTCAGGTAGAACCAGCCATCTCACAGAGTATAGAAAGTTGGCATCCCCTACTCTTGAGGTGGTCCTCACTGTTCAGTCCCCAGCTGGCTCTTTTTGAAAGTTTCTCTAGAGCAGCGGTTCTCAACCTGTGGGTCGCGATCCCTTTGGGGGTCGAAAGACCGTTTCACAGGGGTCGCCTAAGACCATCGGAAAATGCTGATATTTACATCATGATGCATAACAGTAGCAATTTCATGGTTGGGGGTCACCACCACATGAGAAACTGTATGCAAGGGTCACGGCCTTAGGAAGGTTGAGAACCACTGCTCTAGAGAGTAAAGGGTCCCTTATGATCACTGGTCAGAGTACCTGTCTGACCCTCCACTGACCATGAGGTCCAATGGGTGGTGCCCTCCCAGAGATCAGGGCTAATTTCTCAGCTGGGATGCTGGTGGGTTGCTTGCCATGCTCCTGCCAATGTGTCTCAGCCTTAGACTCCTGCAGCAGCACTCATTACCTCTTCTTCCCTACTGCAATCAGTGCTTTCTTGGTCACCTCTGCCAGTTCCCAGCGCTCCTGGCTCTCTGGCCTAGCCACAGTTTACTCACTTTCCATCCAATCTGTAGTCCCATCAGGGCCCCAGCCTGGGCAGTCAACTGCTAAATCTGTGACTAACTGCAGCTCCTGGACTTCTGTCTGTAAGGCCCTTCAGTCTGCAGGCTGATGCTCTGACCACTGAACCACCGGCTAGGGCTCCAGCATAATTATTCATTTCACTTCTGCTAGTTGTGCAATTGGAAGCTATAATCTTAATGTTTCATTGAGGCCACGACTGTAAGAACATAATGGTGTAAATTACAATTACCATATAAAAATTTCCAGAGACAGAAGACGTTTCATAAGTAAATTTCCTGTGCCTTAGCAGCAGTTATAGAGGGTCATATTTTAATTGTTACTTCAACTTACATCTGAATTAATATATTTAGTAGTCCTTGTTGGGTAGGGAATAAGCACATTCTCATAATTAGATTCTTGAATCCTATATAATAAAAGGGTAATATGCAAATTGACCAAACACTGGAACAACTAGTCAATATGATTCACACTGACCACCAGGGAAAGATGCTCAATGCCGGAGCTGGCCCCTGGTGATCAGTGAGCTCCCACAGGGGGAGCTCTGCTCAACTAGAAGCCTGGCTGACGGCTGCGAGTGCAGTGGAGGTGGCAGGAGCCTCTCTCACCTCTGCGGCAGTTGGATATCCCCCCAAGGGCTCCCGAACTGTGAAAGGGTGCAGGCTAGGCTAAGGAACCCCCCCCACACACACCAGTGAATGAATGTTGTGCACCGGGCTTCTAGTCCTACATAATAAAAGCATAATATGCAAATTGACAGAACGGCAGAATGACAGGAGCGTGGGGATGACAAGCAGGTGGTGCCAGGCCAGTAGGCAGAGAGAGCAGATGGTGATCAGGGGTTTGTGGCAACAAGCAGTGGTGGAGGGTTGATGGGGGGGCAGGGCCAGCTGTTGCTGCTGGCACCTCACCTGATCAACCTGCCTGTTGCCTCCCACGAGTTGCCTCCTGCAGAAGGAGGCCACTGAGATTGGGCCTAAGCCTCAGTCAGACATCCCCTGAGGGTTCCTGGACTGCAAGAGGGCACAGACCAGGCTGAGGGTCCCCTCCACTGCCTAAGTGCACGAATTTTTATGCACTAGACCTCTAGTTTATACATAAAATTAATTTCTCAATATTTCTTTCACTAACCTTCTATAACTTTTATTGTCTTAATTTGACTCCTTTTACTAATTCAGAAATAACAAAATTATTAGAACAAATTATTTCCTTTTAACTTCTCTTAAAAACACACACATCCCTTTCTTTTCTTTTGCAATAATATTCCTTCTATATTTCAAAAGAGAAACCATAAAAGTGTATTAGTGATAATGCAGAAGTTATTGTAAACACCTTTAGCAATTATTAAGTTGTATTATATACACAAAGTTTAAGAAAAACCGAAATAACAAGTATAATTATTATGACTAATATTATTAGCAGACAGATGAAGAAAATTGAACAACATTTTATTGTATTTGTGTATTTCTGGCTCTTCTGTAAAAAACAATCTGCCCATCTACATGGAGTTTTATATCTGGGTTCTCAATTCTGTTCTATTGATTTGTGTGTCTGTTTTTCTGCTAATACCATACTGTTTTGATTATTATACTCGATGGTATAATTTGAAATCAAGTAGTGCGATACTTCTGGCTTAATTATTTTTTCTCAGGATTACTTTGACTATTTATGGCCTTCTGTGGTTTCATACAAACCTCAAGCTTTTTTTTTCTTTTTTTAAAAAAAAGTGACAGGGATTTTGATGGGGACTGCATTAAACCTATATATTGCTTTGGGTAATATAGCCATTTTAACCATGTTAATTCTTATTATCCATGAACATAGGATATTTTCCTACTTTGTTGTGTCTTTTTCAATCTCTTTGAATAATGCTTTATAGTTTTCAGTTACCCATCTTTGATGTTGTTTGTTTAGTTTCTTCCTAGTTATTTTATTATTTTAGTTACAGTTGTAAAAGGCATTGTTTTTTGTTTGTTTTTCCATCTCTTTCTCTGAAGTTTTGTTAGCATACTGGAAGGCAGTGGGCTTTTGTGAATTGATTTTCTATCCTGTAACTTTATTGTATTTGTTTATTTTTAAATTTCTTTATTGATTATTTTTTTAAAGTTTTTTTGTGGAGTCTTCAGGTTTATTTATTTATTATTTATTTTTTTTAAATTAAATCTTTATTATTCAGATTATTACATTTGTTTCTCTTTTTTCCCCTCCATAGCACCCCTCCACCCAGCTCCCACCCCTCCCTCTGCCCTTAGCTCCCTCCCATTGATCTCATCCATAGGTGTATGATTTTTGTCCAGTCTCTCCCTGTACACCCCTCATCCCTTCCCCCCTGAGAATTATAAGTCCACTCCCTTTCTGTGCTCCTGATTCTATTATATTCACCAGTTTATTCTGTTGATCAAATTTTTAATTCACTTAATTTTTAGAATCACTTGTTGATAGATATGTATTTGTTGTTCATAATTTTTTGTCTTTTACCTTTTTCTTCTTCCTCTTCTAAAAGAGTACCTTTCAGCATTTCATATAATACTGATTTGGAGTAGATGAACTCCTTTAGCTTTTGCTTATCTGTGAAGCTCTTTATCTGCCCTTCAATTCTGAATGATAGCTTTGCTGGATAGATTATTCTTGGTTGTAGGTTCTTGCTATTCATCACGTTGAATATTTCTTGCCACTCCCGTCCGGCCTGCATCATTTCTATTGAGAAATCAGCTGACAGTCGTATGGGTGCTCCCTTGTAGGTAATAAACTGTTTTTCTCTTGCTGCTTTTAATATTCTCTCTTTCTCTTTTGCTCTTGGTATTTTAATTATGATGTGTCTTGGTGTAGTCCTCTTTGGATTCCTTTTATATGGGGTTCTGTGTGCTTCCTTGACTTGTAAGTCTATTTCTTTTACCAGATGTGGGAAGTTTTCAGTCATTATTTCTTTAAACAGGTTTTCAGTATCTTGCTCTCTCTCTTCTTCTGGCACCCCCACAATTCTGATGTTGGTACGCTTAAAGCTGTCCCAGAGTCTCCTTACATTATGTTCACATTTTTGGATTCTTTTCTCTTCTTGCTTTTCCAGTCGAATGTTGTCTGCTTCTTTATATTTCAAATTTTTTACTTGATTCTTGCCTTTCTCTAGTCTGCTGTTAGGACTCTGTATAATATTTTTTATTTCAGTCAGTGTATGTTTAATTTCTAGTTGATTCTTTTTCATCTCCTCTTGGGTCTCACTAAATTTATCAAAATTTTCTAGCATATTCTTGAAAAACCTTATAAGCGTGGTTTTGAACTCTATATCCAGTCCTTTTTTCCCCTCCTTTTCTTTTGTTTGTGATCCCTTTCCTTGTTTCGGCATTTTCCCTATGCCAGGGGAAAACTTCCGTGTTGAATTCAGCCTTATGATGCTAGAGGCAAAGCCGCAGAAGCCTCTGCTGAGCTTGGGAGGGGTGGAGTCTCAGGGCTTAAGGGACCACCTTGCCTTCCAGTCGGCCCCGCCCTCCACGGCCCCTGAGTCTCACGTGATTGGGTAATCCCTGGAATGGTCCTTGTGCGCGCACGCACCCGCAGTGCCTCTAACCGCTGCCTTTCCAGCTCCCCTGCGCACCAGGACCACAAGAGTCTAGGTCCCCAGGGTTTCGCACGAAACAGGGGCTTAGTGGACTCAGAAGTGGCACAGTTCGGAGGGTCTGTCTCCCGCCCACTCGCGAAAGCCAGCGGCACAATCAGCAATCTGTCCTGAGCGCAGCACCGTGCGAGTGCGAGACCAGACCTGATCTTCTGCGACTCCCCTAAATTTCCGTGCACCTCTCCCTTTTCACAGTTCAAACTCCCCCCGTATGAGTTTCGCTGGATCTGGGGTTTAGTGTCGTAAAATAAGGGGTTCAATGCCGTTGGGAGTCTCCGTTTCCCTTCCGCCAGAGAAAGCCAGCCAGGTACTCCGGCACCCGCTCTCTCAGCGCGCGCGTCTCAGTACCTCGGCTTTTTGCAGCTCCTCTGGGTCTCCATGAGCCCCTCTCTTTCCTTCTAGCTGTAGAACTTACACTCTGCCAGCTTTCCTGTGGTTCTGGATGATGTCCGTTCTGTCTTTTAGTTGTAGTTTTGAAATTGTTGTGCGAGGCAGCAGTGTAGGTGTTTACCTATGCCGCCATCTTGGATTCTCCAGGTTTATTTTTTAATGTATAGAATAATGGCTTTGGCAATGACACTTTTACTTCTTCCTTCCTGATTTGGATGCATTTTATTTATCTTGCTTTATTGCTCTGGCTAGCATTCCCTGAACTATCTATATTAATAAAAGGGTACTATACTAATTAGATCAGGAGATCTACTTTCTACTGTGAGACCTTCCAAACATCCTTCTGGACACACCATGGTGGCAGGGCCAAGGCAGAGGTGGTTAGAAGAGATCAAGCCAGCAGTGGGGTGCAGTTGGGGGCAAGCAGATTGGCAGGCAGAGTGGTTAGGGGCGATCAGGCAGGCAGGCAGGTGATTGGTTAGGAGCTAGCTGGAGGTTATGTTTCTTTTTCTTTTTCTTTTTAAAATATATTTTATTGATTTTTTACAGAGAGGAAGGGAGAGGGACAGAGAGTTAGAAACATCAATGGCAGAGAAACATCGATCAGCTGTGTCTTGCACACCCCATACTGAGAATGTGCCCACAACCAAGGTACATGCCCTTGACCGGAATCGAACCTGGGACCTTTCAGTCCACAGGCCGACACTCTATCCACTGAGCCAAACCGGTCTTGGCAAGGAGGTTATGTTTCTTAAGTAAAATATATTAGGAAGTACTGCCTCTTCTTTAAATTTGTTTCAGAAAGATGCTTTTTAAATCTTCTTTGTGTGTTTGATATAGTTCACTGGTGAAGCCATCTAGTCCTAGCCTTTTGTGGAGAGGAGGTTTTTGATGGCTGTTTCAATTTTCTCACGGCTGATCAGTCTATTTAAAATTTTCAGTTCTTCATCGTTTAGTTTAGAAAGTATATATATTCATTGGAACATATCCATTTCTCTAACAGGTTATTGAATTTGATGGCATATATTCCTTCGTAGTATTCTAATATGATCCTTTGTGTGTCTGTGATGTCTGTGGTCACTTCTCTTTCATTTCTTTCTTTTTTTATTTTTCTTTTTTTATATTAAAAAAAAATCTTTATTATTCAGATTATTACATTTGTTTCTCTTTTTCCCCCTCCATAATTCCCCTCCACCCGGCTCCCACCCTTCCCTCTACCCTTACCTTCCTCCCGTTGACCTCATCCATAGGTGTATGATTTTTGTCCAGTCTCTCCCTATACACACCTCCCCACTTTTCCCCTGAGAATTATCAGTCCACTCCCTTTCTGTGCTCCCGATTCTATTTTATTCACCAGTTTATTCTGTTAATCAAATTTTTAATTCCCTTAATTTTCAGATTCATTTGTTGTTCATAATTTTTTATCTTTTACCTTTTTCTTCTTCCTCTTCTAAAAGAGTACCTTTCAGCATTTCATATAGTACTGGTTTGGAATTGAGGAACTCCTTTAGCTTTTTCTTCTCTGTGAAGCTCTTTATGTGCCCTTCAATTCTGAATGATAGCTTTGCTGGACAGAGTATTGTTGGTTGTAGGTTCTTGCTATTCATCATGTTGAATATTTCTTGCCACTCCCATCTGGCCGCAATCGTTTCCGTTGAGAAATCAGCTGACAATCATATGGGTGCTCCCTTGTAGGTAATGAACTGTTTTTCTCTTGCTGCTTTTAATATTCTCTCTTTGTCTTTTGCTCTTGGTATTTTAATTATGATGTGTCTTGGTGTAGTCTTCTTTGGATTCCTTTTATATGGGATTCTGTGTACTTTCTGGACTTGTAAGTCTATTTCTTTTACCAGATGTGGCAAGTTTTCAGTCATTGTTTCTTTAAGTAGGTTTTCAGTATCGTGCTCTCTCACTTCTTCGGCACCCCCACAATTCTGATGTTGGTACGCTTGAAGCTGTCCCAGAGGCTCCTTACATTATCTTCACATTTTTGGATTCTTTTCTCTTCTTGCTTTTCCATTTGAGTGTTTTCTGATTCTTTATATTTCAAATTTTTGACTTGATTCTTGCCTTCCTCTAGTCTGCTGTTAGGTCTCTGTACAATATTTTTTTAATTCAGACAGTGTATGTTAAATTTTTAGTTGGTACTTTTGTATCTCTAGTTGGTTCTTTTTAATCTCCTCTTGGGTCTCGCTAAATTTAAATATCTTTTCTAGGATATTCTTGAAAAACCTTATAAGCGTGGTTTTGAACTCTATATTCAGTCGTTTGTTTTCCTCCATTTCTTTTGTTTGTGATCTTTTCTCTTGTCTCGGCATTTTCACTATGCCGGGAGAACTTCTGTGTTGGATTCAGCCTTATGATACCAGACTTCCAAAACTGCAGAAGCCTCTCTGTTGAACTTGGGATGGGTGGAGTCTCAGGGCTTAATGGACTGCCTTGCCTTTCAGTTGCCCGGCCCTCCACGGCCCCTGAGTCTCACGTGACTGGGTAATCGCAGGAGCAGTCCCTCGCATGCGCGCTCTTGCAGTGCCTCTAGACTGCTGCCTTTCCGGCTCCCCTGTGCTCTGTGACCATATGAGTCTGGTTCCCCAGGTTTTCGCCCCAAAATGGAGTTTAGTGAAGTTAGAAGTGGTGCATTTGGGAGGGTCTGTGTCCCACCCATTCATGAAAGCCAGCGGCACAATCAGAAGCCGGCCTTCTGCGCACAGTGCCTTGCCAGGCACCAGACTTCTGATCTTTTGCGACTCCCCAAAATTTCCATGCACTTCTCCCTTTTCACAGTCAAACTCCCCCTGTATGAGTTTCAACTGGATCTGGGGTTTAGTTTCATAGGATAAGAAGTTCAATGCCTTTGAGAGTCTCAGTCTCCCTCCTGACAGAGAAAGCCAGCCAGGTTGTCCGGCACCCGCTCTCTGCACGAGCGCATCTCCGTACCTCAGTTTTTTGCAGCTCCTCTGGGTCTCTGTGAGCCCCTCTCTTTCCCTCTAGTTGTAGAATTTCCACTCAGCCAGCTTTCCTGTGGTTCTGGATGATGTCCGTTTTTTTGGTTGTAGTTTTGAAATTGTGTGAGGCAGCAGTGTAGGAATTTACCTATGCCGCCATCTTGGATTCTCTCTATAACAGTCTTCTCTTTAATTCCTGATTATGTTTATATAGGTTTCCCTTTTTTCCTTAGGCTATCTAGCCAAGAGTTAGTTAACTTTATTAATCTTTTCATAGAACCAGTTCTTCATTGTATTAATTTTTTGTAGTCTTTTTTTAAAATTACATCTTTATTATTCAGATTATTACATGTTTCTTTTTTTTCCCCTCCATAGCTCCCCTCCACCCGGCTCCCACCCTTCCCTCTACCCTTACCTCCCTCCCGTTGACCTCATCCATAGGTGTATGATTTTTGTCCAGTCTCTCCCTGTACACCCCTCACCCCTTTTCCCCTGAAAATTATCAGTCCACTCCCTTTCTGTGCTCCTGATTCTATTATATTCACCAGTTTATTCTGTAGAACAAATTATTAATTCACTTAATTTTTAGATTCACTTGTTGATAGATATGTATTTGTTGTTCATAATTTTTTGTCTTTTACCTTTTTCTTCTTCCTCTTCTAAAATGGTACCTTTCATCATTTCATGTAATACTGGTTTGGAGTTGATGACCTCCTTTAGCTTTTTCTTTTCTTTGAAGCTCTTTATCTGCCCTTCAATTCTTAAAGATAACTTGGTTGTAGGTTCTTGCTATTCATCATGTTGAATATTTATTGCCACTCCCATCTAGCCTGCATCGTTTCTGTTGAGAAATCAGCTGACAGTTGTATGGGTGCTCCCTTATAGGTAACTGTTTTTCTCTTGCTGCTTTTAATATTCTCTCTTTGTCTTTTGCTCTTGGTATTTTAATTATGATGTGTCTTGGTGTAGTTCTCTTTGGATTCCTTTTATATGGGGTTCTGTGTGCTTCCTGGACTTGTAAGTCTATTTCTTTTACCAGATGTGGGAAGTTTTCAGTCATTATTTATTTTCAATATCTTGCTCTCTCTCTTGTTCTGGCACCCCCACAATTCTTATGTTGGTATGCTTGAAACTGTTCCAGAGGCTCCTTACATTATCTTCACATTTTTGGATTCTTCTTCTTGCTTTTCCAGTTGAGTGTTTTCTGATTCTTTGACTTGATTCTTGCCATCCTCTAGTCTGCTGTTAGGACTCTGTATACTATTTTTTATTTCAGTCAGTGTATGTTTAATTTCTAGTTGGTACTTTTATATCTCTAGTTGGTTCTTTTTAATCTCCTCTTGGGTCTCGCTAACTGTCCATCTTTTCTAGGATATTCTTGAAAAACCTTATAAGCGTGGTTTTGAACTCTATATCCAGTCGTTTATTTTCCTCCATTTCTTTTGTTTGTGATCTCTTCCCGTGTCTCGGCATTTTCACTATGCTGGGAGAACTGTGTTGGATTCAGCCTTATGATACCAGTCTTGCAAAACTGCAAAAGCCTTCCAGTTGGCCCCACCCTCCATGGCCCCCCAGTCTCAGGTGACTGGGTAATCGCTGGAATGGTTTCTGTGTTGTGCGCGCGCTCTTGCAGTGCCTATAGACTGCTGTCTTTCCAGCTCCCCTGTGCTCCGGAATCATATGAATCTGGGGTTTAATGGAGTTAGAAGTGGTGCAGTTGGGATTCTTTGTCTTCTGCCTTCTTGTGAAAGCCAGCGGCACAATCAGCAGTAGGTCGTCTGCCCGTAGTGTTGTGCGTGCCGCCTGACTTATGCCCTCCTGCGACTCCCCAAATTTCCGTGCACTTCTCCCTTTTCACAGTCCAAACTTCCCCTGTATGAGTTTCGGCTGGACCGAGGTTTAGTGTCGTAGGATAAGGGGTTCAATGCCATTGGGAGTCTCTGTTTCCCTATCGCCAGAGAAAGCCAGCCAGGTTCTCTGGCACCTGCTCTCTCCATGTGCGCGTCTCTGTACCTCAGCTTTTTGCAGCTCCTCTGGGTCTTTGTGAGCCCCTCTCTTTCCTTCTAAATGTAGAACTTACACTCAGGCAGCGTTCCTGTGGTTCTGGATGCTGTCTGTTCTTTTCTTTTTTTAAAATTAATTAATTAATTAATTTTATTGATCTTTCACAGAGAGGAAGGGAGAGGGACAGAAAGTCAGAAACATCGATGAGGGAGAGACATCGATCAGCCGCCTCCTGCATGCCCCACAGTGGAGACGTGCCCGCAAGCAAGGTACATGCTCCCAACCGGAATCGAACCCGGGACCTTTCAGTCTGCAAGCCGATGCTCTATCCACTGAGTCAAACCGTGCTCGGCCGTTCTTTTTGTTGTAGTTTTGAAATTGTTGTGCGAGGCAGTAATGTAGGTGTCTACCTATGCCGCCATCTTGGTTCCTCCCATAATCTTTTTGTTCTTTATTTTATTCAATTATGCTCCAATTTTTTTGAAAAATATATTTTTATTAATTTCACAAAGGAAGGGAGAGGGAGAGAGAAACATCAATGAGAGAATCATTGATTGGATGCCTTCTGCATGCCCCACACTCGGAATCGAACCTGCAACTCAGGCATATACACTTCACAGGAATCGAACCTGGGTCCCTTCAGCCTGCAAGCCAATGCTCTTATCCTCTGAGCCAAACTGGCTAGGGCTCTTCTTTTTCTAAATCCATTTCAGTTCTCTATAACCTTTCTTAGTGTGAACTGGCTTTCTATAATAAAAACAGACTCCTCTACAGGAGTTTCCCAGCAAACTGTATTTAGTAATTCTGTTGCTTTGCTCCCAGAAACCAGTAGGTGTATTAATTGGACTAGGTCAGAATAACCAGAATCATGTTCTAACAAATTTCTTTCTGAACTCATCAGGGCCCCAGAGAAAATTTTCAGGTAGATGCCTTAATTTTGTTCTATTTCAAGGAATGTATAAAATCACTGTTTCACCTCTGCCTGAGACAGGCTTTTCTCCCAAGGAAGCTACCAGAATTTTGGGGTGTTTTTTTTTATTCTGAGTGTCCCTGAGATCAATAGGGAGCTGTGATGGAGGAGGTAGGAAGAGAAAGAAAAGAGGAAGGAGAGTAAGTACAGCCAATGAAAGTAAGGTATAGCAGAGCAGTTGGAGAAGGAAAAGTGGGGCACTGGCATTGAGCGACTTCAGAAGTCTTCCTTAGCTCAGACAGGCTCTATTCTTAACTTCTTGAAAGAAACTTCTAATTTCCAACCAAGATCCCATTT
Organism: Lasiurus cinereus; assembly: GCA_011751065.1. NCBI lineage: Eukaryota > Metazoa > Chordata > Mammalia > Chiroptera > Vespertilionidae > Lasiurus > Lasiurus cinereus. The sequence continues at coordinate 21,676,780 of JAAGEH010000040.1, forward strand.
GTTCAGTTTGATTTTAGAGCTGGCATTTTCTAATTGTGTATGCTAAAAATTAAGTTAGGTTCCAAATACAGCTCCATGTTGGCCATCTTAAGTTGTTATCAGTTCTAGTTAAATCTTCCCATTTCTGTAAATACTTGCAAGTTAAGTCTTACTATTAAATATACTGTATATTGTAGAAATATTAATGATGACTGGGAGTTTGGGGCTTTTGAGGCATGATTTCCTATGTAAATTTTCATTTTATGAGATTTGCGGAATCTGAAAAAGTTTCTAGGGATATTGGGAAGGGGGCTGAAGTGTGCTGCTTATGAGCTGCAAAACAAAACAAAACAAATTCTAATTACAGGATGAAAAGTTCAGAAACATAAGGCTGATAAGCTGATGTTTGTAACAGCAAAAAGACCAATTCTAGTGTTTAGGCATAAAGAGAACTGTGTGTAAATCACTCTTAAAATTTGAGGAGAAATGATTTACATAGCCCCAGATTATCTCCCCACAAGATACTTAAAATTACAAAAGAAAAAATAGTAATTTAAAATTAAGAAACCTGCCCGGCCAGTGTGACTCAGTGGTTAAGAATTGAACCATGTATCAAGAGGTCCTGCATTCAATTCTGGTTCAGGAAACATGCCCAGGTTTTGGGCTTGATCCCCAGCTCAGCGTGTGCAGGAGGCAGCTGATCAATGTGTTTCTCTCATCAATGGGTCACTTCTGTGGTATTCTTGCCAAAAATGGATTTCCAGAACCTAGACATAGAGACATCAGTCAAATCTTTATTAGGGACAGTTCACAAAAAACCCCACTGGCCTTTAAAAATGTTACTGTCATGAAAAGATGAGAAAAGACTGAGGAATGTTCCAGACTGAAGGAACTGAAATCCTGTAATCCTGAAACAGAAATATTTATTTTTTACTTTTGCTAAAGAACATTATTGAGACAACTGAATGTACATAAAATTTTTTTATTATGTGAACTTGTTCTGGTTGTTTAAGTGTTTTCAGGATATACTGTTTTTAGGAAATATTTAGTAGCAAAGGGGCATTTCAACTTACTCTCAAATGATTAAAAATACATATTTTAGAAAATGTTAACATTAAAGGAATATGAGTGGCGGTGAATTATTTATATATTTCAAAAAGTTAAAAAATTGAATAACAGTGATATTTTAAGAAATTACCTTATAGAGTTGGTAACAGCACTGTCTTTAAGTTAGTATTTCCTAACCTGTGCGCTAAGGGTTATTAAGTTCTCAATTTCTTCATTCTAGATAATTTTTTACTCCTTTGTATGAAGTTGGTTACATTTATGGTGGACGCTGGACGTCGATATTTATATAAATCAAATAAAGTCACTCTAACAACTTTGAGTATCTTTCAGGGTCAGTCTCAGAGAGAAAAGTTCAAATGGAATTACAGTAGTGTTTTAAAAAACTAAATTCATAGAAATTAAGCTGAAATTATATTGTCCTACCTGTTCTCTTTGTTAATAGTAACAACATTGAGCACTTATCAATAAGCACTGCAGCATGAGAATAAATGGTGAGCCATGATTTTGAACCTGGGCAGCCCACACCTATGCTCTCAATCTTTACAATATATGCCACCTTGTACAAATGGGTAATATGTTCTAGTCTAAGGCAGTGTTTTTTGTTTTTTTAAATCTATACTGTTTGAGAGTATTACAGATGTGAATAAAACTTATTTCATGTCTGAAAACCCTGTGGTCGCAAAAACACGGTTCAACAAATTGAGACCTCTATTCAGTGGAACATTTATAGAACACCCCACCACGTGATAAGTTCCAGGGAATCTTCTTTGCATGATTTTGAAAGTGTAAACAGTGTGTCCAAAAGAAAGAACCAAGTTTAAAACCTGAGTTGTAGCCTAAGCATAGCATGGTTAAGTTCTAAAGTCAGAAGACACAACTGGTTTAATTTCAGCTTTCTGTCTTGCTGCTCGGTCCTTCAGGCAGGCGATGAAACTTCTTGCCGCCTTCATCTATAAAGAGAGAATGGTCCTCCAGAGTGGCTGATGATTATGTGTAAAAGCATCTCTTATCAGTGAGTTCACTGAGGAAAGCTCCTTGGTAACGCCACTTGGTGGGCTGTCTGCCTTGCATCCTTTGGTGACACACCAACCTAACGATTGCCTCCTCCAAACTATAAGATGTTTTTGCAAACCTATCCAGGACAGCAAAGAATGATGATTCTTAAAAATGAAAGTTTGGTCAAATGAGCTCACTCATTCCAATATTAACATTTTAATGCTGTTTAAATATTCAACTAGATAAATCATTTCTATGAATAGCTTATTAACCAATTTTAGAGTCTAAATAGGCCTAACTCATAAAATGACTTAAATGTTTCAGGGATTATTTATTACAGCAGTATTTCCATGTAAGATTTCAGATTATGATGGTTTTATAAGAATGACTGCTGGAATTAAATAATTTTTGAGTAAAATTCATTATTAGTTTCTTTGAAGATTTATGAAGTACTTACCATCATGAATTTTCATGATAGAGTATTTATACATACATACCATACATGCATTTTTAAAATTGATTTTAGAGAGGAAGAGATAGAAACATCAGTGTTAAGAATCATTGATTGACTGCCTCCTGCATGCTCCACACTGGGGATTGAGCTTGCAACCTGGGCATGTGTCCTGACCGGGAATCAAACCATGACCTCCTAATTCTTAGGCTGATGCTCAACCACTGGGCCACAAATGTATTTATTAAAGCTTTTTTTCTTAATTAAAAATAATGCCAAATAAACAATTATTACTTAAGTCTATCATTTATTTAGGAAAAAGTTTTACACATTAGGATAAAGTAGTAAAGAAGTTAACGTAGAACCTAATGCTTTTCAACCATCCATTTTTTTATATTATAGTAGCCAAGAGAAATAATTACACCTGAGAGTAGTATCAGAGAGAAAGGCTCTAATCTTTTTAATTAAAAAAAAATACATTTTATTGATTTTTTACAGAGGATTAGAGAGGGATAGAGTTAGAAATATCATGAGAAACATCCATCAGCTGCCTCTTGCACACCTCCTACTGGGGATGTACTTGCAACCAAGGTATATGCCCTTGACCAGAATCGAACCTGGGATCTTTCAATTTGCAGGCCAAGGCTCTGATCTTTCATTACCTCATTCATAATGATATGCCCTGGCTAAATCTTATCTCATACTACAAAAACCTCAAGCATATGGATGATTGCCTTTACAATGCCTAGCATCAAAACCATGACTCAGATGGCCATCTTTAAAAATCTGACAACCTGCTATCTGAATATAATTAAAGATAAAAGTTCTGGTATTGAAGAAATGGCAGTTAAAAAAAAAAAGAGAGAGAGAGAGAGAGAAGAAATGGCAGTTCAAGAAAATAATCTCTATTGTGAACTGGCATAGTGTTAGAAAAATGAAAACACATTTCTCTACAAAAATCGAACCCAGGTTCGAAAAATTTTATGGAACCAAATAATGACTTTAAGAGTCTATTTGCAGTAAAGGCAGTGGTGGTAGCTGATTCGCCTATATGTCACACACATATGCAAGCAAGTGCAGATAAAAAGAACACACAAGCACTGATCACAGTACTTCAGAGCAAACGAACAGTTTTTCCAGTTACTGTCAAGAAGTCATCATCAGCTAAGGCACGCAATGCTTCTTCAAACATATCTTTGGTAATTGCCTTTGGGAAAAAAGAAAAACAAGTATTTTACACATATCAAGTACTCTTTTACCTGTTGCAGAGACATAATGCTTTCAATGTTACAGAACCACCAGTCTTCTTCTTTTTTGGTGGTTAAATACATTTCTATGTCCCAACTCAGGAGTGGCAAACATTTCATGTAAAAAGCCAGATAATAAATACCATAGACTTGGCATCTGTCATTAAGTACTCAACTGTGATCCCAATTACCAATGCAGCCACAGATAATACATGAGTGAAGGGGAATTATGATAGCAGGCAAATGGCTGTTTTTGGCCACCAGAGTTCTTTTCACCAAACAACTCAATTTTACTTATTCACAGAAGGGCACCTGAATATTTCATCCCCAAAACAAATTTATCTGAGAAATTTGAAAGTTATTACTACTTAAAATAGCAAAAAACAGCAAACATCCTGAATGCAGTACTGATTAAGGATGAAATATGCATGCAAAAGAATGTTACCAACCAGTACGATTAATATTACGAAATTTATTTACTTTCACAGATGGTGTTAATGTTAATTTGTTACTTAAAAGAAATATCAAGTTACAAAGCAGCATAAATACAATCAACTACATTTTTTTAAAGAAAATACATGTGAATATATACACATAGAAAAGTTATAAAAGCAGCAAATAAAATTTTAATTGTGATTATTTCTTGATGAAAGGTTTATGGGTGATATTACTTTTCTCCATTATCCTTAATATTTATTACTTAATGAAGAAGATTAGAAAAAAACCTGAAAGCCAGTAAGAGAAAAAACTCAATTACATATAAAATACATATGAACACTTACTATGTCAGATTGTCCTCGAATATCTTCAAAAAGTTGCTGGTATTTTAGAGCTGGTGTTTTCCCTTTAGATAAAATAAGTTTTCTCAATGCTTCAGCTAACTCTTCTTTCCGTTTACGAGAGGTAGCACTCATTCCTAATTTAAAAGAAATTAATGAAAATATTTCTTCTATAAAAAAGTGAAATGTCTCAAATTTCCATTAGGGTTAGGGGATAGTGGCTAAATACTAAAATGATATCAATTACATAATTTTCATGTGCTTTTATGTTTAATACAAAATAACAAACCTGTAGTAAGAATAGATATGTCCACAATGCCGGTCCGGGGGTCAGTGGCAGACTGCTTTAGAGCCTCGCGATGCAGGCGCTTTGCCTCTTCCACATCAATTGCTTCAACTTTGTTTGAAAACCGTACTTTAGCATGGGCTTCTGCTAAGCGAATCAAAGATTCCAGCTGTCGAGGATATGCAGAGACCATTCCTCGGCTACTACCAATCTTCCTCATGTCTACATAAGCCTAGTGTAGACAGAAAAAAAATAAGCCCAAACTCCTTGTTAACAATAACCTTAGTTCTGTGATTGAACTTTAAATATTTAGGATTCTATTAAATAAACAAAACTACTGCCAGGCTGCCATGTGCAAGTACTGAGGGGAATGAAAAGTGAGATCAAGTTTTGTGCCTCAAAGCCAAGAAGGTGGTATCCGATGTGATTTTGGAGCATGGGAGTGAAAGTATGTGAAGCCCAGTACTCAAAGTATCAAGGAGCAGGCTTCAGTCAGAGCAGAATACAATCAGGATGCCTATCTGTAAAAGCTCCTCAGGCACTGACTCCAAATTATATCCTTGCTGAGGACCCATTTAATAAGGCACACAAAAGAATACTGAGATGTTACAAAAGTAAGTTGTAGTAAACTTATATATAGATGACATAGTTTTATTTCTTTTTGATCAACTGTCAAGAATACAAATGGGCCATAGCTGGTTTGGCTCAGTGGAGAGAGTATCAACCTACGCTCAGAGGGGTCCCAGGTTCGATTCTAGTCAAGGGCATGTAATGGTTAAGGCTTGATGTCCAACCCTGGTCAGGGAGCATGAATGAGGCAACCAATCAATGTGTCTGTTTCTCCTCCTCCTTTCCACTATCTCTCAAAATGAATGGAAAAATATCATCTGGTGAGGATTAAAAACAACAACAAGAATACATATAGAAAGTTAATATTATCTGCAACTTCTGAATAATTTGGGAGCTTCATAAGGATGCACAGCCCATAAAAATCCTCTTCCTATGATAATGTTTGAATAACCTAATGTGTTATCATGCATTGTTACCTATATAAGTAATACTGAAAAGTGAATATAAAATATTTTATTTTTTAGAAATAAGAAAATGGAAGCTCAGAGAAATTGGATTACTTGCCCAGAGTTACAAAGTCACTAAGTAGAATGACCTATACTTCAACTCCTATATTCTGATCTTAAATCCACTATACTTAGTATTTAAATGTAAGAAGTGTGTACGACCTATATAAATTAACCCTCTTTACATTTGGGAAAATCATTTTGCAACAAAGGAGGGAAAAATAGTTGTAGAGAGACATTTTTTTCAGGCTTTAAACATGGACATGTATTACCTCGATGAGAGCTTGGCTGGCTTCCTGGCTTAGCCGAGGCATGACCATGTTGTGAGCATAAGCAATGTAATCCTTTAGCACTGCCATGTCCATGAACTCCTCCTCCATTTGTTCCTCACTCTGGTAGTAAAGAGCAACAAGGTGGTGAGCCAGACGCCTGTCGTAGGCTTCATCCTGAGGGTCCAGCATGAGGAAGATCAAATCAAACCTGAGAAAATATTGTAAAAGCAATGTGTTCATAGTTGGGACACCAACATACCTACAAGCATAATTTAAAAATTGCTCTTGGGCCACCTAGGCATGTACAGTAAATATGGCATTTACTCAGGCTTGCTGAGGATTCTCCCAAAGACCCTTCCATCCAGGTTGCCTACCGAGGCTTCAGATCAATCCAACTCACTCTGCTCTGTTCCCATCCAAGTGACTGTTCTCCTGGCCAGAAATAGCTGATTCAAGGAACTATGGTTTCCCTGAGGGAAATGTTACTATAATTTTAAAGTCTGGAATCTCTAATAATAAAAGCCTGATATGCTAATTAGACCAGGTGTCCAAGCCGCACTGCGAAGGCTGAAGCAGCGGCCGCAGCTACGAGGGCCAAACCCCTTGCACGAATGTTGTGCATCGGGCCTCTTAGCATACAAATAAAAACACATTCAACTGCTTTGGGAGAAAACTATTTGGTCAAAAAGTCAATAAAAATACAAAATAATTTTATGAATATCTGTAGTAGTGAATTAAACAAAAGTGAGGATTATATGATTATGCTTTAAAAATTTAACTTTTCAGAACCTTATCTACCATGTGTAGAACAGAGAATAATGGTTGATTGTCAATAGTGGCTTTAGGACTGAGATAATAAGAGTAGTGAGCGAAGGGCTTCTGAAATAGGTGCCAAGGTGGAAATATCCTAATTGCTTCAAAAAACAAATGAATATGGAGTGGACCAGTAGTTTTATTGCTAGCTTTACCCAGTAGCCAGATAAGTTTCTATTGAATGAGTACAAAAAACATTTTGCATAAATGTTAAAGGCATGCTTTAAAATTAAATACCCATTGCAATTTGAAGTTATTTATTACATGTTCTTACAAGCTAATATCTTTTTTAAAAAAATATATTTTATTGATCTCTCACAGAGAGGAAGGGAGAAGGACAGAAAGCTAGAAACATCGATGACAGAGAGACATTGACCAGCCGTCTCCTGCACGCCCCCTACTGGGGATGTGCCCACAACCAATATACATGCCCTTGACTGGAATCGAACCTGGGACCCTTCAGTCCGCAGGCCGACGCTCTATCCACTGAGCCAAACCGGTTTCGGCACAAGCTAATATCTTTTTAAAGAATTCTTGTGATTGGCTACAAGCCTTAGAATAGAAAATACAAGCAATGTACTGCCCATAGCTGTGTAGAGAAACACACAGTCCTTGCCATGAAAACCCTTCACCAAACTTGAAAACTTCTGCATTCAAGAGCTCGTGTTATTAAAATTTGTTGATTAGTATTTCCTTTCTTTAACCTCACCCTGAAAATTCTACAAATAAGTAAAGAACAAACATCTCTATTAAATAAAAACATTTTCATACCTTGATAATAACGTGTGAGGTAGCTGTATATTTTCAATGGTAGTTTTTTTTAGGATTCCATTGAGACTCAATAGGATTTGCTGCTGCCAGGATAGAAGTGCGTGCATTAAGCTGACAAATAATCCCAGCCTATCAGAGAAAACAGTGCAGTTAGATGCCTCACCTGAAGGATGGCTGCAACTGTGCGAGAGACATCTTTGCTTGGCATGGCCTCTACCATGTCTCCAATGTCACCAAGAGCCATGCCACCTTGTTGTCCCACTTGGGACAATATGCTGTCCTTGGATTCATGTAAAGGTTTGAGTTTTAGATAACTGTATATGCTATAACTGCATCTTTCTCAGAAACTAAACCTCTTGCATGAGGTTTAGGACACAATCATTAATGAGTTAGTACAGCAAAAATAATGAAAGAGGATCCTGTAAAAAATACTCAAGAGATTTAGCTGCAATCTAATAATAAAAGTATTTACCAGTGTCCCAGAGTTTAGAACTAGTTCAAAAGATGCTTTATTTCAAGTGTCTACACATTTCAAATGTGTCCACATTTATGGGTGGAGAATGTGACCTACCTTTGCAATGGAAAGGGTCTGCTGTTCCATGACTTCGTGCAATACTGATCTTGTACTTTCATTCATTTTGTCAAACTCATCAATACAGCAGATACCATTATCACTGAGGACAAGGGCACCAGTCTGCAGCACAAGCTGCCTCGTCTCAGGGTCTTTCATTACATACGCAGTGAGACCGACAGCACTGGAACCTTTTCCAGATGTGTACTGGCCCCTGGGGACCAGGTTGTACACATACTGCAGTAGCTGGGACTTGCTGGTCCCAGGATCACCACACAGCAGAATGTTGATCTCAGCACGAAATTTACCCCTTCCTGTGTGACTAAAATCCTTTCTTGTTCCACCGAAGAGCTGAAGCAAGATCCCCTAAACAAAGAAACATGTGCCAACACTCATTCATTATAGAATAACTGAGATATAGTTTATATGTTAGAGGTACTTTTCTACTCTATGAATTAAGAAATTTAAATAAAGGTATAGAAAAATGAACATGACACTGCTTTAAGATATCACTAACCAATTTATACGTTAGCACAACTATGTCAGAATTGTGGTCATGTAAATCCCTCTTCTGACTGGGAGCCTTTTCTTTCTTTTCTTAAAAAAAGATATATTTATTGATTTTAGAGAGAAAGGGAGAGGGAAATAGAAATATCAATGATGAGAATCATCGGTTGGCTGTGTCCTGCACGCTCCATCTTGGGGACTGAGACTGGGCATGTGCCCCGACTGGGAATTGAACTGTGACCGTCTAGTTCTTAGGTTGATGCTCAACCACTGAGCCACGCAAACTGGGCTTAGATATGGTACCATATAAGTTTGGCATAGCATAAGCATGTCAAACTCAAAGTCTAACACAGATCAAATAAATGAGGCATCTTACATGGTAACACAGATCAAATAAACGAGGCATGGCACCTGAGGGCCACGAGTTTGACATGCTTGGTGTGGAGATAAAGAAATTGACAATGATGCTGTGATTCTCCTCAACCTATAATCAGGTCAAGTTGTGAGCTCCCTGCAGTAGCTCTTATCCTTTATAGGGTGGCCACAGAGTACGAAGAGATGGATGTTTACACAAAGCATGTCAAACGTACGGCCGGCATGTTTGACATGCTTGGTTTACACTATTTGATCACAAAGAACTTTCTCTCAATCACAAATTAAAAATCCATTGTCACTGCCCTGGCCAATGTGGCTCAGGTTGGCATTATCCCATGTACCAAAGATTGCTGGTTTGATTCCCAGTTAGGGAACATGCCCGGGTTGTGGGCTTGATCTCTGGTACGGGGCATGAAAGAGGCAGTCAATCACTGTTCTGCTCTCATATTGTTATTTCTCTCTCTTCCCTTCTCATTTATCTAAGTATAAAAAAAAAAACAAAAAAAAAACCACACACACACACACACATTTAAAAACTCCATTGTTACCTTCTTTATATCTTCATGTTCATAAATGCTTGGTGCCAAGGCTGAAGCAAGTCTCTCATAAATGTCTGGTTTTCTGGAAAGTTCCTTAAGCAATTCCACACGCTTTTCTGAAAAAAGCTTCTGCTCTGCTTCTTCATCAAGGCCATGCAGACGTTTTGCATCAGTTTTTCGATAATGAATGACATCAATGTGGGTTTTGTAGACAGACTTTACATTACTCACTCTTGGATTGACTCGAATAGGCACAGCTCGATAGATGCCTGAGGGCACAACCACGAGACATACATACATATATTTATCTTCCATAACGGGCTCAGTTAAGCAGTGCAGACAACATGCAGCACTGAGAGCTGACAGCTGGCACTGGCTTCCCAGCTCACTACTCTCATGGGCCTCCCTAGGTGTAGGTTCAGGGTTATACTCTGCACAAGGGGACAGGATCAAGTTGGAAAGAGCACAGGTTTCTGCAAATGGGACCACTTACTAGCTCTGTGACCTTGGGCATAACTACACTACATATAATCATTCTTATGCTTAAATGAAATTACTTTGTTTTTAAAACAATGCGTGGCTCATGGCTGTGTTCAATAAGTACCGGTGGTATTTTCATTTTCCTTAAGTGGACAATCTGCTTAATTATTTGATCAGAACTAACTACTGCTAAAATCCTGTACCAAAAACTTGGAAAGGAAGCTCAAGTCTTTTAAACACCTAAACTGCTACCCTGCACAACAATTTCAAAACTACAACGAAAAGACAAAACAGACATCATCTAGAACCACAAAAAGGCTGGCTGAGTGGAAATTCTCTAACCAGAAGGAAAGAGAAAAGCACACTGAGACTCAGAGGAGCTGCAGAAGGCAGAGGTACAGAAGGCGTGCTGAGATGGCTGGCAACTGAGTACCTGGCTGGCTTTCTCAAGCAGGAGGAAGACAAAAGCTCCCGAATGCTCTGAACTCCAGTTCCGGGAGAGATCCTGGGGACCCAGACTCATTTGGGGAGAAACTGGACTGTCTGGCAACAGGCGAAACCCAAGGGAAGCTCTCTCTCAGCGGTGCTTACAGCAGTTACCACAGTACACTGAGACTCAGGGGCCTCTTTGGGCAGGGCTGATGGGAAGCCATTGCTGTCTGCTCCACCCTGAGACTCTGCCCCATCTAAGCGGAGCAAAGAGTCTTTTGCAAGTCTTGTCTCAAAAAGATATCTCTAGCACAGAAGTTCTCCCAGCATAGACACAGCTGATCCTCACCACTAATTGGCCTGGAAGTCAATTCCTCCCAGTGATACCAACAACAATCAAGGCTTAAGTACAACAAGACTATGCACACAATTGATGGGGTGCACCAAGAGTGTCCACCTTAGGTAACTGGGGAGGCAGAGCCACCGGATAGGATAACCAGCACACAAAGTTACTCTACCAACTCAGAGAAGCAGCAAAAATGCAGAGACAAACAAACAGATCACAAACAAAAGAAAAAAAAAAACGACTGGATATGGAGTTCAAAACCACAGTTATAAGGTTTTTCAAGAATTTCCTAGAAAAGGTCGATAAGTTTAGGGAGACCCTCAAGGATATGAAAATGGACCAACTAGAAATTAAGCATACACTGACTGAAATAAACAATATTATACAGAGACCTAACAGCAGACTAGAGGATTGCAAAAATCAAGTCAAAGATTTGAAATACAAAGAAGCAAAAAACACTCAACTGGAAAAGAAAAAGAATCCAAAAATATCAAGATAGTGTAAGGAGCCTCTGGGACTAATTGAAGAGTACCAACATCAGAATTATAGGGGTGCCAGAAGAAGAGAGAGAGCAAGATACTGAAAAATCTGAAGAAATAATGACTGAAAACTTCCCACATCTGGTGAAAGAAATAAGACTCAAAAGTCCAGGAAACACAGAGAACCCCAAAAGGAATCAAAAGAGGACCAAACCAAGACACATCAATTAAAATGCCACAAGCAAAAGACAAAGAGAGAATATTAAAAGCAGCAAGAAAAAAACATTACCTACAAGACAGCACCCATACAACTGTCAGCTGATTTCTCAACGGAAACTATGCAGGTCAGATGGGACTGGCTCTCTCTGCTGTATACCCTTTTGAGGCAAGAAATATTCAAAGTGATGAATAGCAAGAATCTATAACTAAGAGTACTCTACCCAGCAAAGCTATCATTCAGAATTGAAGGGCAGATAAAGAGCTTCACAGATAAGAAAAAACTAAAGGAGTTCATCACCACCAAACCAGTATTAAATGAAATGCTGAAAGGTATTCTTTAAGAAGAGGAAGAAAAAGAAAAGGTAAAGATAAAAATTATGAACAACAAATACATATCTATCAAGAAGTGAATCTAAAAATCAAGTGAATAAAAAATCTGATGAACAGAATAAACTAGTGAATATAATAGAACCAGGGGGCATAGAAAGCGAATAGACTGATAATTCTTGGGGGGTGAGGGAGAGGAAGGCATGTGGAGGGTGTGGGAAGAGACTGGACAAAAATCGTACACCTATGGATGAGGACAGAGGTGGGGAGGGGAGGGGAAGGGCCAAGGGTGGGGTGGGATCTGAGTGAAGGGGAGGTATGAGAGGAAAAAAGGAATAATTATAATAATCTGAATCAGATTTATTAAAAAAAATAAAGAATACAACCTAAGAACATTAAAAGAAGTAGATGAACAATCAACTCTTCAACTATATTAGTTCATCCATTCTCCAAGAACAAAAATTTCCCAAATGTGATGTTATCTTTTTAAAATTTCAAACTAAAATCATTGCTCGCCAAGACAAATTACTTTCTTGCTGCTTTTTGAAGAGAAAATATCTAATCTTTCCTTTACAGCTTTTACAACAAAGATAACCTGTCCTTTGTTTATTTAACAGGTCAATATTATTCTTTTTAAAACATATAAATCAGTATATATATGTAATAGTCTTTGAATACACATTACTTTTCACATGAAGACAGATGAGGGATGGATGACTATGTTTATTATGTTTAAATTTGGCCTCAGCCTGGCCTGCCCACACCCTTTCCAATCCTGGACCCTTCGGGGGATGTCCAACTGCCTCTTGCAATCTAGGATCCCTGGCTACTAACCACTTGCCTGCCTGCCTGATCACCCCTAACTGCTTCCCTGTTGGCTTGATTACCCCTTAAACCTGGCACCCAGGACGCCTTCCTTCAGCCAGTTGCAGGCACCACAACGTGGATTTCTCTCCTTCTGGCCGGCTGCAGCTGCAGGGGACTATGGACAGGTGGCTTTGCCTAGGCCAAAGTTGAAGGTACTCAAGATTGAAAGATGGGTGACTTGTTCCTTTCCCGGGTTACAGGAACAAATGGAGCTGCTGGCGCCTGGGACATGGGGTGTGTGGCTTGTCCCTTTCCTGGGCCATAGCCTGGCTGGCCTCCATTCCTCTCCCCAATGTTGAGTGTCTGAGCTGTTATGGCCTGACGACCATTTGCATGTTAGCTCTTTATTATATAGGATGCTTACTATGTTTAAAGTGATTTAGTTCTTTATTTTAAAAAAATATATATTTTATTGATTTTTTTACAGAGAGGAAGGGAGAGAGATAGAGAGCCAGAAACATTGATCAGCTGCCTCCTGCACAACCCCACTGGGTATGTGCCCCTGACTGGAATCGAACCAGGGACCTTTCAGTCCGTAGGCCGATGCTCTATCCATTGAGCCAAATTGGTTTCAGCTAGTTATCTTTATTGATGCTTATGATTCATCTTCACAGAAGAGCATTGATAATACTTATTTTACATGTCAATAGCACTTTCCACAGACCACTCCTCTCAAATACTTTAACGTGTATCATCACAGTAATTCCAATTTCCAATTTAAAATACTGGATTCCAGCTGGTGTTGTTCCATGGTTGAGCACCAACCTATGAACCAGGAAGTCAGGGTTCAATTCCTGTCAGTGTATACATATGGGTTGTGGGCTTGTTCCCTCACAGGGAGCACACAGGAGGCAGCCAATCAATGATTCTCTCTCATCATTGATGTTTCTATGTCTCTTTCTCTTTCCCTTCCTCTCTGACATCAATAAAATATATTAAAAACATACTGGATTAAATAGTTGATAAAGTACTTACTATACTTTTATTAATATGAAAGTATCTATTGCCCTAACTGGTTTGGCTTTCAGAGCAGTAGGGGGCAGAATTAGGATTACCTATCTTTTTTCACTAAAGATGACACATTCTTTCAACTTTTACCACTACACATACTTTACTAACTTAAGATTGCTAGTGACAACTGCTAAACTTTGTACTGGAGAAGACACAGGATGAGAAGTCCAGACTTACTGAATGGAATAGATGGATTGATTGCGCAGGACCCTTAGCTGCTTGCTCCTTGGATGCAATTTCCACACAGCCTTCACTCAAGAACTATGCCTGCCATAAACACAACTACCCCACCCCGGAGAAACCAACTGCTAACACTGCTATGAAGCATCAAAACAAACTGACATATTCATATGGTGCAGTGGAGTACTCTCTCTGCAGTAACAGAGCATGAGTCCTAGTTTCATAAATTATTGTAGAATTTTAGCTACACCAATCAATACTTCCCTGAATCTCAGCTTCCCCATCTCTAAAAATACTATAGTGTAACTGCCAGAATGGAAGCAGGGTTCTCTGATCCATTTTTTTCTTATAATAAATGTTAACCCATAACCCTATATTTAGGAATTAGAATTTTTTAAAATTCCAGAGTTGGTGAGACCTACTTCCTGGAGCTGCTGGCATAGCTCAAATCTTGGCAGTGTCTGAAGTTGTTTTCTCAAGATACCAACACTATCATTCAAGATACACACACAGCTCTGGGTTACTGCAACAGCAAGAAGCAAGTGACTGTAAGGACAATGCACTGATATGTTCTGTCCTGCCAGGTTAGGAAGAAAATGACTAAAGCAGTAAACCCCATCTCAAGATCTGAATGACAGCTGGAGGCAGGACCAAGCCGCAGGCCAATTCATGACCAAGTCAAAGAATTGATAGAAAAGTGTGATTAAAAGAAAGACACCTCTGGCAGAATGGCTTAGTTGGCTGGGTTTTGTCCGGTGCACCAAAAGATTGCTGGTTTGATTCCCAGTAAAAACATATGCCCAGGTTGGAGGGTCGATCTGTGCACAGGAGACAGCCAATCGATGTGTCTTTCTCACATTGATGTCTTTGTTTTATTCTGTCTCCCCTTTCTCTCCCTCCCTCCCACTCTCTCACTTTCTGAAAAACAATGAAAAAAATATCCTTAGCCGAAACCAGTTTGGCTCAGTGGATAGAGTGGTGGCCTGTGGACTGAAAGGTCCCAGGTTCGATTCCGGTCAAGGGCATGTATCTTGGTTGTGGGCATATCCCCAGTAGCGGGTGTGCAGGAGGCGGCTGATTGATGTCTCTCTCTTATCGATGTTTCTAACTCTATCCTTCTCCCTTCTTCTCTGTAAAAACTCAATTATATATATATATAAAATCCTCAGGTGAAGATCATCAAAAAACAACAAATCAATGAAAAAAAAAAAAAAAAGGCATGACAAGCTTATTGCATTAATACAACCTACATTCTTACCTGTAACATTCACTCTGTCCCCAGGTTGAACCTTGTCAACAAGATCATTGTGAGCAAAAAGGATGACAGTGTGAGGAGTCTGGCCTGCAGGCATATCTTCGGGAGATTCTTGAAGCTTGATCTGAAAAGAGAGCAGTGAAAACAAAGTCAGCAAAAGAAGAAAGCATAATGAGAAAAACAGCAAGTCTTTGTATCACTTAATAAAAAACTACTTTTGATGCCCAGAATCTTTACTTTTTAAAATATTGTTCTTTATTTTAATCTCTATGTAGTTAGGTTTTTAAAAAGCTTTTAATGTGATATGTTATTTACTTAAATTGTTATATCACAAATAACTGGCTCATTAAGGGGAACTGGACAAGATGCCTTAAGGAGCCATTTAGTTAGGAGTCACCTTTATTGTGTGCAGGTTCAGAGCAGATAACCTCTGTCCAATTCTGAACACTCTAAGGAGGAAGCATTCTCTTTTTATATCTATTTTAGGTCCTTGTGTAAGTTATTTTTACAGACAATTTGTAACCTTGAATACATATCATATCTAACAAACACCTGTCATATGTATACAGACAACTTGTAATTCTGAGTAGATATTGTATCTAACAAACACTTGTAATCTTGAATATCTTATATATACGGGCACCTGGCATCAATATCAGCCTATCAGTTAGACAGCAAGCTTGCAAGGTCAGACAATTAAGTTTATCTTTTCTATTCAAGCAAAAAAAGCCAAAGTTATTTTACAGTCTAAAAATAACAGTTGTCATATAGGTTATGAGACTAAGAATAACAGAATAGTTCAAACAGCAATTTTCCAAAGGAGAGATTACTATGCCTCAAAATATTCCCCTATTTGAGGGAATAAAAAGGTAGCAATGTTGGTGAATATTTTTTGCCATTTTAAGGTTTAGTGGGTATGCCTTTGCATAAATGTTTGTCTATATTTCTAATTATATTTTTAGAAGCTACTGCTAGATTTCCTGGGTGGAAAGGCCTTTCTCAAATCAGGTGACCTCTGGGCAGAGATTTAAGGATATTAAGGAGGAAGTATGTGCTCTCAATGTAAAGAACAGCAAGTTCAGCCATGGCAGATGTGGCTCAGTTCATGGAGCATTGTTCCATGCACCAAGAGGTCACCAGTTTATATGTCCGGGTTGCAGGCTCAATCCCCAGTAAGGGGTGTGGAGGTAGCTGACTGATGTCTCTCTCTCTCCTTTCCTTTCTTTAAAATCAATAAAAACATGTAAAAGAAAAAAAAAAAAAGAGCAGTCAGTGCAAAGGTCCTATAGCAGGCTTGAGCATGACTGATGATCTATAAGGAAATAGTTGAGACACTGTCATCAATGATCTGTGGGTACGTACAAAGGTGTTTTGTGGCTGATGATAAACCATATAGTCTTGGAGATGAGTTTAAGACATTAGATTTTATTCTAAGTTTGCTAGGGAGTCTTTGAAGCATTCTACGAATATACACTAAAGCTCTTTGGGAGCAGGGGTTCCACCTTTGTTAACACCATGCTGCCGTGAGCTGAGGTAGTACATTTGCTCCAATGATTTGTACTAAAATTAGATACAACTTACAATTTAATTTAACCTTCAATTATTTTTCACATTTGTTAATATTTTTCTTATTGACTCCTAATAACGGAAATTACCTTTTGTAGTATTTTGAACACATTCTCTTAACATTAAAATTATTTAAACACTGCAACAAAATAAAACTTAAACCCTTATTCATACCTTTACACCATTACAATCATAGTAAACAAATTGTTCTGCATTTCCCCACTTGTCATTTTAAAAATTTCATCTTAAAAATTTTATGATTAGAGAGGTAAAAGGTCAAACTTATACAATAAAATCTGTGCGAACTTTAATTTCTCAACCCATTTTTTTTAACCAGTGGAACACTTGCAAAAATGATAGAATTTAACTAAATAATTTTTACAAATCTTAAATATTTTATATAATCTTATTTAAAACACTAAAATATTTTATAATCTTAAATAGTTCCCACAGAAACATCTCATGTTATATTTGATTTAATAAATCAGAGACTAATTTGATCTGTCCATCATTAAATTTAAGATGTGTATGAAGCAGGACTTAAACATTAGAAGGGAAACCATAAAAATACTAGAGGAATCCACAGGCAGCAAAATCTCAGACATATGCCTAAAGAACTTCTTCACTGATACTGCTCCAAAGGCAATGGAAGCTAAAGAAAAAATAAACAAATGGGACTACATCAAAATAAAACGCTTTTGCACAGCAAAAGAAACCATCAACAAAACAACAAGAAAGACCACTGTATGGGAGAACATATTTGCAAATGTTATCACTGATGAAGGTTTAATCTCCAACATCTACAACCAACTTATACAACTTAATAAAAGGAAGATAAAAAATCCAATAAAAAAATGGGCAACGGACCTAAATAGAACCTTTTCGAAAGATGACAGAAGGAAGTCCAAGAGACACATGAAAATATGTTCAAAGTCACTAATCATCCGAGAGATGCAAATCAAAATGACAATGCGATACCATCTTACACCGGTCAGAATGGCAATCATCAACAAATCAACAAAGGACAAGTGTTGGTGAGGATGCGGAGAAAAAGGAACTCTTGTGCACTGTTAGTGGTAATGCAGACTAGTGCAGTCACTGTGGAGAACAGTATGGAGTTTCCTCAAAAAACTAAAAATGGATCTCCCATTTGACCCTGCAATCCCACTCTTAGGAATTTATCCTAAGAAATCACAAACACCAATCAGAAAGGATTTATGCACCCCTATGTTCATAGCAGCACAATTTACAATAGCTACAATTTGGAAACAGCCTAGGTGCCCGTCAGCAGATGAGTGGATCAGAAAACTCTGGTACATCTACACACAATGGAATTCTATGCTGCCATTAAAAATAAGGAATTCTTACCATTTGCAGCAACCTGGATGGAACTGGAGAGCCTTATGCTTAGTGAAATAAGCCAGTCAATGAAGGAGAAGCATCACATGATCTCACTCATTTGTGGATAATAAAGAACATTTATAAACTGATGAACAAAAGGATAGATACAGAGGCAGTAAAGCATCAAACAGACTGTGAAATTACAACAGGAAGATTAAGGTTAGGTGGGGTAGAAAAGAGATCAATCAAAGGACTTGTATGCATGCATATAAGCATAACCAATGAACATAGACACTGGGGGGTTGGGTTATGCCTGGGAGGGATGGGGGCAATGGGGAGATATGTATAAAAAATTAATAAAAAAAATTATAAAAAATAAAGCCAGTTAAAAAAAAAGATGTGTATGAAGGAAGAATGCACTCTATCTCATTATGAAGTATTTCTTGCCATGAGAATGTGAAATATATAAAGAACTGATGCTCACTGGCAATAAAGCAAGGTTACTGCCATTCCAAAGTGGAAGCCTTTTAAAAAAAAAAAAAGATATATATTTTATTGATTTTTTACAGAGAGGAAGGAAGAGGGATAGAGTTAGAAACATCAATGAGAGATACATCGATCAGCTGCCTCTAGCACATTCCCTACTGGGGACGTACCCGCAACCAAGGTACATGCCCTTGACCGGAATTGAACCTGGAACCTTTCAGTCCGCAGACTGATGCTCTATCCACTGAGCCAAACCGGTTTCGGCCAAAGTGGAAGCCTTAAACATGCTCCAAGCCCACAACCCTGAAACAAACCCTACAGTGAGAGAGAAGGACTTAAGTAGCTGAAGCAGGATTTTAAGGCTTCACAGTGAAGTTTTTTAGGCTTTTTGAGAATCTGGATCCAGGAATAACAAAAAGGCAAAACATGCCAAAGGGAGGGCCACCCAGTGCACCCAGGAAGGCCATATACTTCTGGAAGCCACCCATTGTCTTCACTAGCAGAGAGGTGTGGACAAGGAACCCGGAAGGCTGGTCAATCTTAAAGCTCAGAAAGGTCAGAGCCAACCGCTTATTGTTTAGTTGAAACAATGGTAGCTAAAGCAACTTCTACCTTCTAGTTTTATGTAAATTCTTGATGACTGGCTATTATTGGAATTGCCTGCCTAAAGGCTATGGTGTATCCCATAATCTTAATAAAAGGGATAGGAAGGCCAAGTGGAATCCTTCCCCTTGGGCTCCCGTCTGGCCTCCAATATTTCCAAATTAATATTTTCTAGGCTCTTTCATTTGCATGCGGCCTCCTCCAGAGCCTGAAATCCGGACCTGAATCCTGAACCACGCGGGGAGGGGGGGATTGCAATTGGCAGTCCAACATAGGGAACTCACAACTGTTTGCCCAACTTGGGGCACTTGCAACTGGAGCTCAACATGGAGTAACTCACAACGTACCATCTGCTTGTCGGAGAACACAGAGCGGTTGTGGATCAGTGCCATGCTGTGGGTGGTGTGGCAGCGCTCACATACACAGGGCTCGGCGATGCGGCCGCGGTCCATCTCCACCTGGGCTGTGTGGGCGCATACTTGGCACTGGAAGAAGGCCTCCTGCATTTCTGGAATAAGCTGGGATGTTCTGATTACCATGCCACTGATGGCAATGAGTTGGTCGATGTCTGGAAGAAGGAGAGAAAGATCGACTTGTCCATTAGCCACTGCCCTCAGCTCCGTCAGATGTGGTTATCTCCTTGGGCTGGATTCCTGCCAAGGCAGGTCTGTGTTTGCTGTCAAGCACAAAAGATTCCTATCTGGAGGTGCAGAGGTACCTGGTAATGGCTGGGGTAACAGCCAGGTAGGCACTGTGGCCAAGGCACGAACATCTCACTGACTACCTTCAGGTCTAGCCCAGAATGCCCATTCTGTTGTCCAGTTTGCCTTCCTCTCAACCCCAATGAACCTCTGGCTCTTTCTTTCTGAGTCCCCTAACAGACATCTGGACCACCTTTTTTGCTCAGCTGCCTCCTGTCTGGCTCCACTTTCCAGTTTCAGACGAGGAACTATGCTTTTGCATATTTTGTCCCACGGCCTTCCTCTTACTCATTGTGCCACATAGAAATTCTGCTGCCTCAGGTATGTACAACGCATGGACTCTAGAGTCACCTGGCCTGCACCATGGGGCCACATATACCTCATAGTGTTGTTGAGGATTAAGAGTCAGTTTATATAATAGAAGCCTAAAGAACTGTACCTGATAGAGATAAGCACTATATAACTTAGCCAATCTTCATTATATAACTCACTCCTATAGATTATTATGCACTTTACAATTTGGACCTTCCCTGACAACTTTTTCCTCAACTAATTCCCACTGCTGGCTCTAAATGAGTTACACTGTTATTTCTAGTCAACAAAACAGTGTAGTCAGCTATTGCTGGCTTTATAGATTGTCCTATCCTTAAGCACTTCCAATGTCCCCACCAGAATTCCTATAGGAGATGATGACAAGTGCTGACTTCATAAAATGAAAAAATATAAAAGAAAATAATTACAATTCTTTAGTAACTATTAAAGTCCAACATTTGTTCATGTTTATTGGCTGTCTTATTTTGACAGAAACTTATGACTTTTATATTTTTTCCTAAAGCAGTGTTAATTGCCAATAACTTTTATACCTCAATCTTTATACATGGCAAATATGTTTGCCCTGTAATTTTACTCTAACGGCCACTGTCCAACTTAAGATAAAGAACAGTTACATTAATTATATAATTTTCTTTTATATAATTTCAGTTAAAAAAGGTTTGGTGGGTTTATAATCATATAGCTAGCTGAATCTGATATTATTTTATCAATGTGCAATCTATCACCAGCAATTGTTTTAAAGTTTCTTGATAAAACAAGGTTTTGCTTATTTTCATGTAAAGTACTTTCCTGCTATTAAAAATATTACCTTCTGGCTCTGATTCAGTTGATTAGAACATCGTCCTGATACACTAAGGCTGCAGGTTCCATCTCCAGTCAGAGCATACAAAAGTCAACCAATAAACGCATAAATAACACTTTTTGCTCTTGCTCTAAAATCAGTTAAAAAGTTACCTTCTGGATTCAGGTTCCTCATATTTTTAGTCTTCAATGGATTGAATGGTCTTACTTGAATCTGATGTTCTAAGATTGAGTCTGGATAACGGTCAAAAAAGATCTCATTGACAGCCATATCAAAAGTTGGGATAACCTCCTATAAAAAATGAGAGGATACCAAGCTGTTTGTATTTCCATCTACGGTTAAACATAAAGCACTTCATATTAGCAAAGGGTAAATGCAAAAACACATGGCATATTCCAAAAGGATTATTTTAGTCACACACATACCATTTATAAATCGTGGGTTCAGTCAATTATCATACATCTGAATGCTTAAATGTGGTTATATACAAATAGTGCCTTCAGTATGTACTGGCATATTTTAGGCTCTTGCTTAGTAACAAAACGAATTCAAATTTGTCAACAATTGTTCCCCATTCTCCAGATGAGGAAATAGCCTTTTTGGGCAGGGGGAGGAGGGGTGGAGCTAAGCAACTTGACACAGGTTATATAGTTATTAAGCAAAAAACATCAATATTTAAAACTAAGTCTGCTTGCCCCCAAAGTCTATAGCTATAATCAATATAGTTAACATAGTGTCAATTAAAAGATAATGGGCCACTGACAATAATACACATCCCAATTCAGAAATGTTAAAAATGTGAAAAGGGCTTCTCTTAAAGGAGATTAAACACAGCTTTCTAAAGAAGTTCTTTTACCTTGGAGTCATATTCTCTGTTACCACCAAGGAAATTCTGCTATTCAGAAACTCTAAGATATTCTAGATGTTTATTGTAATCCATCAAGGTCAAAGACAAATACTTACCTGTGGGTAGCAGATGAGCTGTCTGTATAGACTTTTGTCAAATGATTTTATGTGTTCACAGTTTACATTTAAAAATGGTTCCCCAATAACATTAATCTACAAGATCAAATGAACAAGTTATAGTCTGATTATTTTGAAATGCATAATTTGAATTTATAAGTAAGAATATGTAATTACCTCCCCAAGTCGTTGCATGTACAGAGGTTCAGTAATATCTATCCCAACATTTTCTTCTTCTTTAGCCAGAGGGTCAACAAAACGCTGAAGAAATCTCTTGATGTGGAGAGAAAAATATTAAGCTTAATGCAATGAGGAATAAGCAAGTATTCAAAATACAAAGTTATGAGTCACTATTACAAAGCAGGAAAACATCAATTCTAAGCCGCATAAAAATCTAACAGCAGGGCCTGGCATCAGTGGCTCAGCGATTGAGCATCGTTTGGTGCACCAGAAGGTCATGGCTCCATCCCCATTGCGGAGGGGGGGGAGGGGGGAGTAGGGATGGAGGCGGACAGGAGGCAGCCCATTCATGATTCTCTCTCCCTTTCCCCTTTTCTCTGAAATTAATAAAAATCTATTTAAAAAAAATTTACCACTAGGTATTATGACTACTTAAATATAGGTCACTAACACTTCCCCCCAGCATTGTCAGCCTTAAGAGTATGAATTTGAACACATATAGCTCACCTGAAAATTTTCTTTGCATGTTGCCACATTTACATCTGTTCCCCAAATCACAAGTTTTTGGCCTAGAGAATGCTCACTTGCTACTGTATCTTCTGCTGCTGGCTACACAGAAAAATATGACAGAACCACGTTAATGAACCATGTTATGTTCCCAAGCCAAGCTATCAGAAGACTACTGTGTACTCACCCCATCGGACTGCAAATCCACCTGTAGTCCCTTCCGTGCAGACCCCAAGTCAGGCCTCTGCCTCAGGGGTGTGCCTCTCACACCACTCCTTGGGGTTCCCTCGACTCGAGAGCTGGGAGTGCCATATGTCAGTGGTGAACTAACATCAAAGTCAAGAGGGATAGCTATAGAAACAACATGTGGATATTTTCAATGAAAGTCTGGTAGCATATCATTGCAGAAAATACAGCATGTTCTGTTGATCTAAGTCACCGAAATGCAACAGTAAACTGGCTGTTTATTGTAACCTCCCCTGGTTAAGATTCTGAGGTCTACTGAATGTTCTATAAAAAGCACCATGGTTAACCTTGGCCGGGTTGCTCAGTTGCTAAAATGTTGTCCTGCAGAGGGAAGGGTCCCAGGTTCGATTCTGATCAAGGGCACGTGCCTGGGTTGCGGGCTCCGCCCAAAGTGCAGGAGACAGCTAATCAATGATTCCCTCTCATCACTGATGTTTCTATGACTCTCGTTCTCTCCCTTCCTCTCTGAAATCAATAATAAAAAAGCACCACTTTCTTCCTTTGCTCAGTAAGCCCTGACACCTATCATACCACATGGAAAACTTCACCTGTACATCAGCCATGCAGTGGTTCTAAAACTTT
>JAAGEH010000040.1:21716246-21775299 GCA_011751065.1 Lasiurus cinereus
TAATAAAGATTTAATTAAAAAAATTATTAGCATAAAACTTAGATTTGCCTCTGTTAAGGTATTTCTATGTTTTATAGATGAACCTTTTTGCTGAAAATAAAGATAATGAAAACATAAAAAAACAATGTGTAAAGACTTCTGCTTATAAAAATTTTAATCTTTATGAAATAATTTCTTTATAAATCTCACAACACATGTCACATGTAATTTGTTTATGATATATTTGCATAAAACTTATCAGAAAATATTCTAGTACATAAAACTAGATTTTTGTATGTTTTACTTTGAATTAAACATCCTTTCATTTTCTTATTTGTAAAGTTTTGTTATTTATCTAAATGTTATTTTAGATCTTTATTTACCTAAAATTTATTTTTCAGTTTTAGAAAAAATATATGAGCTCTTAGGAGTATTAGGGGAAGTTCATCCTAGTGAGATGATAAATAATTCAGAAAAACTGTTCCGAGCCTTTCTGAGTGAGCTTAAGACCCAGGTATGTAAACTTTATGTGATAAATTCTGCTTCCATAGATTTGGTTGTATTTTTTCTTTTTTAATGGTATCTTCTTAAAACTTTCCTTTAGATGACATCAACAGTAAGAGAGCCCAAACTGCCTGTTGTAGCAGGATGTTTGAAGGGATTGTCATCACTTATGTGCAACTTCACTAAATCCATGGAAGAAGGTATTGCTTGACTTCACTTGATTCTTTCTGTATTCAGAAATTGTAGGTCTAAAATAAATTGCCCATTTATTTATTTAACTTTTAATCCAATTTTGGATTCACATGCAGTTGTGAAAAATAATACAGAGAGATTATGTATGTTCTTCACCCAGTTTTGGCTAATGATATAGTATAATAGCACAACCAATATATTGACTTTGAAAAAATCTACTGACCTTTCACTAGTTTTATGTGCATACACTTTGTATCTGGATTTAGTTCTGTGCAGTTTTATCATGTGTAGAGTTATGTATGCACCCCCACAAGTATCTTTCCTACTAACCTTTTATAGCCACATTCACCTCTCTTTCTCCCCTCTTCCTACTGTAACCACAACTGATCTATCTTCATCTTGAATTTTGTTATTTCAAGATTATATAAATGTACTCTTAGTATGTAACTTTTTGTGGTTGGCTTATTTCACTTAGCATAATGTCTTTAAGGTTCATCCATGTTGTAATATGTGTCAAAATTTCTTTTTTTTAAAAATTAAATCTTTATTATTCAGATTATTACATTTGTTTCTCTTTTTTCCCCTCCATATCTCCCTTCCACCCAGCTCCTACTCATCCCTCTACTCTTACCTCCCCCCACATGGATGAGTCCATAGGTGTATGATTTTTGTCCAGTCTCTCCCTGCACCCCCCTCACCCCTTTTCCCCTGAGAATTATCAGTCCATTCTCTTTCTGTGCTCCTGATTCTATTATATTCACCAGTTTATTCTGTTGATCAAATTTTTCACTTAATTTTTAGATTCATTTGTTGATAGATATGTATTTGTTGTTCATAATTTTTTTATCTTTTACCTTTTTCTTTTTTCTCTTCTTAAAGAATACCTTTAGCATTTCATATAATACTGGTTTGGAGTTGAGGAACTCCTTTAACTTTTTCTTATCTGTGAAGCTCTTTATCTGCCCTTCAATTCTGAATGATAGCTTTGCTGGATAGAGTATTCTTGGTTATAAGTTCTTGCTATTCATCATGTTGAATATTTCTTGCCACTCCCGTCTGGCCTGTATAGTTTCTGTTGAGAAATCAGCTGACAATCGTATGCGTGCTCCCTTGTAGGTAATGAACTGTTTTTCTCTTGCTGCTTTTAATATTCTCTCTTTGTCTTTTGCTCTTGGTATTTTAATTATGATGTGTCTTGGTGTAGTCCTCTTTGGATTCCTTTTATATGGGGTTCTGTGTGTTTCCTGGACTGTAAGTCTATTTCTTTTACCAGATGTGGGAAGTTTTTAGTCATTATTTCTTCAAATAGGTTTTCAGTATCTTGTTCTCTCTCTTCTTCTGGCACCCCCACAATTCTGATGTTGGTACGCTTGAAGCTGTCCCAGAGGCTCCTTACATTATCTTCACCTTTTTGTATTGTTTTTTCTTCTTGCTTTTCCAGTTGAGTGTTTTCTGATTCTTTATACTTCAAATTTTTGCCTTGATTCTTGCCTTTCTCTAGTCTGCTGTTAGGACTCTGTATAATATTTTTTATTTCAGTCAGTGTATGTTTAATTTTTAGTTGGTCCTTTTCCATCTCTAGTTGGTTCTTTTTCATCTCCTCTTGGGTCTCGCTAACTTTATCCTACTTTTCTAGGATATTCTTGAAAAACCTTATAACCGTGGTTTTGAACTCTATATTCTCCATTTCTTTTGTTTGTGATCTCTTCCTTTGTCTCTGCGTTTACACTATGCTGGGAGAACTTCTGTGTTGGATTCAGCCTTCTGATACAAGACTTGTAAAACTGCAAAAGCCTCTCTGTTGAGCTTGGGATGGGTGGAGTCTCAGGGCTTAAGGGACTGCCTTGCCTTACAGTCGGCCCCCCACTCCATGGCCCCTGGTCTCATGTGACTGGGTAATCACTGAGTGGTCCCAGTGCGCGTGTACACAGTGCCTTTCTGGCTCCCCAGCGCTCTGGGACCAAATGAGTCTGAATCCCCAGGGTTTCGCCTGAAACTGGGGTTTAGTCGAGTTAGAGGTGGTGCAGTTGGGAGGCTCTATTTCCCACCCACTTGTGAAAGCCAGTGGCACAATCAGCAGTCGACTTTCTGAGTGCAGTGCTATGCGTGCCACCAGACTTTTGCCCTTGCGCGACTCTCCTAAATTTCCGTGCATTTCTCCCTTTTCACAGTCAAAACTCCCCTCATATGAGTCTTCCCTGGACCTGGGGTTCAGTGCTGTAGGATAAGGGGTTCAATGCAGTTGGGAGCTTCG
Organism: Lasiurus cinereus; assembly: GCA_011751065.1. Taxonomy (NCBI): domain Eukaryota; kingdom Metazoa; phylum Chordata; class Mammalia; order Chiroptera; family Vespertilionidae; genus Lasiurus; species Lasiurus cinereus. The sequence continues at coordinate 21,719,176 of JAAGEH010000040.1, forward strand.
TCTCCCTCCCGCCAGAAAAAGCCAGTCAGGTACTATGGCACCCGCTCTCTCCACGCTTACATCTCCGTACCTCAGCTTTTTGTAGGTCCTCTGGGTCTCTGTGAGCCCCTCTCTTTCCCTCTAGTTGTAGAATTTCCACTCAGCCAGCTTTCCTGTGGTTCTGGATGCTGTCTGTTCTGTCTTTTAGTTGTAGTTTTGAAATTGCTGTGTGAGGAGCAGTGTAGGTGTTTACCTATGCTGCCATCTTGGATTCTCCCAGAATTTCCTTTTTAATGCTAATATTCAATTTTATGTGTATATATATTCTCTATATTTTTTTAATACATTCATACATCAATGGACACTGGGATTGCTACACTTTGACTATCCCACATAATAAAAGGTTAATATGCAAAATAATCTAATGGCGGAACAACTGTCGCTATGATGTGCACTGATCACCAGGGGGCAGATGCTCAATGCAGGAGCTGCTCCCTGGTCATCAGTGTGTTCCCACAAGGGGAGCACCACTCAGCCAGAAGCTGGGCTCATGGTTGGCATGCATATGACAGTGACGGGAGCCTCTCCCCCTTCCATGGCAGCGCTAAGGATGTCTGACTGATGGCTTAGCTCTCAATTGGACATCCCACAGGGCTCCTGGACTGCGAGAGGGCATAGGCCAGGCTGAGGGGTCCTTTGAGTGCATTAATCTTGGGCACTAGGCCACTAGTTGTGAATAATGCTGCTGGAAAATGGGTATGCAGATATCTGTTGGGAGTTCCTGCTTTCTTTTTTAAAATATATTTTTATTGGTTTCTGAGAGAAAGGAAGAGGGAGGGAGAGATAGAAATATTAATGATGAGAGAGAATCATTGATATGCTCCCTCCTGCACACCCCGGGGATTGAGCCCAAAACCTGGGCATGTGCCCTGACCAGAGATTGAACTGTGACCTCCTTGTTCATAGGTCGACCCTCAACCAATGAGCCCCGCTGGCTGGGCATGAATATATATATATATATTTTTAATATATTTTATTGATTTTTTTTACAGAATGGAAGAGAGAGGGATAGAGAGTTAGAAACATCAATGAGAGAGAAACATTGATCAGCTGCCTCTTGCACACCCCCTACTGGGGATGTACCTGCAACCAAGGTACATGCTCTTGATTGGAATCTAACCTAGGACCTTTCAATCTGCTGGCCGACACTCTATCCACTGAGCCAAACCAGTTTCAGCTGGATATTTTTTTCATTGATCTCTGGAGAATAGAAGGGAGGGAATAAGAGGAGGGAGAGAGAAAGAAACATTCATGTGAGAGAGAGACATTGATTGTTTGCCTTCTCCACATACCCTGACTGAGGGTGAGGTTTGAACCTCCAATCCAGGTATTTGCCCTTGACCAGAAATCTAACCCATGACCCTCTGGTGTACAGGCCGACACTCTATCCTCTGAGCTGTGTTGGGCAAGGCAAAATTTCATTCCTTTTTTATGACAATTCCATTGTGTGTATATATCATCTCCTTTATTCATTAGTCCATTGATGGCCACTTAGGTTGTTTCCGTATATGGGCTATTATAAGTAATGCTGCAGTGAAGATACTGATACATATTTCTTTTCGAATTAGTGTTCAGAGTTTCTTTGGAGAAATACCCAGAAGTGGAATTGTAGGGTCATTCTTTGTGTCTTCTTATAGCCTTTGTTTTAAAGTCTGTTTTGATTATATAAGTACTGCTACAACAGCTTTTTTTGTTTTTGTTTCTATTTGCAGGTGGTATCTATTTCATTTCCTTTACTTTCAGTCTGTGTGTCTTTTGATCTTGAAGAGAGTCTCTTGGACCTAGCATATATATGGGTCTTGTTATTTTTTTTTTATCCATTCAGCCATCCTATATCTTTTGCTTGCAGCATTTAATCCATGTATATTTAAGGATTTATTGATAGGTATGTAGTTATTACCATTTTACTCTTTATATTTTTTATCTCTGTTTTCCTCCTTGTTAAAGATGTTCCTTTAACATTTCTTGTACTAGTTTTACTGGTGATGAACTCTAGCTTTTTCTTCTATGGGAAGTTCTTTTTTTTTTTTTCCTTATTGTCTAAAGTTTTACATGTCTCCTTTTCCCTGATTGATCCTCTCCCTCAGCCATTCCCACCCTGGACAAGCCCCCACCACCCTGTTTGGGAACTTCTTTATCTGTGCTTCGATTGTAAATGAGAGTAACCATGGTTGTAAGTCCTTGTTTTTCATCACTTTAAGTACTTTGCGCCAATTCCTTCTGTCTTGCAAAGTTTCTGTTGAGAAATCAAATGACAGTCTAATGGGAGTTCCCTTGCAGGTAAATGTCCTTCTTTTAAGATTCTCTCCCTTTGGCATTATCCTTATGATGTGTATTGTTATGGATCTCTCTAGGTTTATCTTGTATGTCTATTTCCTTCACCAGGTTAGGGAAGTGTTCTTTTTCTTTAAAAAAAAAAATTATATTGATTTCAGAGAGGAAGGGAGAGGGAGAGATAGAAACATCAATGATGACAACCATTGATTGGCTACTTCCTGCACACCATCCTATTGGAGATCGAGCCTGCAACCAGGCATGTGCCCTTTTTCCAGAATCGAACCTGGGACCCTTCAGTCCTCAGGCTGACGCTCTATCCACTCAGCCAAATGGGCTAAGGCCTGCCATTATTTCTTCAAACAGGTTTTCAGTTCCTTTTTTATCTTTCTCTTCCTTCTAGTACTCTTGTGATTCAAATGTTGTTATGCTTGATGCTTTCCCAGAGGTCATTTAAACTACCCTTATTTTGTAAGATTCTTTTTTCTCTTTATTGCCCTGATTGGGCATTTTCTGTTACCTTGTTTCCAAATCTCTGATTCCATCCTCTATATCATCTAATCTATGAATTTAATGTAATATATTCTTCATTTCAATAATTAGACTTTTTATTTTTAACTTATGTTTTCTGTCTCCTTTTTTATCTGTTAAAGTTCTCACTGAGTTCATTGCATATCCTTTTAAAAAAGTATTTGAGCCCAGCCAGCATGGTTCACTGGTTGAGCATCGGCCTAAGAACCAGGAGGTCACAGTTCAATTTCCAGTCAGGGCACATGAGAGTCATATGAGTGTACCCTTGTAGATAACTGTTTTTCTCTTGCTGCTTTTAGGATTCTCTCTTTGTCTTTAATCCTTGGCATTTTAATTATGATGTGTCTTGGTGTGGTCCTCTTTGGGTTCCTCTTATTTGGAACTTTCTGTGCTTCCTGGACTTGTAAGTCCATTTCTTTCCCCAGGTAGAAGAAATTTTCTCTCATAATTTCTTCAAATAGGTTTTTAGTATCTTTCTGTCTTGGCCTTCTGGCACCACCATAATGAGAATGTTGATATGCTTGAAGTTGTCCCAGAGGCTCCTTACACTATCTTCATATTTTTGTATTCTTTTTTCTTTTTGCTCTTCTGATTAGGTGTTTTTTGCTTCCTCATATTGCAAATTGTTGATTTGATTTTCAGAATCCTCTATTGTTGAATTCCTGTAAATTATTCTTTATTTCAGTTAGTGTATGCTTAATTTTTAAAAAAATATATTTTATTGATTTTTTACAGAGAGGAAGGGAGAGGGACAGAGAATTAGAAACATTGATGAGAGAGAGACATAAATCAGCCGCCTCCTGCACACCCCCCACTGGAGATGTGCCCACAACCATGATACATGCCCTTGACTGGAATCGAACCCAGGACCCTTCAGTCCACAGACCAACGCTCTAGCCACTGAGCCAAACCAGTTTCGGCAGTGTATGATTAATTTTTGACTGGTCGTTTTTCATGCCTTTGATTTTCTCACTGAGATCCCTGAATGTCTCCTCAGTGCCTTGAGGATCTTTTTGAGCCCCTTGAAGCTCTCATTAAGATTCTTTTTTCTTTTTTTTTTTTAATATATATATGTGTATGTATATGTTGATTTTTTACAGAGAGGAAGAGAGAGGAATAGAGAGTTGGGAACATCGAGAGAAACATCCATCAGCTGCCTCCTGCACAACCCCTTCCGGGGATGTGCCTGCAACCAAGGTACATGTCCTTGACCAGAATCAAACCTGGGACCCGTCAGTCCCCAGGCTGACACTGTCCACTGAACCAAACCAGTTAGGACTCATTAAGATTCTTGAGCAACCTTATAAAGATTGTTTTGAACTCTGTATCCAGTAATTAGCTTGCTTCCATTTCATTTATTTCTCTTTCTGGAGATTTCTTCTGTTTTTTTCATTTGTGACATGTTTATTTGTTTCCTCATTTTGGCTGCTTCCCTATGTTTGTTTCTCTGTATTAGGTAGAGCTGCTATGTCTCTTGGCCTTGTATAATAGGTATCCTGTAGGGCCCAGCAGCTCAGCCTCCCCAGACCCCTGCACTGGGCACTCTAGGTGTGCCTCTCTGTGGTCTGTGTGCACAGTCTTGTAGTTGAGCTTTGACTGCTGTTGGCCTCACTGGGAGGAGTTGACTTCTAGGCCAATTGGCTGTGAGGACCAGCTGCGACTACAGTGGAGGAGCTGCTCTGCATCTAAAAGGACTTGCTTTAGGGAGCTTTGGTGTTCACTGAGTCTGTCCCTTGAGTTTGGTGCTTATGGATGTGTAGAGTTGTAATCTGGTATGATCTGAAGTTGTCCAGCGGGTGTACTAGCTCTAGGGCTTCCAGGGAGCTGCAAAGTCAGCCACTGCCTTGGGCCACCTGGCAGGAGCTACGAAGCGATCTGCAGATTGCTGATATTTATACTGGGCTTGGAGGTGTCAAGGTGAGGCCAAGCTGTGAATCAAGTAGGCTGGTGCTATAGCTGGGCTTTGAGCCTCATATTGATAGGTATGGGGCATGTTCATGCTAGATGCTACTTGTTTAAGAGATTTTAGGAAAGTCTGAGCCCTGAGCCAGGACAGGCTATTCATAGGGAAAAGCATCTGCACACTGCTTGGGTAGTACTTCAAGTTGGCTGTGGTGGAGTCTCATGGAATCACCAGGGCAGAGCAAACAGTGTAGGCCAGGCTGATGGAAACTCAGATATGACTGCCAGTCCATTCTGTGGTGGGGGAGGTCTCAGCATAAGAACAGTCCATTCTGTGAGCATCCCTGTCTGGGAGAAAACTGCCCCTGAGTTCTTACTCCAGCGCCAGGCAGTACAGTTCCTCCTCGTATGTCCTTGGTTTCCCCAGTGTTCCTGCTAAGCATTGGAGCTCAGAGGGAGCAGGACCATGTAAATTAGTTTGCTGGCCTTTTAAAAGGGACTACCTGAATCTGGTTTTTAAGCTGGGTGGAATGGGAGAGGACCAGATTTCAGGCAGACATTTGGGACCTATGGAACATCTAAGCTTAGATGTTGACTGTGCTGTTGCATGTATAAAACCAGATCTTGCAGGAGAAATTAGACTTCAAGATACAAATTAGGAAGTCTTCAATGTAGAGATATTATGTAAAGGTATGAGTGTGAGTAAGATTAACTAGAGAGCAAGAGCAGAGAAACTAAGGCAAGAATGTAAGGAGAATCTCGACCGGGGAGTGTGGTACCACTTCACTCTGGGAGGGATCTGAATGCAAAGAAACTAGAGTGGCAGAGTGGGTCCAGCTCAACAAGGGCAGCTTCAGTTGAGGATGCTAGTAGAGGAGGCAGTCCATGAGAAAGGAGAGATGGCACAGGTGAGTGGATGGGAAACAAAGCCTGGGAGAAGGCATGGAGGCTGAAAGGCGTTCATTCCCGCTACTGAGAGCTCAGGTCCTTGAATCCCTGGGCTCCACTATGTTCGCAAAGCTCACTCATTCTAGACCAGCTGTGCACTGACAAAGTGCCTGGTGCCCTGTGTCTGCACACTTCTGTGTACACTGTCACTTTCTATTGAATGACCTTTTAGGTCCAACTTAAGGTGCCACCTTGCCTATAAAGCCTGTCTTGAATACTCACTGCCAAAAGAAATCTTTCCTTGTTTTGTATGCCAAAGTAGCTTTTTTTGTATGTCTTTCATGGTCTTATCCTCCAAACATATCTCTGACCCCTTCACCCTTCATCACATTTGGGTTGTGTTTTCAAATACATCAATCCTGACAATCAAAGCACACAATTCTTGAACCTTTGCTGTTTGCAATTCACTGTTACAGGAGCAGAGAATTCAGTGGTGAATAAAGCATGATTCCTGCACAGCTGCAGTGACTACTCTTGGGAGACAGTTATACAAATAACTAAGATGTCAGTCAGGCCAGGATTAGAGCCTCAGTATAATTGGTTGCCTGTTTTATTTTCCCTTTTAGATACTATGTTTACTATTAAGGTCAAAGATCATATTTTCATTTTTATAATTCCCATAATTAGTTGGCTTATACTATGTGTAGAATAAATGCTTGGAAATTTTGGGAAAATATGTTTGGCCTTCTTTAATTCTCCAAACATCTCTAAAAGAAAATATATAGTGACCCTTTTTACATATTAGAAAAAGGCACAGAGATTATCTAACAGTTTGCAAGTAAGTTGAAATATAAAATTATGTCTTCATTATTCTAGGTTTTCTTCTTTCCTTTACTGAAATAATAATTGTGCAGCAGAAATACTAGCTTGAAGCTCTCTAGCTGAATTTAATGATAGAAGTTGTTATTCCTGAATTTACAAGAGACTGCTGGGATTAATATAGATGTCAAGCTCTCTGAAATAAGAAAATTGTTACTTGTAAAGTCATTTGTGATGTTTGTCAGATGATAATGTTATGATTTATATTTTATATTTTATTGATTTTTTTTACAAGGAGGAAGGGAGAAGGATAGAGAGTTAGAAACATCGATGAGAGAGAGACATTGATCAGCTGCCTCCTGGATGCTCCCTATTGGGGATGTCCCTGCAACCTTGATACATGCCCTTGACCAGAATCAAACCTGGGACCTTTCAGTCCGCAGGCCCACACTCTATTCACTGAGCCAAACCGGTTTTGGCGATAATGTTATGATTTATAACAGAGCTTCTTCTTCTTTTTTTTTTTTTAATATATATTTCATTGATTTTTTACAGAGAGAAAGGGAGAGGGACAGAGAGCCAGAAACATTGATGAGAGAGAGACATCGATCAGCCGCCTCCTGCACTACCCACACTGGAGACGCGTCCGCAACCAAGGCACATGCCCCTGACCGGAATCGAACCTGGGACCCCCTAGTCCGCAGGCTGATGCTCTATCCACTGAGCCAAACCGGTTTCGGCTGTAACAGCTTCTTTTCTTTCCCCAGATCCCCAGACTTCAAGGGAGATTTTTGATTTTGCATTAAAGGCAATTCATCCTCAGGTGAGATTAATATTATTTGAATTCTTTTACAGTTGAGATGTATGATTATCAAACATTGATGGTAATTTTTTTTTAATAGATTGATCTGAAGAGATATGCAGTGCCCTTAGGTAAGATTATATATTTAATAAAGTAGAATAATTTGTTATTAAATTAATCTCTTCAGTAAACTTTTACTTAAACTACAAATGAAAGTAAATGTGGCTCTAGGACTGATGCCTGGATACCCTGAGCCTAAGGTTGACATGCCATAAGCAGTTAGTCTAAGGCAGTGGTTGGCAAACTCATTAGTCAACAGAGCCAAATATCAACAGTACAAAGATTGAAATTATTTTTCAGAGCCAAATTTTTTAAACTTCTTCTAACACCACTTTTTCAAAATAGACTCGCCCAAGTTGTGGTATTTTGTAGAAGAGCCACGCTCAAGGGGCCAATGAGCTGCATGTGGCTCGAGAGCCACAGTTTGCCAACCACTGGTGTAAGGGAAAAGAGAGGAGAGGAGAGAAGTGGAGAGGGCAGAGAAGGAGAAGGTAAAGTAGGTTAGGAGATGAGAGGGAGGAGAGATTTTGGGGGATTTTGTTTTTATCACAAAGTTTGGTTGAGATGGTCACACCTAGATTACATGATTTAAAAAAATTACTTTAGAGCATAATTTAGGGGATACAGATGGTTTGCTCCTACTTCTGAGCTTTGGGGGTCATTGGCAAAATCATGGACTTGATTCAAGTGGAGGATAGTGGCTGATCAGGACCTTAGGACATTATAGTGTAATAATATGGGGTCTTCATAGATAGTTTTAATTTTGATATGTTCTGAAGCCTTCTTTGTTCTTTGTTGTGCATTTTGTGGTCCTATTTTAAATACAATGATATTTGCATTTGCAGCTGGCTTATGCTTATTTACCTTGCATGCATCTCAATTTAGCACTTGCCTTCTGGACAACTACGTTTCTTTATTTGAAGTAATGTCAAAATGGTGTAGCCACACAAACATAGAATTGAAAAAAGCTGCACATTCAGCTCTGGACTCTTTTCTGAAACAGGTACTCAAATTTAACATTTAAAAATATTTTTTTTCTATGCAAAAGAATTAAATTTCAATCACATTTGAAAAATAAGTACAAGTTGATTCATTAGCTTCTGTAGTATTTAAAGGAAAAACCTTGGTTATTAATCAGTCTTCTGGATCACAGCAGGCTTGAAAAAAAGCTAAGGAAGATAACAGATGTGATAGGCCTCAGAGTCAAGATTCTTCAGAAGTGGTAATGAGGAGGGGAAGGAAAGAATGGCTAGGATGTCTGGCCTTCTTTGAGCCAGAGAGATCCTGATGGGGATGAGGAAATACATCTTCCTAGGGTTAGCTATTAAATAAGGTGCTGTGTGTGTGTTACTTCAAGAATAGGAAGAGCCCATTTGCCCTTGGGTGTTTAGTGCCTATTGATTTCATAGAGAGGGAGAGAGAGAAACATCCACAGGGAGAAACATTAATCAGCTGTCTCCTGAACGCTTTTTACCAGGGATTGAACCCACAACCCGGGCATGTGCCCTGACTGTGAATTGAACTGGCAACCTCCTGGTTGGATTTGATGTTCATCCACTGAGCTACTCCAGCTGGGCTGGCGTTTTCCATCTAGATAGAATGTGGTTGAGCATGCAAGTTTAGAAACATGTCTCAGTTGGCTAAGGAGAATGTGCTTGGGGTTGCAGTTTAGAGCAGTAGTCGCTAACCTTTTGGACCTCATGGACCACCAGTGGCCCGCGGACCACTGGTCAGACCACTGGATAGTGACTGTTGTTTTAGAGCATCTAAAGGTGTCTGGAAATATCTGCTGTTCAGCCTGGCTGTTAGGGAATTAGATTTCTTAGGTTGGCTCTGAAGGAAAAGTGAAGGGTCACAATAAAAGTTTTGTTTGGCCCTAACTGGTTTTGCTCAGTGGATAGAGTGTCGGCCTGTGGACTGAAGAGTCTCAGGTTTGATTCCAGTCAAGGGCATGTACTTTGGTTGCAGGCACATCCCTGGTAGGGGGTGTGCAGGAGGTAGGTGATTGATGTTTCTCTCTCATCCATATTTCTGACTCTATCCCTCTTCCTCTCTGTAAAAATCAATAAAATATATTAAAAAAAAGTTTTGTTTAGAGCACTGTTATAAGTGGTAGTTAAATTCACATGAAGACCAATTTGAACTTTGGCACAGATAGTTTTCCATTGTAGGAATATATCATGGTTTGTTTATGGCTATTACATGGTTTCCAGTTTGGAGGTGTTTTAAATGAAAAAGCAAAGAACATTTGTGACCAAGTATTTTTGTGTACATATGTTTTCATTTCTCTTGCATAAAAACCTAGAAGTGGAGTTGCTGTGTCACATGGTTTTTCTTATAAACTTTATAAGAAACTCCTAAACTCTTCTTTATGCTAGTTGCACCATTTTATAGTCTCACCAACAATGTATGATCACTTCAGTCACCCCACATCTTTATAAACATCTGGTATTATAGGTCTTTTTAATTTTTGCCCTTTAAAAAAAATTTTATTGTTCAGGATATTTCACATGTCTTCCACTTTTCCCTCTTTGCCCCCAACCCTGCTCCCACCCCACCCCAGGTCTTCACTCCACTATTGTCGGTGTCCATGGGCTATGCGTATCTTATATAATAAAAGGGGATATGCAAATCGACTGACTGGTGTAATGACTGTTCACTATGTCACACACTGACCATCAGGGGCAGACGCTTAATGCAGGAGCTGCTTCCTGGTGGTCAGTGCACTCCCACAGGGGGAGCACAACTCAGCCAGAAGTCTGAGTTGTGCTCACTGGCAAGCACAGTGATGATGGCGGAAGCCTCTTCTGCCTCTCCAGCAGTGCTAAGGATGTTGGACTGCAATTTAGGCCCCTCCCCCGTGCTGGTCTTACCCTCAATGGGCCCCCACTACCCCATCAGCCTGAAGCCCCTCCCCCCAGCCGGTCCTGCCCCTGATTGCCCCTCCCCCCACCTGAATAGGGAGCAGGACTAGTCGGCCAGCCTCCTGCATTCCCTCCCCCTGGCCAGCCCTGACCCTGATGGGCCCACACCACCTTAATCTGCCGACAGCCCCTCCTTGTGGCCAGCCCTGCCTCACCCCTGATTGCCCCTCAATGCCAATAGGGGGTAGGGCCTGCTGGCCAACCTGAAACCTCTACCCATGGCTGGCCCCACCCACAAAGGCCCTCACCACCCCAATTGGCCCTTGACCCCTTCCCCCAGCCAACTCCATCCCTTGTTGGCTCCCCCACACACCAATCAAGGGAGCGGCTGGCCAGTCAACTTCCCATGGCCCCTGCCCAAGCTGCTGACCCCCAATCAGGGGTGGAGCCCACTGGCCAATTGCCCACCATCTCCTTCTCCTGACAGACCCAGCCCTGAACCACCCCGATTGGGGCCAGGCTGGCCGGACCCCACCTATGCATGAATTTGTGCACTGGGCTTCTAGTATATTAATTTATTTTGATGGATTGTCCCCGTTATCATTTTTAAATGTTCTTCTTTTTTTTAAAAAATATATTTTATTGATTTTTCACAGAGAGGAAGGGAGAGGAATAGAAAGTCAGAAACGTCGATGAGAGAGAGACATCGATCAGCCGCCTCCTGCACACCCCACACTGGAGATGTGCCCGCAAGCAAGGTACATGACCCCGACCGGAATCGAACCCTGGACCTTTCAGTCCGCAGGCCAACGCTCTATTCACTGAGCCAAACCGGTCTTGGCGTTAAATGTTCTTTTTTAATTTATTTTTATTTATTTATTTTTAAAAAAGATATTTTATTGATTTTTTTACAGAGAGGAAGGGAGAGGGATAGAGAGTCAGAAACATCGATGAGAGAGAGACATCAATCAGCCGCCTCCTGCACGCCCCCCACTGGGGATGTGCCTGCAACCAGGATACATGCTTGCCCTTGACTGGAATCAAACCTAGGACCCTTCAGTCCGAAGGCTGACGCTCTATCCACTGAGCCAAACTGGTTTAGGCTAAATGTTCTTTTTTTAAATTTTTACCTTTTTTTTTTTTGAAATCTATTTTCTCTGATATAAGTATGGCTGCCCCACATTTCTCTGGATGCAGTTTGCTTGAAATATCATCTTCTGCCCCTTCACTTTGAGCCTATGTCTTTGGAGCTGAGATGAGTCTCTTGAAGGCAGCATATAGTTGGGTTTTGTTTTAAAAATTCATCCAGCTGCTTTTGGCCTTTTGATTTCCATTTACATTTAGGTTGATTATTAATATATGAGGGCTTACTATTAGCATTTTACATTTTATTTTGTGATTGCTCCATTGTTTCTTTTACACCTTGTGTTTTTTGTGTGTTGTTTTAGTTTGGTGGTTTTCTATAATGTTTTTGTTCACTTCCTTTTTGTTAGTGTTTTTTGTCTGAGCTCTGCATTTTTGGTTTGTGGTTATCATGAGAATGGTTTAAAATACTAATTTGAGCGCCCCCCCACCCCCCGTTTGGCTCAATGGATAGAGCATTGGCTTGCGGACTGAAGGGTCCCAGGTTTGATCCCAATCTAGGATACGTGGCCTGGGTTGTGGGCTCTATCCCCAGTGGGAGACATGCAGGAGACAGCTGATCAATAATTTTCTCTCATCATTGATGTTTCTGTCTTTCTCCCTCTCTCTTCCTCTCTGAAATCAATAAAAATCTATTTAAAAAAATAATTTGAGGAGGGGTGGGAGGAAAGCATGGAGCTGCCAGAGGCATCTTCCAGGCTTAGATGTCTACCCTAGGCCATCAGAGCAGATTTTACAGGGACTGAGGTCAGAGCTCAAGCTTATCATGGTAACATTCATTTGGCTGAAAGTCAGTTTTTAGAATCTTTGTACAAATGACCAAAGCCATTTACTTGTCCAGGAAAAGGTGAGATAAATATATTCCTTTCAAATTGAAAAAGGGGATATAAATCAGTTTTAAAAAACAGTCCTGTTTCTTCTGATAGCATGTTATCTTCATTTGCCTATACCAGTTCCATGAGTTACCTCATCCCATTTATATTTGGACTAGAGGCCGGGTGCATGAATTTCATGCATGGGTAGGGTCCCCAGGCCTGGCTGGTGATCAGGGCCAATTGGGTCCTTCCGGCTACGGCTGGGGTCTTCCTTTGTTTCACACCACCCCCTGGCAGTCAGCGCACATCATAGCACGTGGTTGAACTTCCAGTTGGTCCAACTCCCATGGGTACTATTTGCATATTAGCCTTTTAATATATAGGATTGGTACAAATGATCTTTTTTTTATATTGTGTGTTTGTGAAGAAATTGAAGTACCTATAGTTGTTTTCACCTTTTTCCCCTTTAAACTTTATATTATTTGTTTAATTCCCTCTTCTGAAATGTAGTTGCATTTTTTCTTATTCTGTCTGTGTGTTTCATTTTACTCAGTTTTATGTCTTTTTGTTTCAGGTAGAAGAGCTCCTTTCAACATTTTTTGAAGTGCAGGTCTTTTGGTGGTCAATTTCCTCAGTTTTCGTCTTTATTTCTCCTTCAGATCTAATGGATAAATTTGTTATATAGAGTAATATTGTCTGGCCATTACCATCTTTTGATATTTTGAATATATCATTCTGCTTTCTCCTGTAGAGTTTCTGCTCAAAAATCTGATGATAATATGTTGGTTTTTTCTTTATAGGTTATTTCTCCCTCCCCTGACTGCCTTGAGAATTCTTTATTTTGAACCTTTGACAGTTTTAATATTATGTATCTTGGAGAGAAATTCTTTTTGCATTGAGATACTTAGGTGTTCTGTTAGCTTCTTATGCTTGTATGTTCCATTTCTTCCCTAGGCTTGGGAACTTCTTATTGATAATTTATTTGAATAAGTTCTGTTTCATTCTTCATCTCTCTTCCTTCTGGGAAACCCAGTATCCTTATGTTGCTCTTTTTAATGGAATCGGACAGTTCTCATAGAGTTCTTTCATTTCAAAGATATCTTAGTTCTCTTCTTCATCTGGACAATTTCTATCTTCAAGCTCACTGTTTTCTTTTTTAAAAATATATTTTATTGATTTTTTACGAGAGGAAGGGAGAAGGATAGAGGGTTAGAAACATCGATGAGAGAGAAACATCGATCATCTGCATCCTGCACACTCTCCACTGGGGATGTGCCAAGGTAAATGCAACCAAGATACATGCCCTTGACCAGAATTGAACGTGGAACCCTTCAGTCCACAGGCTGACACTCTATCCACTGAGCCAAACTGGTTAGGTGTAGCTCACTAATTCTTTCTTCCATATGGTCTTCTCTATTTCCAGTGCTTTCTAATACATTCTTTATTTCATTTTAGTTCTTCAGTTCCAGAATTTGTTTGATTCTTTTTTTCTAGTTTAAATCTCTTTGTACAGTATGATTTTTGTTGATTTATTTTATTCTTGAGCTCATAAAACTGTCTTTCTGATGTTCTTGTATGTAATTGAGTCTCTTTAAGATTGCTATTTTGAATTCTTTTATCATTTAGTTCACTAGACTTTGAGTTGGGTTTCTAGAGAATTTAAATTTTTCTGTGATATCTTGTTACCTTGGTTGTTCATGGTGGCTGATGATTTCTTTTTCTGCCAGTGAATTATAATAGTGAACATTTATTTGGGTACTGTTTTGATTTTAACAATTCAACATGTTGATAATAAAGGTCTTTTTTTAGTTTTTCAGTAAAGAGTGCAATAGTGCAAGTTTTTGTTTTCTCTAACATGAGCTGCTTATGCCTCCCAGGTCATGGTAGGTGGGGACATTGCTATGGTTGTAGGAGTTGTTGCTTGGGTGACTGTTGTGGGTGCCCTTGCTGTATTCAGGTTACCTGTGTCTGATAGAGAGGAGGAGGCAGTTTATTTTGTTCATTAGATTCCACATGAGTGAGATCATGTAATACTTTATTCAGTTATTAAGTAATATGGTATTTGGCCCCAGCTGGTTTGGCTCAGTGGCTAGAGTGTCAGCCTGTGGACTGAAGGTCCCAGGTTTGATTCTGGTCAAGGACACCTGCCTGGATTGTGGGCTTCATCACTGCTAGGGGGCGTGCAGAAGGCAGCCGATCAGTGATTCTCTCTTATCATTGATTTCTCTCTCTCTCCTGCTCCCTTCCTCTCTGAAATCAATAAAAATATGTTTGAAAAACAAAAGATGGTATTTGTTTACTTTTTGAGGAACATATTCATGAAATGTTTATGGAAAAAGAAATTAAGAAGCAGTATGTGTGCTATACCTTTCTTCCAAAATAAATATAGAGTAAATTCCTGGAAGGACATATGCTAAGACCTGTGGGACTTTGTGTGGGATTGGGGCATGGAAATGAAAGGTAGATATCCTTTTTCTGCCTTTGATCGTTGTCTAGAGTCTTTTCATTCTTGTCTTGGAAGTCTTTATGCTGAAATTAAAATGCTTTTTTGAACACTTATGGTCTAGCATTTAGGCTGTTATCAGTTTGGGAGATAGTGATGTACTTGCTTCTCAAAGTACATTTTTCCTTTTTCTCACCTAACTCATTTACACCTTAGTTTGTGGCTTTAAAAAAGAAATATTTTTTTGATAATCATCATTCAAGGATATTTTTCCATTGAGTTTTAGGGAGAGTGGGAGAGAGAGAGAAAGAGAGAGAGAAACATTGATGTGAGAGAAACACAATGATTGGTTGCCTTCTGTGCAAGCCCTAACCAGGGCCCCAGGCTTGGGGGGAATTTGCAACTGAGGTATGTGCCCTTGACTGGAATTGAACCTGGGACCCTTTGGGATGCTGGCTGATGCTCTATCCACTCAGCCAAACTGGCAAGGGCAGTTGGTGCCTTATTTTTTTGGAAAAATGAGATGTCTTGTCTTTCTGATTATTAGTTTTGAACTTTATTTTGAGTTGCTGATTCTGAACTTGCTGGCCATTGGGCATGCACAACTCTGTGTCGATTGTCCTGTGTTCCACAGATGAGCTCTAAACATGATTTCTGTTTCATCAGAAAGCCTTATTTCAAAACTTTTTTTTCTCTTGTGCATATGTCTTCCAGAATTTCTTTGGTCTCTTTCAGTTCCATTCTCTTGGAAAAATACATTACATATAATAAAGCCTTGTTTAAGGGAGTGTCTTTTCTGAACTTGATAGAGACTAAGCAAATTGAATCAGTGATTCTTTATGAGTAAAAGTGATTGTATGCAACTATAAAACACACTAATTATTTCTACTTAACCAATTTTAGCCTTTCTCATTTGTATAGATTACTTTGTTTTGCCATTTTATATTTTTAAAAAGTAAATATTATGCAATTGCAGGTTTCTTTTCTAGTGGCAAAAGATGCAGAAATGCATAAAAGTAAGCTGCAGTACTTTATGGAACAATTCTATGGAATCATCAGAAATATGGATTCAAACAGCAAGGATTTATCCATTGCAATTCGTGGATATGGACTTTTTGCAGGAGTATGGATCATTACTTTTCTCTTAACATTTTAGTTTTATTGGGAGTGTTTAAGGAAATATAATTTATTGCATTTTTAAAATATGTCATACTTTAGATAATTTTGTTGTTACTTGCTTTACTGTTAATTTTTAAAAAATATTTTTATTGATTTTAGAGAGAAAGGGAGAGAGAGTAATAGAAACATCAATGATGAGAATCACACCTCCTGCACAACTGACACTAGGGATTGAGGCCACAATCTGGGCATGTGCCCTCACCAGAAATCAAAATATGACTTTCTGGTCCATAGATCAATGCTCAGCCATGGAGCCAGGCAGGCCGGGCACTATTAACTTGTTTTTTAGTGGGTAGTATGTACTGTATGTGTTAACTTCACATCTTCATAACTCCCCTCTAAGCTTTTAGGAGTATTATTTCACTCTACAGGTGAGAAACAGCCCTAGAGAAATTGGGTAGCTTACTAAAGAACATACAGTTCATAATTGACAAAACCAAGACATTAATTTAGGTGTGAAGATTAGAAATGGCATGTGTTTTTTCAGTGCTATGGTGCCTCTTTTTTATGAAGTAAAATTGTATTTGATGGTACTCAACCTTATAAAAATAGAAATTCTAATGAGAGAAAGGGCTATATCTTCATTAATAAAAGAGTAGCATGCAAATTGATCATACCTCTGTGATACCCACCAGCCAATCAGGAGTGAGTATGCAGATTAACCAAACAAAGATCGTGGGTTAATTTGCATATGCAGGCACCTAGTCAGGGCAGGATGCTTGCATCATCGCCATGGTGACAACATAGGTGTTTCGCACTGCCCCAGCCGCTCCGGGCCTCTGGGCAGCGTGGGAAGATGGAAAGGCAGCTCCGACTAGAGCAAGGAAGCTAGGGGAAGGAAGGCCCATTCTTGCACAAATCTTCGTGCATCAGGCCTCTAGTATAAGAATAATGACAATAGCCATAGTTATTTCCCTTTTAGTGGATCTCTGTGACTTCTCTTTTGGAGAAAATCACTTGCTGCCTCTCTTTCTACAGATTTGTCCTTCAGTGAAGACTCCCTTGTTTCAGAGAACGAGAGGTTCTTTTTCAGCTTTCCACCGTCATTATTCATTTCATCCTGATACTTCCTCATTTGCTTTCATTTGTCTCTATTAGCTCCTTTAAAATATTTAGGGCAGAAGAAACAACATATAAGAAGGTTCAGAGGTAAACAAGAGCATGGGATTTTGAACTGAACTTCATGGTCTAACCTACTTCAACTTGTTCAATGTAGTTAGATATGTTCACAGTGTAACTAGAGCATGCTAGACAAGGAAGACAGGAGAGAGACTCTAAATGAGAAACTAGTGAGATCCTTAAGGAGGCTGGGCTAGACCTGAAGTCTAAAGAAGCAAGCCTTTGGAAAATCTGAAGCTGGGGAGTAGCATTATCAGATCTGTGAGTTATAAAAATGGCCTACAGTGTTCAGTGTGGAATGGTTGTGTATTCCTAATTTAAATGTAGTTGTCAGTCTCTTCTGGGTGACTAGCCTCCTGGGGACTGGAACTGCATCTTTTTTGTCTTTGATACCTACTATCAAAATGGTATCTAGAATATAGTTGAAAATCTAGATGCTTTGTGTATGAAAAATTATTTAGAATGTATTTACAGATTGTTTAAAACATTTTATAGGATATACTGTATTTTATATCTCTGTTCTCCATTAAAAGCTTTTTAATGTTTAGTTTATAACATGGCATAATAAGACATCTTAAATAACATTATTTTGATATTGATAAGATTGATAAAGATTTCTATTTACCTTTCCTAAAGCCTTGCAAGGTTATAAATGCAAAAGATGTTGACTTCATGTATGTAGAGCTCATTCAGCGCTGCAAGCAGCTTTTCCTCACCCAGATGGACACTATTGATGACCACATTTACCAAATGCCAAGCTTCCTCCAGTCTATTGCAAGTGTCTTGCTTTACCTGGACACAGTAAGTGAAATAATTACAGTGAGCAGAACTTATTTAATCTCAGTTCTTCAATAATATGATGGAATTGTATGAACATGCCCCATTGTGATCAGGGTGATATTTTTAATTATTATTTTATGTCAGTGGAATTATAGTCATGAAACTTCACTTTTTGTTGCCCACAGCAGGAAAAACTGTTGGTTACTCTTTCTGCCTTCCTGCTTTGGGATAGAATTTCATCTTAAGTATCATTCAGACAGTTTTTCTCTGATTTTTAAAAATGTAATAACAGTAATGTTAAATTTATTGTTATATGTAGATAAGAAACGAGGGTTTTCATTGATCTAATAGTGTCTAATGGGTTGTAATTACTTTGAATATTTGTATTATTCCCACATTTATTCATTTCCTTCCCTAACTTTTAGTTTGGTATTCATTTCTGATAGATCCCTGAGGCGTATACTTCAGTTCTGGAACATCTCCTGGTGATACAGATAGACAGTTTCCCACAATATAGTCCAAAAATGCAGTTGTTATGTTGTAAAGCCATAGTAAAAGTTTTCCTAGCCTTAGCAGAAAAAGGACCAGTTTTCTGGAATTGCATTAATACTGTGGGTAAGTTTGGAATTCACTTTTGTTTTCATGATAATGAATAATGAACACATACCATGTTTTATGATCTAGATGAAGAACACCAGGTTGCCAGATTCTTTTGTATCTTTTAATACCTCTTGGAGAATACCATATATTTTGGTGGACCAAAATCTCCTTTTTCTATGCTTTTTTTTGAATATTTTTTTCCCTCTTTCTTGTGCTTCTGAATCTGAATAGTACACATTTTAAAATTAAGGTTTTAACAAGCTTAGAGAAAAAAATTGGCAAGTAAAATTATGTTAAAAAAAGAATGACTATCATTTTTGTTGTTTGGTTATATTTTTCATTGTTTACTTCATTTTTGTTTTCATTTCATTTTTTTCAGTGCATCAGAGTTTAATCAGAATATGTTCTAAAGCAGTGATCCTTCAAAAGGTAAATTCTGAATCTAATGTTTCGAAAATTCGTCCTTCATCAGTGAAAGTTAGAAATGTTTCTGGACTTTTTAATAATATATAAAAGTGGCACTTTAAGTTATTAGCCATGCTGTACAATTTGGAAAGTTAGGATTAATAGCTCTATAATTTTTTTCAGGCAAATAATCTGTAAATTATGAAATGTCCTTAAACATATATTTACTGCTATATAAGACTTTTTACAAAAAGGGAATTTTTTTTCTCTTGAAATTTTAGGACAAAATACTTAGGTGTATTATGGAACACATCTTACTTGACTTGAAGTTACAGAAAATAGGATGAGATAGAGATAGACCTGTATAAGAAAGTGAGGTAAATGCCTTATAACACATCCCATGGGTATTGTTTTTAAAATACTAGCACATCACTATTTTAGTCTTAGTGAGAGGAATCCTGTTTTCAGCTTGCCTTTTTATTATGCTTTCATAATGTGTTATCTTCTTCAATTATACTATAGTCTCCTACTGGTAGCTGATTTAGCTTAGAAAATCCTGAAAATCAGGAAGTTCTGGCAGCAGTGCTTATTTTGTGACTTCATTAGTAACTATTGATGTAATGTCTTCTTGTCCAGGCTGCTGAGTCTGAATTGGAAGACCATCGTGCATCAGGGGAAGTTAGAACTGGCAAATGGAAAGTGCCTACATACAAAGACTATTTGGATCTTTTTAGAAATCTTCTGAGCTGTGACCAGATAATGGTAAAAATGACAACTTTAAGTCACAAAATACCCTTGTTTCTCTGTATTATGTGCATAGTTTATACACTTAAGAATTATTTATTTCAGAATTCTGTTTTTCTGACTTTCAGTCATTTATTTAAAAAGTATTACAAACCCCTGTAAGTTAGGATAAAATAAAACTAGAAAAGGGTAAATTAAAAGGAACAAAATTATTTGTGGTCAGTACAGTGGAAGAATATTTCAGAAAGAAAAAAAAAAAGTGATCAGAAGCTTTTAATCTCTCTGCAAATTAGAGGCCAAAGGAAGAAATGGGCATAGCTACCTTTGCTTCCAGGGTCGAGTAGTAAGCGGATAGAGAGGGAAAAAACCCAATGTGACTATTCCCCCCATAGTTTAACTGGTGAGATAGTGCTCTACTTTGGAGTTTTGGGTGCCTGGTTAGCCTCCACTGCCATTGCTGCCACCACCACAGCAGAATTGCCTGGAAGCTGAAGGCATTAGAGAATAAAAACGGGTTTTCCTCTTCTAAAAATACGGAGCTAAACTATAGAGAACTCATTTAAAAATAATTACTGAGTTCATGTTTTAGCTTTAAGTATTAGTGTAATATAGTTGATGCTGTTTTTCTTTCTAATAGACCCATCCAAAAATATAATAGAGCTATTCTCTTCTTATTTGTTAAAGATGAAGATAAATCCAATTGACTTAATAGGTATGAAGGTGATTGGTGCACAGCTATTATTTATATCATCTATGATTAGAGTAATGGCTCCTGCCTAATAGGTTTCTAGCAGATGTTTTACAGCCAGGTTCTGGCCACCATTTTAACATAGACTGCAAAGCATTAACAGACTAGAAAAAACAATATTTGGCAGTAGATGATTTTAATCCTGTGACAAATCTCGGTTGTTTTCTTATATTTTGAGATTAAGTTCCATAGAATATTTGACTGAGTCTTTATTCAGGAAGTGTCTACACACACACACAAAAAAAAAAAATATAATGATTTTTTACAGAGAGGACAGAGTTAAAGGAATAGAGAGTTAAAAACATCAATGAGAGAGAAACATTGATTCAACTGCCTCCTGCACATCCCCTGCTGGGGATGTGCCCGCAACCAAGATACATGCCCTTGACCAGAATCGAACCTGGAACTCTTCAGTCCGCAGGATGACGCTCTATCCACTGAGCCAAACCAGCTAGGGCTGGCCTATATTTTTGAAATGGTAGAATAGTTTCACTTTTAGAGAAATGATAGATGATGCTTTTAAATCCATTCTGAGATAGGTATATATTTATCTAGATACATATATATGTGTATATAGATATGGTATGTGTGTATGGTATACAAGTTTATATGCACAAACACACACATTAATTGGGAGAAATGCTTTGATAAGGATTGGCCTGAATCTTCTTATTTGTTACTATGTACCTAGTATTTGCTGCATGACTGGATAATATTATCTGACAAAATGATATTGTCCTAATAATTTAGGAAGGTATCTACAATTTGAGCTTATAAACTTCCAGATAAATCTGTTACAGTTTATACAGCATTTTCCATAAGTATGCATGTATATCTGTATATATTTTAATGCATATCTAGTACTAATTTTGATACTTTTATGGACAAAATTTTGTTTATGATTTTTTTAAAGGATTCTGTTTTAGCAGATGAAGCATTTTTCTTTGTGAATTCCTCCCTCCAAAGACTGAATCGCTTGCTCTATGATGAATTTGTAAAATCTGTTTTGAAGATTGTTGACAAATTGGATCTTACACTAAAAAAACAGAATGTTGGAGAACAAGAGGTTAGAATTTTTGTCACTAATAATTTCACATCGTTTGTATACCAACTCTCTTTGTAGGTATAGCATATTTGTAGAATATGTAGGAAATTGGTTTCTTCCATATTAATATACATTGTTGATACTTTGGTAATAGCCTAATGTGTAGCAAATGTTACCACTATATTTTTCAAAAGAAAGTAATTTGTGTGTTTAATATGTTAAAAGAATTTTTGTGTGAAAAGTTGTGTACTTGGCTTGTTTTATTATTTGTTCCTTAGCAAATAGTAAAATATCAATCCTATTTTTTGCAGAGATGACTTTGTAGTAGGATAAGGAAACTTGCTATTCCTCTTTTTTATAGCTAAGGAAACTCCAAATTCAGGTACACAGTATTAAATGAATTCTTAGATAGTAGGATCTAGACCATAGTCAGGAAAGGACTGTTATCTGTACTCAGGTTTCGTGGCTTTAGACTGCTAGCTGGGAGTTGTTCTGCTCTTATTTGAGGAGTTTTATCAACAAAACACTATGGTGGGCACAGTGATTTATTTATTTTTTAAACTAGATTATGCTTGTTAGAATTAGTACGTTTGTGTGATGCTGCAAAGTTAGATAAGAGATAATGGGGAGGATATGCAGAGGATAATAAAACAGAAAAAGACCATTTGTCACATTGACAAATAGTGCTTATAATGTTCAAATTTTTATGCTGGTTGATGGTGAACACCAATGTGTGTTTTATTGCTTTTTATGCTTTGTGTATGTATGACATAATTTCAGCCTGAATTTGATAACAAAAACTCATTGTGTAACTTAATAATAAGTTACTATTAATACTACTAATTATTCCTGTTTCTTACTTTGAAACTTCCGAGTCCATTATTATTTATGCTTTCTATAAACTTTAAGTTTGGAAATTCTACTCTGTCATGGCATCATTGCTAGTTCCTTTAACAAATGATACTCCTCCCTTTGTATTTTTGTATCCGTGTCTATTTTTTATCACTTTATTTTATCACTTCCCATATATCCTTAAAAAAAAAAGATTTAGTGTTTTCTGTGAGTTCCATCATTTTTCTCAAATTGTAAGCTTTGAGGACTCATCTGCACTTTTCTCACTTTAGCATTCCTTCCTTATAACATCAGACCTTGGCTGTGAAATCAGTGGGTCAGTTACATGTTGAATGAATGTATGATTGACTGATATAATGTTTGTTTTGGTATAATTTTTAAGGATGAAAATGAACCCACTGGTGTTTGGGTGATCCCGACTTCAGATCCAGCGGCTAATTTGTATCCTGCTAAACCTAAAGATTTTTCAGCTTTTATTAACCTGGTGGAATTTTGCAGGTATTTCTTTAAAAAATTCTGATTATTTAAGAGAGAAAATTGTCAGTTATTGGCTATAATATAGGAAACATTTTTATTCTTATATAAGAAATAAAATAGCAAAAGATTTACAGTCTAAATTGCTTCTATGAATCATTAAAATATTCTAAATATATTATTATTTTTATACTTAAAAGGCCCTCAAGTAGGAAAAAAAGAATTGTAGATATACCTAAAAATATTATATAATGGAGTCATAGACCTTTTAATTAATTATGTGCCTTATAATTTCAAAGTGGAATAAAAATAGTTGACAAAAACTTCTGCATTAAGCTTTTAATTTGTTTTTACAGAGAGATTCTTCCTGAGAAACATGTAGAATTTTTTGAGCCCTGGCTATATTCATTTGCATATGAATTAATATGCCAGTGTACACGGTTGCCGCTCATTAGTGGTTTCTACAAATTGCTTTCTGTTGCTGTGAGTAATGCCAAGAAAATAAAATATTTTGAGGTAAGTGTTTTTGCAGGATATTGAATATGTCTGTGTTTTATTAGATTGCATGTGTCTGTATAAATATTATAGAAGTATGAAATTGTAACATATTGTACTTTAAAGTCTAATTTTATTACCTGTATTTTTAGAAACTGATAATGTTAGTGGCAATTGGATGATAGTTAAAAAAGTTAACTAATAGCATTTTCTATTCTCATTTAGAAGCACCTCGTTAATTGTGTTAGATTAACTGAGGTTCTTTTTATGAAGATTTTTAAATTTTATTTTAATATTTTGTGGGTTTTTTTTTAGAGAGAGAAATGAAGAGAGAGAGAAAAATAAAACACATCGATGTGTGAGAGAAACATCAATTGGTTGTTTCCCCGCACGCACCCCAACTGGGGATTGAACCCGCAATGTGGGCATGTGCCGATAATCAATTAGTGAGTGACTTTTTGGAAAGACACTCAACCAATTGAGCCATATGGGCTAGGGCACAACAGAGGTTCTTTTTTTTTTAAGTATATTTTTATAGATTTCAGAGAGGAAGAGAGAGGGAAAGAGAGATAGAAACATCAATGATCAGAGAGAATCATTGATCAGCTGCCTCCTGCACACTTCCTACTAGGAATCAAGCCCAAAGTCCATGCATATGCCCTGATCTGGAATCAAACTGTGAGCTCCTGATTCATAGGTCGACCTCGAGCCACACCAGCTGGGCCATAACAGAGGTTCTTAAAGTATGGGCCTATGCCAGCAGCCCAGTATTACTTAGGACATCTCATGCCCTCTCTAGGCTTATGGGAAACTCTAGGGGCAGTGCTCAGCCGTTTGTGCTAACAGGCCATTCAGGTGGTTAGTGAAGGTTGAATATAATTGGATTAGTGCACCTGAGGCTTATTAAGTCATTCATGAATATTCTGACTGGTTAATTATAGGATGAGCAAGTTTCATTGTTCATCAGTGTATGTATTGGAAGATGGGGAAAGGGGAATGGACTTAGCCAAGCCTGTGGCTCTTGACCAGCCGTCCACTTCCCACTCACACCATTTCTCACTGGCCTCTACCTGCCCATCTGCATGAAACCTTGGCAAAGTGAATATGAATTCACCGTTTATAAGAAAGGAGGGGAATTACTGGGCTTAATACACAAATATCTGGTTTTTTTTCACTGTACTAATTTACTATTTTATTCAACAGGGAGTTGGTCCTAAGAGTCAGAAACAGTCTCCTGAGAACCCAGAAAAGTATTCTTGTTTCGCTTTATTTGCAAAATTTGGTAAAGAGGTAATTTTAAAATGTTTTATCCAGTGGGTTTTTAAAAAATGGGCTTTTAAAAAATGAATGTATGTTAAAAAATGTTAGTGTTCATAAATGATCTAATTACTTAAAAAATTGGTTTGTTTTATTCAGATCCAGATGAAAGGATTAAGAAACACAAACAGGGCAAACAAACCATTATGCTTCAAAAGTCCCTTGAGTTTTCTTAAAATAATTTGTGTGATGGAAACTCAAAATTAATAGATTCTTTAGCTTTTCCATATAATAAGATTTTATTTTTTAAATATATTTTTATTGATTTTTTACAGAGAGAAAGGGAGAGAGATAGAGAGTCAGAAATATCCATGAGAGGCAATGATCAGCCGCCTCCTGCACACCCCCTACTGGGGATGTGCCTGCAACCAAGATACATGCCCTTGACCAGAATCGAACCTGGGACCTTTCAGTCCCCAGGCTGACGCTCTATCCACTAAGCAAAACCGGTTTTGGCTCCATATAATAAGATTTAATTACTTCAAATAAACTTTCTAGAGGTCATTCTTTAATTTGAAAATGAACATAGCCATGTCAAATAAAGGCTGCATTATCCTTTTTCATATTTGAGACTAGGTAACTACTTTTTAGTTGATTTCAAAGCATAGGCTCTATTCAGGTGTACAGTATTGTCTTTCTGTTCTTTTAAAAAAAAACAGCTTTTATTGTTGCCATAACCGGTTTGGCTCAATGGATAGAGCGTCAGCCTGTGTACTGAAAGGTCCCAGGTTCAATTCCTGTTAAGGGCATGTACCTTGGTTGCTGGCACGTCCCCAGTAGGAGGTGTGCAGGAGGCAGCTGGTGGATATCTCTCTCTCATCGATGTTTCTAACTCTTTATCCCCCTCCCTTCCTTTCTGTAAAAAAAATCAATAAAATATATTTATTAAAAAAAAAATCTTCATTTTTGAAAGTATTACATAGGTTCTCCCTGCCCCCATTAACTTCTTCTAGTCCGCTCTTACCACCCCTACCACCTCTCCCACCCCCAGTCCCATATATGCATAGTCCCATTCTCTGTATCCGTGGATTATGCATATATGATTACAAGTTCATTGGTTAATCTCTTCCCACTCACTCTCTTCTGCCTTCCCTCTGAGGTTTTTCTCTTTCTTTTTAAGGTATCAGTTAAAATGAAGCAATACAAAGATGAACTTTTGGCCTCCTGTTTGACCTTTATTCTATCCCTGCCACATGACATCATTGAACTTGATGTTAGAGCCTACGTTCCTGCATTGCAGGTAGATGCATTGTCTTGAGAAATCAATTTTGTATACTTCATATATGAATTCCTAGAAAACATGGAAATATCAAGGTCTTTTCATAGCAGTCATAATAGATGCTTGCTAATTGACACCCCTGGTTTAAGTTCTGCTTCTGCTACTTAATTTTGGGACTTGGGACACTTGTCTTGTCCTCTCTGAGCTTCCCTTTGAGGTGGATGTGTTGAAAGTCTGTAGCATGTTACCAACTATATAGACTAGTGGTGTTGGGTTTTCTAATAATGGCCTAGGATACATCCACTTACTTCCAGCAGGATCTCACATTCTGGCTGTAGAAAGGCTTATTTATTAGAAACTGTAATTAATTGGTGGTATTTTTTCTTTAAATCTTAAATTACTGTTTCTCAGTTTACCATGTTTGTATTAACATATAGATGGCTTTTAAACTGGGCCTGAGCTATCCCCCCCTGGCAGAAGCAGGCCTGCGGGCCCTAGAAGAATGGTCGGCTTACATCAGTAAACAAGTAATTCAGCCCTATTATAAGGACATTCTCCCTAGTCTTGATGGGTATTTGAAAACTTCAGCCTTATCAGGTAAGGTTTGAAAATTATGGTTACCAAATAAGAGGGCAATGTAATAATTCTAATAGGACTACTATTTGTAGTTTTGCAATTTCTGAAATATGAGTCCAACGTATTCAAAATATATTTGATTGGTATTTTTGTAATCTCTCTAATTCATTCATTTCAGTGTAATTGGGACATGGGAAATAAAACTGAGGTATTAGACTTATTGTTCATTTTATTCACTTATATTCTGCTAAGCTTTATAACATCTTCAAGGGGAAGAACATATCTTAAATATCTTAAACTCCTTATAGCTTTTGATTCACTGCCTTATAAAAAACTAGAGGCCCGATTCATGAACTTCGTGCAAGGGGCTTGGCCCTTACAGTCTCAGTGGTTTTTCTCAGCCCTCACAGCTGCAGCAACTTGTCTCAGTCTTTGCAGTCATGGCTTCGTACGGAAGGTTGTTCAGAAGGATGTAGGGAAGGTTGTTTGGCTATCTGGTCTAATTAGCATACAGTGGTACCTCGAGATACGAGTTTAATTCGTTCTGTAACCTTGAGGCATGGGAAACTATGAGTCGCGGTAAACTGGTGGGTCGTGTGCAGCCGGCTGATCCGTGCAATTACTCCTATCTCAAATGTTGCTCGTATTTCAAAGCAAAAATCGCTTGCTTGATGGCTCATATCTCAAAAATCTCGTATGTTAGGGCACTCGTATCTCGAGGTACCACTGTATTATGCTTTTATTTTTATAGACCAGAGGCCCAGTGCATGAAATTTGTGCACGGGGGTCCCCTCAGCCCAGCCTGCACCCTTTCCAAAGTGGGACCCCTTGGGGATTGGGCCTAAACCAGCAGTTGGACATTCCTCTCATAATCCTGGACCACTGGCTTCTAATTGCTCACCTGCTTACCTGCCTGGTCACCTTTAACTGCTCCCCCCCCACCCCCCATCAGCCTGGTCAACTCTAACTACCCTCCCACTGCTGGCCAGGTCATCCTCAGCTGCCCCCTTGCTGCTGGCCTGGTTGTTCCTAACTGTCCCCTGCTGGCCTGGTCACCCCTTCCTTCCCCCTCTGCTGGCCCGGTCGCCCCCAACTACCCCCCTTTGCTGGTCTGGTCACCCCTAACTGTCCCCCCATACCAGCCTGGTTGCCCTCAACTACCCCCCACCCCACTGGCCTAGTCGTCCCACACTGTCCCCTCCACCCTTACCCCCATCAGCCTAATCACTCCCAACTGACCCCTCTGCCAGCCTGGTTGCGCCCAACTGCTCCCCCTGCTGGCCTGGTTGCTCCTCATGCCTCCCCCCCCCCCACCAGCCTGGTCGCCCCAAGCAACCTGATGTTCAGTCGTTTGGTTGCCCCTCACTAACCCCCCTGCCAACCTGGTTGCCCCACACACCCTGCTTGTTCAGTCATTTGGTCGTCCCTCACTAACCAACCCCCCTACCGGCCTGGTTGTAGGCAGCTATCTTGTGAGGGTGTGAGGGTTAATTTGCATATTACCTCTTTGTTATTTAGGATGCTTGTTGAATAAGTTCAACAGGAATTAAAACTTGAAGAAATTTAATAGTAATTTCACATTTTGACCTAATCTCACTTGATTTTTATTGGTTTTTAAAATATAACTGATGCAGCCCTAATCCTAACCAGTTAAGAAGAATTGTTATAGGAGAAATAGGTTTGGAAAAGGTTAAAAAAAAAAATTCCATGCAAAAGTTTTACAGTCAAGAAGAGTAGTACTTAAAGTCGAGGGGAACAGACTTACTCAAACCATGATGGAAAGGGAATTGTTATCACAGGAAGCAAAAAGTTTATGTTTGGAGAAAGACATTGAAGTGTTGGTAAGAATTTGAACTTCACTACCTCAAAGTAGAAAATCAAGTGTTATTTTGTAAAATTCCATCTGTCTTAATCATTATTACTCAACTTGAATTTTTTTTCCTTGTTGATTAAGGTATTACATATATGTCCTTATACCCTCATTCCCCCTCTCCCTTCGGTCATTCCTTCACTCCCCTGGTGTCTGTGTCCGTTGGTTATGCTTATCAACTTAAATATTATTGGCTTGGAAACAGTAATGAACAGTGTGTGACAAATTTCATTTACTGTATCTGGTTTTGTAACACCTCAATATATAGATACGCAGAACTCATAAAGAGTGAGTCACAATTTTGGAAGATATTTCGGTAAATGACAGCAACAAGTATTGCTTAGAGATAAAAAATACAAACTAATCAATGTTTATAGCTCAATTAGGCTTTTAAAATTCACATTATATAAAGAGTACTGCTTGTTGAGTAGCTCACTAACATTTAATGGTCTTAGTTAAAAAATTAATACGTCTAGTAGCAAATAGCTCTGTGGTGCTTTTATTTGCTTTATTGAAATGAAATTGTGATTCTTTTAAGCAAAGTATTTATCTGTTGATAAATATTTGTACCTGTAAATAATTAGAAGATAGGGAAAAGTAGAGAGTAATAAAATTCATTAATAAGAAAATCCAGAATCTTAAAGACAGCCACTATTTTAGTAACATTTTATTTGATCTACCAAACTTGCAGAACTGTTGCATTAATAGTAAAAATAATTCCTATATACTCTTTACCCAAATTCAGCAATTAAGATTTTTCTCCCATGTACATTATTATTGCATGTACTTTCTCTCTGTACATATTTTGTGATAATAATGTGTTTACATGGTTGGGCAAAAGTAGGCTTACAGTTGTTTGTGTGGAAAATAATACAGTGATCCTATATAATAAAACCCTAATATGCAAATCGACTGAAGGGTGGAATGACTGGTGGAATGACCTGTCACTATGACGCACATTGAGCACCAGGGGGCAGATACTCAATGCAGGAGCTGCCCCTTGTTGGTCAGTGCGCTCCCACAGGGGGTGTGCTGCTCAGCCAGAAGCCAGGCTCACAGTTGGTGGGCACAGTGGCAGTGGCGAAGCCTATATCATCTCCGCTGCCGATAGGCAGTAAGGAGCAAGGGGTCCTGGACTGCGAGAGGGATGTATGATTGCTGCCTTAGGCCCCATCCCCCTGGCAGGCGGACATCTCCCGATGGGTCCCAGACTGTAAGAGGGTGCAGGTTGGGCTGAGGAATCTTTACCACTAATGCATACATTTCATGCACTGGGCCTCTAGTTAATAAATAACAATGCAAGAATAAACTTGAGCCTTACCAGTTTGGCTCAGTGGATAGAGCACTGGCTTGTGGACTGAAGGGTCCCAGATTTGATTCTAGTCAAGGGCATGTACGTTGGTTGCGGGCACATTCCCAGTAGGGGGTGTACAGGAGGCAGCTGATTGATGTTTCTCATTTGATGTTTCTAATTCTCTATCCTTCCCCCTTCTGTGTAAAAAAAAAATCAATAAAATATATTAAAAAACAAAACTGTTTCATGCACTCAGAACTGTACACCTACTTTTGCCACTCTTTGTGTATGTATGGGTATACACTTTTCAAGTTGCAGGCATCATGGATATTTATGTCTAAATACGGCAATGTATATTTCTTTTTTTTTTAATTTCAAAAAATTTTTTAAAATTAAATCTTTATTGTTCAGATTATTACATTTGTTTCTCTTTTTTCCCCTCCATAGCATCCCTCCATCCAGCTCCCACCTTTCCCTCGGCCCTTACCTCCCTCCCATTGATCTCATCCATAGGTGTATGATTTTTGTCCAGTCTCTCCCTGTACACCCCTCACCCCTTTCCCCCTGAGAATTATCAGTCCACTCCCTTTCTGTGCTCCTGATTCTATTATATTCACCAGTTTATTCCATTGATCAAATTTTTAATTCACTTAATTTTTATATTCACTTGTTGATAGATATGTATTTGTTGTTCATAATTTTTTGGCTTTTACCTTTTTCTTCTTTCTCTTCTAAAAGAGTACCTTTCAGCATTTCATATAATACTGGTTTGGAGTTGAGGAACTCTTTTAACTTTTTCTTATCTGTGAAGCTCGTTATCTGCCCTTCAATTCTGAATGATAGTTTTGCTGTATAGATTATTCTTGGTTGTAGGTTCTTGCTATTCATTACGTTGAATATTTCTTGCCACTCCCGTCTGGCCTGCATCGTTTCTGTTGAGAAATCAGTTGACAGTCATATTGGTGCTGCCTTGTAGGTAATGAACTGTTTTTCTCTTGCTGTTTTTAATATTCTCTCTTTGTCTTTTGCTCTTGGTATTTTAATTATGATGTGTCTTGGTGTGGTCCTGTTTGGATTCCTTTTATATGGGGTTCTGTGTGCTTCTTGGACTTGTAAGTCTATTTCTTTTACCAGATGTGGGAAGTTTTCAGTCATTATTTCTTTAAATAGGTTTTCAGTATCTTGCTCTCTCTCTTGTTCTGGCACCCCCACAATTCTGATGTTGGTACATTTGAAGCTGTCCCAGAGTCTCCTTACATTATGTTCACATTTTTGGATTCTTTTCTCTTCTTGCTTTTCCAGTTGAATGTTTTCTGCTTCTTTATATTTCAAATTTTTGACTTGATTCTTACCTTTCTCTAATCTGCTGTTAGGACTCTGTATAATATTTTTTATTTCAGTCAGTGTATGTCTAATTTCTATTTGGTCCTTTATCATCTCTAGTTGGACCTTTTCCATCTCTAGTTGGCTTTTTTGCATCTCTAGTTGGCCCTTTTTCATCTCCTGTTGGCTCTCGCTAACCTTATCCAATTTTTCTAGCATATTCTTGAAAAACCTTATAAGTGTGGTTTTGAACTCTATATCCAGTCTTTTTTTCCCTGCCATTTCTTTTGTTTGTGATCCCTTCCCTTGTCTCGGCATTTTCACTATGCCGGGGAAACTTCTGTGTTGAATTCAGCCTTATTATACCAGACTTGCAAAACCGAAGAAGCCTCTGTTGAGCTTGGGATGGGTGGAGTCTCAGGGCTTAAGGGACCACCTTGCCTTCCAGTTGGCCCCGCCCTCCACAGCCCCTGAGTCTCACGTGACTGGGTAATCGCTGGAGCGGTCCTTGTGCGAGCACGCACAGTGCCTCTAGACCGCTGCCTTTCCAGCTCCCCTGCGCACCAGGACCACACGAGTCTAGGTCTCCAGGGTTTCGCCTGAAACAGGGGCTTAGTGGAGTCAGAAGTGGCAAAGTTGGGAGGGTCTGTCTCTCGCCCACTCGCGAAAGCCAGCGGCACAATCAGCAATCTGTCCTCTGCGCAGTGCCGTGCCCGCCACCAGTCCTCTGATCTTTTGCGACTCCCCTAAATTTCCTTGCAGCTCTCCCTTGTCACAGTCCAAACTCCCCCCGTATGAGTTTCGGCTGGATATGGGGTTTAATGTAGTAAGATAAGGGGTTCAATGCCGTTGGGAGTCTCCGTTTCCCTCCCGCCAGAGAAAGCCAGCCTCTGTTTCCCTCCCGCCAGAGAAAGCGAGCCAGGTCCTCCGGCACCCGCTCTCTCCCCGCGCGCGTCTCCGCACCTCAGCTTTTTGCAGCTTCTCTGGGTTTCTGAGAGCCCCTGTCTTTCCTTCTAGCTGTAGAACTTACACTCAGCCAGCTTTGCTGTGGTTCTGGATGATGTCTGTTCTGTCTTTTAGTTGTAGTTTTGAAATTGTTGTGCGAGGCAGCAGTGTAGGTGTTTACCTATGCCGCCATCTTGCTAAATACTGCAATGTATATTTCTTAAGAGTAAGGATATTCTTTTACAAAACCACAGTACCATTACTGAAATCAAGAAAAACAACATGGATATGTTAGTTTTTAGTTGTCCCATTAATTTCTTCCTTTTAAAAAAATATATTTTATTGAGTTTTAACAGGGAGGGAGAGAGATAGAGAGCCAGAAACATCGATGAGAGAGAGACATCGATAAGCCGCCTCCTGCACGCCCCCCCACTGGGGATGTGCCCGCAACCACATACATGCCCTTAACCGGAATCGAACCTGGGACCGTTCAGTCCCCAGGCCAATGCTCTATCCACTGAGCCAAACCAGTTTTGGCCCCATTAATTTCTTTATTTTTTATTTTTATTAAATTTTTATACATATCTCCCCATTGCCCACCCATCCTTCCCAGGCATACCCTAACCCCCCAGTGTCTATGTTCATTGGTTATGCTTACATGCATGCATACAAGTCCTTTGATTGATATCTTATCTACCTCACCTAACTTTAATCTTCCTGCTGTAATTTCACAGTCTGTTTGAAGCTTTACTGTCTCTGTATCTATCCTTTTGTTCATCGGTTTATAATGTTCTTTATTATCCCCCAATGAGCGCGATGATGTGCTGCTTCTCCTTCATTGACTGGCTTATTTTACTAAGCATAAGGCTCTCCAGTTCCAACCAGGTTGCTGCAAATGGTAAGAATTCCTTCTTTTTAATGGCAGCATAGAATTCCATTGTGTAGATGTACCACAGTTTTCTGATCCACTCATCTGCTGACGGGCACTAGGCTGTTTCCAAATTGTAGCTATTGTAAATTGTGCTGCTATGAACATAGGGGTGCATAAATCCTTTCTGATTGGTGTTTGTAATTTTTTAAGAAAAATTCCTAAGAGTGGAATTACAGGGTCAAATGGGAGATCCATTTTTAGTTTTTTTGAGGAAACTCCATACTGTTCTCCACAGTGGCTGCACCAGTCTGCATTCCCATCAACAGTGCACAAGGATTCCTATTTCTCCGCATCCTCGCCAACACTTGTCGTTTGTTGATTCGTTGATGATTGCCATTCTGACAGGTGTAAGATGGTATCGCATTGTCGTTTTGATTTGCATCACTCGGATGATTAATGACTTTGAACATATTTTCATGTGTCTCTTGGCTTTCCTTCTGTCGTCTTTTGAAAAGGTTCTATTTAGGTCCGTTGCCCATTTTTTTTTATTTTTTATTGGATCCTTGATCTTCCTTTTATTAAGTTGTATAAGTTGGCTGTAGATTTTGGAGATTAAACCTTTATCAGTGATAACATTTGCAAATATGTTCTCCCATACAGTGAACTTTCTTGTTGTTTTGTTGATGGTTTCTTTTGCTGTGCAAAAGCTTTTTATTTTGATGTAGTCCCTTTTGTTTATTTTTTCTTTAGCTTCCATTGCCTTTTAGCAGTATCAGTAAAGAAGTTCTTTCAGCATATATCTGAGATTGTGCTGCCTGTGGATTCCTCTAGTATTTTTATGGTTTCCCTTCTAATGTTTAAGTCCTGTATCCATTTTGAGTTTATTTTTGTATTTGGTGTAAGTTGGTGGTCCAGTTTCATTTTTTTGCATGTATCTGTCCAATTTTCCCAACACCATTTATTGAAGAGGCTATCTTGGCTCCATTGAATGTTCATGCCTCCTTTGTCAAATATTAATTGAGCATAGTGGTTTGGGTGTATATCTGGGTTCTCTATTCTATTCCATTGGTCTATATGTCTGTTCTTGTGCCAGTACCAGGCTGTTTAGAGAACAGTTGCTTTGTAGTATAGCTTGAAGTCTGGTATTGAGATCCCACCTACTTTATTCTTCCTTCCCAGAATTGCTGTAGCTATCCATGGTCTTTTTTTGTTCCAGATGAATCTATGAAGAATTCTTTCTAGGTCTGTGAAATATATCGTTGGTATTTTAATGGGTAGTGTGTTGAATCTGTAGATTGCTTTGGGTAGTATGGACATTTTAATGATGTTGATTCTCCTAATCCATGAGCATGATATGCTCTTCCATCTCTTAACATCTTTCTCTATCTCTTTTTTCAGTGTCCTGTAGTTTTCTGCATAAAGGTCTTTTACCTCTTTAGTTAGGTTTATTCCTAGGTATCTTAATTTTTTTGGTGCGATGGTAAATGGGATTGCTTTTTAGTTTCTCTTTCTATAATTTCACTATTAGTGTATAGAAATGCCACAGACTTCTTAGCATTAATTTTGTATCCTGCTACATTGCCTAATTCATTAATTAAGTCAATTAGTTTTGGAAAGGAGTCCTTTGGGTTTTTTATGTACAATATCATGTCATCTGCAAATAAGGATAGCTTTACTTCTTCTTTTCTAATTTGGATGCCTTTTATTTCTTCTTCTTGTCTAATTGCAATGGGTAATACTTCCAGTACTATGTCGAACACGAGAGGTGAGAGTGGGCATCCCTGTCTTGTTCCTGTTCTTAGGGGAAATGGTTTTAGTTTTTGCCCATTGAGTATGATGTTAGTTGTGGGTTTATCATATATGGCTTTTATGATGTTGAAGTATGATCCTTCTATGAGAGTTTTTATCAAGAAAGGGTGTTGGATTTTGTCAAATGCTTTTTCTGCATCAATTGATATGATTATGTGATTTTTATCTCTCAATTTGTTTATGTGATGTATCACATTTATTGATTTGCGCATATTGTACCATCCCTGCATTCCTGGGATGAATCCTGCTTGGTCATGGTGTATGATCTTTCTGATGTACTGCTGGATCCGGTTTGCTAGAATTTTGTTGAGGATTTTGGCATCTATGTTCATGAGAGATATTGGCCTGTAATTCTCTTTCATTGTGTTGTCTTTATCTGGTTTTGGTATTAGGGTGATGCTGGCTTCATAGAAGGTTTTTGGAAGTGTTCCTTCTTCTTGAATGTTTTTGAATAGTCTGAGGAGGATAGGTTTTAATTCTTCCTTGAATGTTTGGTAAAACTCTCCTGTGTAGCCATCTGGACCCGGGCTTTTATTTGCTGGAAGCTTTTTGATGACTGCTTCAATTTCTTCCATAGTTATTGGACTATTGAGATGTTTGGTTTCCTCCGTATTGAGTTTTGGGAGGTTATATTTGTCGTCAGTGCTTGCCAATTTAATTATAATGTGCCTCGGTGTCGGTGTGTTGGGGTTCATTTTGCTTGGGACTCTGTGAGCTTCTTGGATTTGTGTGGGTTTTTTCTTTTCTATATTGGGGAAATTTTATGTCATTATTTCTTCAAACACGTTCTCTAATCCTTGTTCAGTTTCCACTCTTTCTGGAACCCCAATTATGCGGATGTTGTTTTGTTTCATGTTATCCCAAAGTTCCCTTAGACTCTCCTCTTGCTTTTTAAGTTTTTTTTCTAGAAGCTGCTGTACTTGGGTATTTTTTCCTACCGTGTCTTCTAGCTCACTGATGCGGTCCTCTGCTTCTTCTAGTCTACTTTTGATGGTTTCTATTGAGTTCTTTATGGCAGTGATGTCATTTTTCATTTCTTCTTGTTTATTCTGCACCTCCTCTAGGTTCTTCTTTATTTCCTCTTGGCTCTTACTCATATTGTCAAATTTGTCTTCCATTCTTTTCAACCACATTATGATCGTTTCTCTGAACTTTTTCTCTGGTAGGCTTATTTCTGGTTCTATTTCTTTACTTCCTTTTCTGGTGAAACGTGCCTTTTTGTCTTATGTGGGCTGTTTCTTTTTCTGCCCATGGTCTTTCTTCTCCGGGTGTCTGGTTATGTAGTTCTCTGTCCTACGTTGATTGAAAGGCACAAACTAGAACACGACCAGGTACAGCACACAAGGCACTGAGTAGAAATGTATTCAAGATGTTAATAATCACAAATAAGGTGACCGCCAATGAAGGACAAATTAGGGGTAAATAGAGAAAGAAGAAGAGGAAAATGAGGGAAAAAGAAAAGAAAGAAATGCCAAAATCAAATTGGGAGAGTGAGAAAAAAAATGAATAAATGAAAAATAAAATAAAATAAAATAAGAAAATAAAAAGGAGAAGAAGGAGTAGGAAAGAGGAAGAGAAAAAGTCAGAGAGAAAGGAAAGTGTATAAGAGAGAAAAGAGGAACAAAATATAGATGTCAAGAGACAACTCCAATAGAACAGTCACTAATCCCAATAAAGGCTAGCAACCAGTACCTAGAGATTAAGGCAAATTGCAAATAGCAACTGGTATCGAGGGAGGTGAGGGAAAAGAGAGGTAGAAAACAAAGCAAGGAAAAACCGAAATAAAACAAGTACAATCGACTAAAACAATCTCACAAAAAAATTTCAAAAAATCAATATAATCACTTTACAGGCAAATAGCAACAAAAGGACATAGAGAAAAGACAACTTTTTGGCTAGTGAAGACAAGAAGAGAGGTTTGTGTAGACTGGTAGTAGGGGATTTGAAATTAGATATATAAATTGGGTGAAATTTTAACCAGGTAAAGAGAAAAATAGGTCGAATCTAAAGTTGGAAAAGGGAAATAGAAACAAGACAACAAAATGGGGAAAGTTAGGAGGAAAGTGTTGGCATAAAGGTAGAGTTGAGTTGGAGTAAAATTATGCTAAAGGAAAGATGAAAATAGAATGTAGAACTCTACTCCCGAAATAAAATAAAGAGAAAACAAAATGACACGTGTTTTTTTTTTCCAAAACGGTTAAGTACTAGTAGTAATTAATAATACTAATTTAAAACAAAAATGTAATAATTATAAAGGTAAAATCAATTGAGGTGGAAAGAAAAAAAATTATTTTAATTAAAATATGTGAAAATGAAAAATAAAAATTAAAAATTAAAAAAAAAGAAAAAAGGAAAAATAAAAAAAAGAAGAAAAATAGAATGGTCCTTCACTTCCACTATTATTCTGCTTGGCACTCCTGTTTCCCAGCAGGGAAGGCACTGCAGCTCCCTGTGTTCCCCTCTTGGTATTTTAATGTCTTTATTCCTTTGTGGTTATGCGAGAGTCAATTTGTCTGTCATCCATTGGGTGGCAGTGTTTCGGAATTATCTCTGAGACAAAGCACAGGACCTGTCTAGGCTGTGCTCAGATCCTGCTACTCTGTGGTTCTCAAAGCCAGTTGGTGGGGGTTTTGCAGCCGGGACACTGTAGTAACTCCCAGGCTGTCCCCCTGCCCCAGAAAAAACAAACAAACAAACAAAAAAAAACGAGTCGTTTTCCAGAGCTCCCCTCTGTCAACAGCTCAGAGGGTCTGCCTTCACACTCAGGGATCACGCCCTGACCACCTCCGCGGACCCCTCCAGAGGCAGCTCTCCCGCAGCCCGGCTCCCACAGTGTGCGCGTCTCCTTTGTGAGGGGGTAGGAGACCTCACCCTGACCCCGAGGCAAAATCTGACTCTTCCGCGTTTGGCGTGGATCTCCGAATCCGCTGCCTGCGCGTCTGTGCCGCCTGGGAATCCGTGCTCTGGGTCCCTGGCTGCTCTGTCCGTGCCTATGTCAGCCGCGGTTTTCAGACCTCGGCAGACATCTACCTCCCCCTTAAGTCAGGCGCAATCTGACGTGTCAGTGTGCTCTGTGGATCTGTGGTTCCGCTGCGTGTCTGCGCCGATTGGAGAGCAGAGTTCTGGGTCCCCGGGTCCCTGGCTGCTCGATGGGTGCCCAGCCGAAGCCTTCAGACCGCCGCAGACATCCACCTCCCACTGCAAGATGGCTTGGGCTCCGTGTTCATGCTGGTGGCTCTGGCCGACAAAAGCCCCGTGGCAGTGGTGCTGCCTGGCTGGGAGAGCCCCTTCCAGCAGTTCCCCGCCTTCTCCTGGAGGATAACTGACTCTTATCTTGCCAACAAACACTCCCAATGCAACTCTCAGTCGCTCTCTCTCCCTCTGCCCAGCGACAAAGCTCCAGACGCATCTGTCTACTCCGCCGCCATTTTCTCCTCCTCCCCATTAATTTCTTTTATAGCTATATTTATGGCTGTATTTTTTTGCAGTCTAGATTTCAATATAGTACCATATGTTCCATTTATTTGTTATAACTCTTTATTTAGCCTCTTTTAAAGTGGGATAGTTTGCCGAAACCAGTGTTTTTTCTGTTGCTGTTTAATAACCACATATTTAGCACTTTAAAATCACACCAATCCAAAAAAAAAAAAAAGTGAAAAACCATTCATCTGTTATTTTTGAGTTTTGTAAGTCAGAAGTCCAGGTGGGCTGAACTGGTCTTCTATTTTATCTGATCATTTCATTGAGGTATGGGCCATTCTGGGCTTTTAACTGGAAACTCTGCAGAAGGATTTTCTTTCAGTCTTATTCAGGTTGTCGAGAGGATCTGAGATTCTCATTTCCTTGCTGGCTAAGTGTCAGGGCTAATCCGGTCCTGGTGAGGCCTCTCTCTGGTCCTTGCTTATGGCCCCTTCCATCTTCATATTCAGCAAATCTTTCTGGCTTCCTCTTCTATTAGCTGGAGGAGACTGCTTTTAAAAGAAAGGTGTGATTAAATTAGGCCTACCTTGTTAATCTTTTGTTATATAAGGGAACACAATTATGGGAGTAAATGGGGAAGGTCATAGGCTATTTTAAAATTTTGCCTATCACATGTACTTTTAAAGCCTGACTGGCATAGATCAGTGATTGAGCACTGACCTATGAACCAGGAAGTCACAGTTTGATTCCTGGTCAGGGCACATACTTAGGTTGTAGGCTGAACCCCCATTGTGGGGCATGCAGGAGGCAGTTGATCAATGATTCTCTTTCATCATTGATACTTCTATCTCTCTCTCCCTTTCCATCTAAAATAAATAAATAAATAAAATAAAATAAAATAAATAAAATACCTTACCTCCAAACGTATGTTTTTCCCCATGATCATGGATAAAATAACTTTTTAGTGAAGGCACCTTGCAGACACCTCCTCCTCTGATAATGGTTTACTGAGAAGACTGCAGAGTTGTTCTGTGCCACTTCTGCCAAAGGTGCACACTGAATCTTCTCTTTTAGGCCATCAAGTCAACATAAACCTCAGAAAATTATTCTGATAAGACCCTAAATTTTTGCAGTCTTGTAAGGTTACACAGAAAGTAAAGAGTAACTTTTCATATTATAGGTAAAGGAAACCAAAGAAGTACATCCTTTAAAATTGAGTGACCTTTTTTAAAATTTTATCTTATTTTATAGTTTCTTTTCACACTGATATTCCAAGTTTTGCCCTTTATTATGCTCTTTCGTATTCTGGAACAAACTGACATAATTTTAAAATAGCAGTTCCTTTCAGGGTATTGATGGAATTAAATTGTTTACAAAATACTACCAAGATATGCATGGTAAAGTGATCTTCAGGTAAATATGAAAGTCTTTAAAAAAGTACACCTACTTCCAGTGTGGTAGTTATTGCTAGTTCTAACCCACATAAGCAAAGATCTGTGGAGTTCATAGTATGTTCCAATTTTTGAAAGAGATTTAGATACCAAAAGCCCAAGATTCTCTTGCTTTTGAGAAAACTAATCTCTTTCCTTAAAAATGAAAAGCACACCTAAAATTGTATTTTTGTACTATTGCTTCTGTGGTTTCAACCACTCTTCTATACTAATAAAATTATACTATGCTAATTAGACCAAGAGACCTTCTAGGAAACCTTCCAGACATCCTTTCAGAGACAAAGCCATGGTGCAGGTCTGAGGCAAAGGCAGGGGTTGTTGGGGGTGAGAAGGCTGGCATGCGAGGCAGTTGGGGGTGACCAAGCCAGTGGGGTGTTATTTGGGGGCAAGTAGGACAGCATGGGGGACAGTTGGGGGCAAGCAGGATGGTGGGGGGACACTTGGGGGTGACAAGGCTGCCAGGGGAGGACAGTTCAGGGTGCTTAGGCTGACAGGGGGGCAGTTGGGGGCAAGCAGGTTGGCCAGGGGGGCAGTTGGGGCACAAGCAGAATGCAGGGTGACAATTGGGGTTGTGTAGGCTGGCGGGAGGGCAGTTGGGGGCAAGCAGGCCAGTGGGGGGGGCAGTTAGGGGTGATCAGGCTGGCAGGCAGAGTGGTTAGGGGTGATCAGGCAAGGCATTCAGGTGAGCGGTTAGGAGCCAGAGGTCCCGGATTGTGAGGTCCCAGTGGGATTGGGCCTAAACCGGCAGTCGGACATTCTCCAAGGGGGCTCAGATTGGAGAGGGTGCAGGCTTGGCTGAGGGACACCCCTTTCCCCTCCATGCACAAATTTCATGCACCAGGCCACTAGTCTATATATATAAAAGCCTAAGCTACCAGTTGACCATTTGACCAGTTGCTCTGGTGCACACTGACCATGAAAGGGCAGATGCTGAACTGCCCCCTGGTGGTCAGTGTGCTCCCACAGTGTGCTCCTACAGTGAGAGTGCCGATCAGCTGACTGGGATGAGTGGGGCTGGGATGAGTGGAGCTGAGATGAGCCAGAGTGGCTCCTTCTCGGCCACCTGCCACTTCGCTACTACTACATCCTTTGAGGAATGTTGGGTGCCGGTTTCAGCCCGATCCCCACAGGTCAGGTTGAGGGACCCCACCTGTCCATGAATCTGTGCACTGGGCCTCTAGTTAATTATAACATTACCAAACTTCTCTTTTTTGTTGAGAAAACTTGGTGTGGATAATTGAGAATTGTCTGTCAGATTCATAGAGCTTATGAGCCCAATGATACCAATGACACATTCATTTATATGATTCCAAGCTCTAGCCTTATAATAGCCTATAAAAATGAGAAGCAAAAGCACACAAACTTAAAAGTGATGCTTAGTAACCAGTTAGTGTATTTTGCTTGTATATTATCTTAGTATTCAATAATTATCCATTCATTAACTCATTCAGTCCAGTTTTCAAGTTACCTGCAAATCTTAGAAATTTTCTAGCTGACATGCTGTAAAACATAATTACTGGGGAAATAAAAAATTTGTCCAAATAAAGATACAGTTTTTTTGAACATAAACTTATAACACTTTTCATAAACTTAAAACTTATATAGGACTGTGATGATAAAAAATTCTGGATATGGATAATGGTGAGCACAACTTGTGAATATTGTTAATGTCATTTCTTTTTTTTAAAACCCAGATTATTAAATTTGTCTCATGTACCAAAGATGTGTCTGAATCGTGTGAACATGGATTCCTAAAATGCTTCTGAGCTAGTTTCTGTAAGATTAAAAAAAATTCTGGCTCATTTAAAACATGATAAGCACAGTGTCCTTATTTTCAGAAAAATTTAGGAATGTTCACTTTATGTAAGTTTATTTGTATAAATAGGTCAGAACAGATTTTAAATTTAAGAGACTTTATAATCTAATATATTAATGCCCTCCAAATATAGGAGAATATTATATACATAAGGAATGAAGAAAAAGCCTTTCTCAAATCAGGCTAATAGACACACAGGCAAATGGAGAGCTTATAGTTTTAATTCTGCAATTTGAATCATAGCCCAGGAGACACAAGACACCAACAAAACACTGAGCAGTTCAAATATCGTAGAGATGTTTTTCCTAGTGTATGAAATTAACTAATTTGAGCTACAAAATAATAATAATAATAAGAAGACAATGAAAAACAAATGCTCTTTTTCATCTCTGGCCCAGTGAGAAGAAATCTCTAGAATCTGTCCACAGAAGTTTACCAAATGGTTAATAGACCTTAAACCCAAATTCTAAAACATTACTCCCATCCATGGGGACCAGCTAATTGGGCATAAGCAAACCAAAAGCATGAAATCATATAAAGGCAGGAACTAGATTAGCAGAAAGCTGGGCAAGGTTCTATTGTCACTTGGGATTCATTCCTAGGAGCCAAGAAGATAGGCTGGAATTAAATCTGTGAGGAGTATATCCTTCAGCAATGCAGTGTACCTGGCTCTGTCAGCAAATCTTCTAGGCATCTCCATAACCAGTGAAAAGTAATTTTATAGCTATGAAATTATGACTGTGCTGATATAAATGAACACGTATCAAAGATTTTATTTTGCTCAATCGTTAAAGGGATTAGGATGTTACAGACAGATGGTTTCTATAACCTGAATCTAGTCCTGAGAAAACATTAGACAAACTCAAATAGAGGGACAGTGTACAAAATTACTGGCATATAATTTTAAAAATGTTTAAATCATGAAATGCAAGGAAATACTGAAGAACTGTTTCAGTTTAAAAGACACTAGAGAAGCAAATAAAAAATGTAACATGATTCTGAACATGGGATCTATGCTTGCATCTGAATGGGGTGAAGGATTAAATATGGGCAATGTCTCAAGGCCATGTCCTGAATTGGATAGTTATGTGGTTATGTAGAGAAATATTTTTTAGTACTCATAAACTTATATTAAGTTAGGATGTATAGTATAAAACTTTACTTTCCTGAAGCTCAACTACATCCCATTATTACTTTAGTGTATTTCCTACTCAATCTCTGGAATTAACACTTCTTCAAGGAATCATATTTCTTTTTCTTTTTTAAAATATATTTTATTGCCGAGACCGGTTTTGCTCAGTGGATAGAGCGTCGGCTTGCGGACTGAAAGGTCCCAGGTTCGATTCCAGCTGGGGGCATGTACCTTGCTTGTGGGCACATCTCCACAGTGGGGTGTGCAGGAGGCGGCTGATTGATGTCTCTCTCTCATCGATGTTTCTGACTTTCTATCTCTCTCCCTTCCTCTCTGTGAAAAATCAATAAAATATATTTAAAAAAAAGATTTAAATATATTTTATTGATTTTTCACAGAGAGGAAGGGAGAGGAATAGAGAGTTAGAAGCATCGATGAAAGAAAAACATCGATTAGCTGCCTCTTGCACACCCCCCCGCTGGGGACATGCCCTTGACCAGAAATGAACCTGGGACCTTTATGTCCACAGGCCGACACTCTATCCATTGAGCCAGACCAGTTAGAGCAGGAATCATATTTCTTTGTGTAGACAATGATATTTAAAACTAAGACAACCATTATTAATATCTTTTTGTTTTAAAAACTTAGTAATTTGTAATCATAATTACAATTAGGAGTTTAATGTCTAGATTTGGTAATATAGTATGTTCACTCTAATATTAACCAAGTCAATGAATGAATGCTATTTAAAATTCATATTTTTGTCCTGACCGTTTTGGCTCAGTGGATAGAGGGCTGGCCTATGGACTGAAAGGTCCCAGGTTTAATTCTGGTCAAGGGCAATGTACCTTAGTTGCGGGCACGTCCCCAGGAGGGGGTGTGCAGGATGCAGTTGATCGATGTTTCTCTCTCGTCGAAGTTTCTAACTCACTATCTCTCTCCTTTCTCTCTGTAAAAAAATCAATAAAATATATTTTAAAATTTATTTTTGTTTTCTGTTGATAGGTGAGAACAGGAATAACTGGGAAGTGTCAGCACTTTCTCGGGCTGCCCAGAAAGGATTTAATAAAGTTGTGTTGAAGCATCTAAAAAACACAAAGAGCATCCTATCAGTAAGAAATACCTTGTTTTTCTTTACCTTAAATAATACAAAGATCAGATGCTAATGCTTGTGAAAAGTGAAAATCTTTATTTAAAATCTTAGTGTTATATATAAATTATGGTATAGAAATAATCTCAATACATTTTTAGCAATAAAAGTGTAGCTAAATTACTTAGTTTACTGTCTTGATCCTGTTTTCCTGTTTGTCTCCATCTTTAAATATAATTAGTGGATAATAAAAAGTAATTAGTTCAAAATCAGTAAACAGTTGTAATACTGATGTGGGAGCCCCTTTCCATGTCCCGCGTGGTTCAGGGTTCCCTGTTCAGGGTTTGGGTTCTGAAGGAGGCCGCACACAAACGAAAAGAGAGACTAGAAAATATTAATTTGGCGATATTGGGGGGCCAGGCGGGAGCCTTCCTCAAGGGCTACCCTTTGCTCTGGCCTTTTTCTCCCTTTTATTAAGGCTTTTGGACACACCTTTAGGCAGGAAATAACAAAACAGAAATTAACATGAAACAAACAGGTAGAGTCTGCTTCAGCTAACAATGTTTCAACTAATCAGTGAGTGATTTAGCTCTGACCTTTCAGAGCAATTAAGGT
Source organism: Lasiurus cinereus (assembly GCA_011751065.1). Taxonomy (NCBI): domain Eukaryota; kingdom Metazoa; phylum Chordata; class Mammalia; order Chiroptera; family Vespertilionidae; genus Lasiurus; species Lasiurus cinereus. The sequence continues at coordinate 21,762,945 of JAAGEH010000040.1, forward strand.
TGACCAGTCTTCTGGTTTCCTGTTCACAGTCCATTTAGTGAGAACAGTGTTTGGTTTCCGGCAACTGATATTATGATACTATGAATGATTGGTTTATTTGCTGATTGGAACTTAACACATTGTGGATCAGTAGTTTTACTCAGTGGCCAGATAAGTTTCTATTGAACGAGTACAAAAAACGTTTTATATAAATGTTAAAGGCATGCTTTAAAATTAAATATTCATTGCATTTTGAAATTATTTATTACATATTTTTACAAGCTAATATCTTTTTAAAGAATTTTCGTGATTGGCCACAAACCTTAGAACAGAAAACATAGGAATTCTCATGATCCGTCCACAATGTGTTAAGTATATAATGTTGTCAAGTTCAATATTTTTATGATGTTGTCATGTCATTATTTTTTCATCATGTTAATTTGTTGACAGTGTTTTTCAGATATGGCATGTAATGTAATTGGAAACAATGATATAAATAGAGAAAATTGGATTAGTATATAGGTATAGAGTGAAAATTAAAATTTGAAAATCTTAGAAAATATTTTAAAATTAAATTTATTGTAGTGACATGGGTTCATAAAATCATATGTGTTTCTGATATAGAATTCTGTAATACATCATCTGTATTTTGCATTGTATGTTTACCATTCAAAGTGAACTCTCTTTTCATTACCATATACTTGACCCTCTTTATCCTTTGCTACCTTCCTTCCATCCCATTTCCCTCTGGTAACCACCATTCTGTTGCCTATGAGTTTTTGTTTGTCTGTTGGTTTTATTTGTTCATTTGTTGTTTTCAATTTTATATTCTTCATATGAGTGAAATCATATGGTTCTTGACTTTTTCTTTTGACTTACTTCACTTAGCACGATATTCTCAAGATCCATTCATATTGTTGTAAATGGCAGTATTTCATGTTTTCTGTGGCTGAAGAGTATTTTATTGTATGTGCGTATTACATCTTCATTCATTCATTCATTCATTCATTCATTTATTGTAGGACATTTTGATTGTTTCCACATCTTGGACACCGTGAATAATGCTGCATTGAACATAGGATTGCATGTATCTTTATGAATGAATGTTTTCAAGTTTTTCAGATAGACACCCAGTCATATAATAAGTCTCTACTTTTTTGAGGAACCTCTATACCAGTGGTTGCCAACCTTTTGGACCTCACAGACCACCAGTGGTCCATGAACCACAGGTTGGCAACCGCTGCTCTATATTGTTTTCTATAGTGGGTATATCAGTTTAGTAGTATATCCCCATCATCAATATAGGGATTCCTTGTTCTCCACAATCTCTCCAACACTTGTTATTACTTGTTTTGTTGATGATAGCCATTGTAACAGGTGTGAGGTGGTAACTCATGGTAGTATTTTTTTTTTAAATGTGCTTTTATTAATTTGAAAGAGAGAGGGAGAGAAATGGAGAGATAGAAACCTTGATTGGCTGCTTCCTGCAAAACTCCCTACTAGGAATCGAACCCATAGCCTGGGCATGTGCCTTAACTGGGATATGAACAGGGACCTCTTGGTTCATTGATTGATGTTCAACCACTGAGCAAAACTGGCTGGGCTCTCATGGTAGTTTTGATTTGCATTTCCCTAATAGCTAATGAAATTGAGGATCTTTCCATATATCTGTTGGCTATTGTATGTCTTGGGAGAAGTGACTGTTCTCTGCCCATTTTTTAATTGGATTTTTGTTTTTGTTTTTTATTGTTGAGTTGTATGAGTGCTTTATATATTTTGGATACTAATCCCTTACCAGAGGTTTTGTTTGCAAATATATTCTCCCATTTGGTTGGTTTCCTTTTTATTTTGTTGATGGTTTTTCTGTTTTTTAGTTTGATGTAGTCTCATTCATTTACTTTTGCCTTTATTTTCCCGGCCTTTGATGGCTAGTTCATAAAACCCTCTTTAAAACGAAGGTCCATAAGTTTACTAGTTATGTTTTCTTCTATGTTGTTTATTGTTTCAAGTCTTATAATTAGATCTTTAATACATTTTGTATTAATTTTTGCATATGGTTATAGCAATCTAGTTTTATTATTTTTCACATGACTTTTCCATTTTTCCAGCACTATTTATTGAAGAGTCTTTCTTTTCTTCATTGCATGTTTTAGCTCCTTTCCCCAAAATTTTTTATCCTGGCCCTGGCTAGATAGCTCTCAGTAGGTTATAACATTGTCCTATACACCATAGTTGTGGGTTTGATGCTGTCAGGTCTTATATAAGAGTTAGCCAATAAATGCATAAATAAATGGAATAATCTATCTCTCTCCCCTCCCTCTCCCATCCTCTCTTTCTAATTTGTTGATTTGAAAAACAATTATTTGCCTATATATATATGATTTATTTCTGGGCTCTCAGTTCTGTTCCATTGGCCTGTGTGTCTGTTTTTCTGTCAATATAATGCTGTTTTGATTATTGTTGCTTTGTAGTATAAAATCTTGAAAAAATATTACTGTCTAGAATTGATAATGCATACTGGGTAAACTCTTCCCACCTTATTATTATTTTTTTTAAAATATATTTTATTGATTTTTTTACAGAGAGGAAGGGAAAGGGAGAGATAGCTAGAAACATCAATGAGAGAGAAACTTCAATCAGCTGCCTCCTGCACCCCGTCCCCAACTGGGGATATGCGCAGAACCAAGGTACATGCCCTTGTTGGGAATTGAATCTAGAACCTTTCAGTCTGCAGGCTGATGCTCTATTCACTGAGCCAAACCAGTCAGGCCCACCCTATTATTTTTGATAGCTTTTGATTGAGAGACTTGAATGATCTTAGAAATGGTTGTCTAATTTTTAAAAATTATTTGATCACATATTGATAAAACATGATAAAAAGTATTTGAGGTTATCTCCAGTTTTGCAAATAAAATCTCTTTATAGATACATAATCTCTGCTCCCTAGAACTCCAGGTGATTTCAGTGGTAAGGCCACACTACTTTTACTTGTTGAGGTTTTCACTGTGATGTAATGATGGGTAACACTGTTGGTTCTTTAGCACTTTATTAAGTTTTGACCCTTGAGTACACATTTTTAAAAATATTCTGTGTGATGAAACAGAGAATCTGCCTAAGCAATCTGCTGCGTAGTGAAATGTGACAGTTGACTTCAGGAAAAGCACTTAATGTGATGCTTTCTTTGAGCTTTGAATTAATGTAGCCACTTTCTTTCAAGAACACCATATTTATTTGAAAGAACGAATGACAGACATAGCAGTCGATGTGGCTCAATGGTTGAGTGTCGACCTATGAACCAGGAGGTCATGGTTCAATTCCTGTTCAGGGCACACGCCTGGGTTGCTGTATTGATTCCCAGTGTAGGGCATGCAGGAGACAGCCAATCAATGATTCTCTCTCATCCTTGGTGTATCTATCTTGTTCTTCCTCCTCCTCCCTCTCAAAAATCAAGAAAAATATATTAAAAAAAGAAGAAAGTTAAAATTTTAGAAAACGTGTAACCATCACTATGAACTTGACAACTCTTCAGTACTTAAAAGATTTTTCTCAATCCAATTAGATAATGGGTAAAAGACCTGAATAGGCATTTCTCCAAAGAGGACATACAGATGGCCAAAAGACATATGCAAAAATGCCCAATGTCACTAATCATCAGATAGATCATCAAATTAAAATTACAATGAGATATCATCTCACACCTGCCAGAATAGCTACCATCAATACATTAACAAACAGTAAGTGCTGACAAGGATACAGAGAACAGGGAAGCCTAATACACTGCTGGTGGGAATACAGACTGGTGCAGCCACTGTGGAAAGCAGTTTGGATTTTTCTTAAAAAATTAAAAATTGGAATGGCGGTTTGACCTAGCGATTCCATTTCTGAGAATATATCCTAAGAATCCCAAGACACCAATCAGGAAGAATATATGCACCCTTATGTTCATTAGCAGCATTATTTACAATAGCTAATATTTGAAAACAGACCAAGTGCCCATAAGTAAATGAGTAGATAAAAAAGCTGTGCTACATTTACACAATGGAATGTGACAGCATGGATGGACCTTGAGACTATTATGCTAAGTGAAATAAGCCAGTTAGAGAAAGACAAACATTACAAGATCTTGCTTATATGTGGAATTTAATGAACAAAATAGGTCCAGAGGCATGGATGTATGGAATAGAATAACAGATCTCAGTGGGGAGGGTGATGCAGGGGACAGGAATAATTAACTAAAGAACATTTATGTATATACACATAACCCATGGACATAGACAATAGTGTGGGGAAGGCCTGGAGAGGGAAAGGAAAGGATTTGATGAAGGGCAAAATTGGGGGATATCTGTAATACTGGCAATGACAACTATGACAAAAGGAAGCACCCCTGGCAATGTTCTGATGATATTGTGGTAATATTAACAAGTGATTTTTTGTATATATGATCAAATATGTCAATATTTGGTAGATATCAATAACCCAGTGAATCGGTAACTTCAGATGAACAATATATTATGTGTCCAAATCATGCAAGTGTAAAACATCCACTCAAAGTGCAAGATAAACCAATGGATTTTAATGTAATAGAGTGTATAAAATTTATTGATAAAGTTTCTGATTCCTCATTTTAACTAATCTTTAGGAAACTAGCACTTGTTAGTGTTGGTGTACTATCAAAGAATAATCATAGCTATCTGAAAGGAATAACAAAATACGACTACCTCCTTCTATAGCTTCCAACTGTAGCCCTAACAACATGTCATAAGAGCCATCTTCTAGCAAGCCAAAACATAATTTGCACAAGGTTTTTGTTTGTTTATTTGATGGGCAAAAGTAGGTTTATAGGTGTTCATATGGAAAATAATACAATAATTAACAAATAATAATACTAGAATAAACTGTTGCATACTCACAACTATACACCTATTTTGCCCATCCTGTGTAGTTACTTTTCCTAAAAATGTCATTTGTTAACATGTGATGGGTTTAGTTTTTTAAATAAAATAATTATTTAAATAATTTCTAAGTTTTAACTTCTAATATGATAAATACGACCAACATTATAGCACTTCAGGGAATCCTTAGTAACTTTTAAGGGTGTGTCACGTTCTGCTGGAACTTTGGAATTGCTGGCCTAGGAAATGGACATGTAACTGGAATATTGGAAGAGATGTTTCTTCTTTTCATGACTTTGCAATAAAATTAATAGTAGTACTATGTAGGATACAGTAGACCACTGGGAAACATTAACAATAAAGAGTTTTAAAATTGTTTTTCTTCCCTCTCATAAATATCTTTAATTTTTAACACAGTTATCACATGTAATGCGATTGTTCCATTGCAGAATGAAGTAGTGTCCTTAGAAGAAATAAGGATTAGAGTAGTGCAGATGCTTGGCACTCTAGGAGGACAAGTAAGCAAAAATCTTGTAACAGGTAAATAAACTTTTTATTAAAATAAATTAACCTCATAGATGTATTTGTCCTCTAATTTAGAAGTATACAGATTGTGGTATATTCTCATATTTATCCTATATGTGATTAACATATTTTCAAGTAAGATTACAAAGAATAATCTTTGTAATGAAGTACTTTGCTTGTACCCTGCCATCTGAATAATACTTTACATTAACAGGAAAATCTTCTAGTTTGGTTATTAAACATATTTTTCATTTTGAAACACCTAATTTGACATTCTTTTTTATATTAAATGTTGTTTCAGGAATTCAGTATTTTTAAACATGATGTTCTTAATATTTGGATATTTTTATAGTGTTTTTAATGAGAATTACCATTTCATTTAGCAAAAATTCTCTTTTTACATTTGAAATTTCATATTTCAATATACTATTGACTTGGTTATTTAGGAAGTTACAGCCTATATTGGGAAAATAAGTCCTTTAAAGAGATTTTTAGTAAGAATATTATTTACTTATAATTTTTCCACAGATTACCTTGTCTTTGCTGAAAGTGAAAATAATCAAAAATAGTATATCAGTGATTTGTAATGTTGTAGTTACATGTGTGAAGAAACAAAAAGAGGAATAATGAATGAAGTGCTTAACTTAAAAAGTATAAAAAAATACTCTGGTTTTACTAATGAATTGTAGAGCAGTTAGTATGAGAATGTTTTGAATGAAAAGAAATAACTCCTCTTACTATTTTTTTACAGCTGCATCCTCAGATGAAATGATGAAGAAATATGTAGCATGGGATAGAGAAAAAAGACTCAGTTTTCCAGTACCATTTATGGATATGAAGCCCGTCATTTACCTGGATATATTTCTGCCTCGAGTTACGGAACTAGCTCTTTCAGCCAGTGACAGACAAACTAAAGTACTTTTATTTTTCATTTCACTATTATTTGGAGTCTATTGGTTTTAAGACAGATATTTTTTAGGGAATAGATAAAATATTTCAGCCATTTCTTTTTTTTTATAATATATTTTATTGATTTTTTTACAGAGAGGAAGGAAGAGGGATAGAGTTAGAAACATAGATGAGAGAAAAACATCAATTAGCTGCCTCCTGCACGCCCCCTACTGAGGATGTGCCTGCAACCAAGGTACATCCCTTGATCAGAATCGAACCTGGAACCCTTCAGTCCACAGGCCGATGCTCTATCCACTGAGCCAAACCGGTTTTGGCTATTTCAGCCATTTCAATATTAATTTTATATTTTCTGTAATAATAATTAGAAAATGACTTAACTATCAGAAGATGTTATTGATAAATGAAAGCTAAACATAAATCATCTTAATAGATAATAACCTGGCAAAACACTAAAATACTAAGAACTTTATATTAGAAAATATAGTGCAAAGGGCATTTAACAGCAATTTTTCATGTGCTTGATTATCTTCTCAAGTTGGGAGATTAGAAACACGTAATCCCAAGTTTTTCTAGTAGGTTGTACATTTTCAGAATGCTTCAGATATTCACTGTAGTAGTGATAATTGAAAATGTGCTAACAAATGAAGCAAAGATCTGCAGTATGGCAGCACTGAAGTATAGTTCTTATGAATGTGTTAGTCCCATTGCCTAAAGTTTTTAAAATTTCAATTCTTAACTCTTGGTTAAAGATCAAAGTGAGCAGAAAAGCATTAATTTTATACAATATTCTTCTCTTGTTAACCTGAAAACTTAAACTTTTTTGAACTTCTGGCCTATTTTAGGTTGCAGCTTGTGAACTTTTACATAGCATGGTTATGTTTATGTTGGGCAAAGCCACTCAAATACCTGAAGATGGTCAGGGTTCCTCACCTATGTACCAACTCTATAAGCGAACTTTTCCTGTGCTTCTTCGACTTGCATGTGATGTAGATCAGGTAAGTGATTGCTGTCTATATATTTGGATTGGGATAGTCTTTTTCATTGGTAAAATATATTAATTAATATAGGAACATATGAAACTAAAAGTACAATTCCATATTGTATTTCCCACTCTTATACCCCAGGAAAAGCCACTTTATCTTAGCAAAAAATATACTCCCTGATCTTTGTAAAACCACATTTTACAAACATGCATATATATTTCATTTTATTTGTAAAATGTAGAATGGTATCATTAAAAATGCTTTCTTTTGTTTATAAAATTTGATTTGGATGGATTTGGTTATCACATTAAAGGTGTTCAAAAAATTATCTTTTCCTAAAGTTTATATAGGAAGGGAAATTTTCCTACAAGATATTGAAGACAGAAGCAATGTGCTAATGTAGTGATAATTTGACTTTACAAATGTTTAAAACTACTGAATGGCACAAAATCCACAATTTTAACACAGGTATAATGGATACGAAGCCTGTCATTTATCTGGATATATTTCTGCCTCGGGTTTTAAATATGTGTAAATAAAAAGTTTACACATATTTGGCTGAAACCGGTTTGGCTCAGCCAGTGGAGCGTCGGCCTGCAGACTGAGAGGTCCCAGGTTCGATTCCGGTCAAGGGCATGTACCTTGGTTGCAGGCATGTCCTCGGTGGGGGGTGTGCAGGAGACAGCTGATTGATATTTCTAATTATCTCTCTCCTTCCTCTCTGTACAAAAAAAAATCAATAAAATATATTTAAAAAATATTACACATATTTAAATGTGTGTAGGAATTTTTTTGCTACATTCTACTGAAGATGTAAGATCTAAAAATAGGCAAATGGATAAAGAACAAAAATAGACAACTCAAACAAAGAAGTGTCTGTGGCCAGTGAACTATTTACAAATATTAACATTTTTAGTAAAGAAAAGGAAGTTCAAATTTAAATGTTATTGTTTGCAGCTTCTGTCAAATACTTTAAAAGTTGGCAATGGTGGTATTACCAAGGATGTAGGGAAAGGGTCCTGCAACTTCTGTCTGCTGAGAGTGTGGATTTGCACAGGCTCTTTGCAGGCAGAGCAAAAGGCTTGGGACCTGCAGCCCTAGTCAAGCAGTTTCATTACTACTGATGTACTCAGAGCAGTGTGTATAGAACTTTGCATTGTGATTTCTTGTTAGTCACACATTAGATTTACCTGCAATTCTAATAACAGGATTTCAGTAACTAGATCATGATATATCCATATGTGAGGTACCGGGCAGCTAATAAATATATTGACATAGCTTATGTATTTATATGGAAAATATTCAAAATTAAAAGGAAAAGTGCTTGTAAAAGTATTTTTTACACATGTATATATATGCATTTATACACATATTTAAATATGTATAAGTAAAATGTTTTGAAAGTTAACAGCAATTTTATTTTTATTTTTTATTTTTATTGATTTGTTACAGAGAGGAAGGAAGAGGGATAGAGAGTTAGAAACATTGATAGGAGAGACATCAATCAGCTGCCTCTTGCACACCTCCTACTGGGGATGTGCCCGCATCCAAGGTACATGCCCTTGACCGGAATCGAACCTGGAACCTTTCTGTCCACAGGCCGACGCTCTATCCACTGAGCCAAACCGGTTAGGGCTAACAGCAATTTTAAATGTTAACAGTGTTTGTCTTACGGAGATACGATTATAGGTGGATGGTTTTCTATATTTTCTGTAATTTCTATAAGTGGTGTGTGTGTATATGTGTGCATGCATGTGTTTTCTCTGTGTTGAAATATATATGTACCTTATATACTAAGAATAAAACTGTGTGATTCTTTTGGAGAAAAAAGTGATGCTTTAAGACCAGTTCAAACTGTAAGGTTTGACCTTTATTTTGATTAGTCCTAAAAATTGCTTCAAAGAAAATATTTTATAGAAAAATATCCAGATGCAAGAGGTCTCTGAGTTGTTTTTTCTGCACCCCAAGGCATGGATAGTTTATACAGGGTTTTTGAGTGGTGGTATTCATACCAAGGTGCCTCATTCTTGAACTCAGTATCAGTTGGGAAATAAAACTCTCCTGGATTTCTCAGTGCTCCAGTAGGCGCTCTAGCCTTGTGAGGCACAGAAATGTGTAAGGTACAAAGATAGGGAATGCTTTCCTTCGCTTTGCTACAAACATTTTACTCTTCATATAATGAGGATTGGTTTGTAACCATTGTCTAGGTAAGTGCTCTGATCCAAAAGGATAATAAAACTTCTCTTACCTCTTCGAGATGATCACATGGTCACACTGAGGCCACTTGGTTAAGCTCCCAAGATTTCAGAAAGATGAGCACTGTGTGCCTGGGTATTTTCTTTTAGAGGGAGGAACCCAGGCCTGGAAGACACCCTGAATTGTAAAAGCCAGAGACCCACAGGACTGTCTGGCCCTTGGAGAGACTTTATTTACGTTCTGGAAGTTAGAGTGAGAACTCGGGATTCTTAATATGCAAGGAGTCGAGATTTTTCTTCCTTCATTTGGCACCAATGGAGAGGTAGCTGCCTTCTCCAGTGATACAAGCTTTAAGTCCAGCTTTCTCTTTTGTCATTCTTTACTTGTTAGTTGAATAATGATAATGTATCTGATCCACAATACCTCAAATGCACATTCAGGATCAAGTTAATAAAGATGAATACTATAAAACCAATAATATTTATCCTAAATATTACTTATACTTAAATAACACTTATCCTAAATAAGTAATATTAAATATTACTTATTTAGGATAAGTGTTATTTATCCTAAATATTACTATTAGAAGAACAATGAGTTTTAGTGTGTGTATTAGGAAGAACTTGTTCATTATAGAATTTAACTAGAAAAGGAAACTAACAACCGTGACAGTATTATCACTTAATTTTGGCTCTGTCATTTAAATGGACTCTTTTCCAATATAAAGTTACTTCAACATGAACAAAATAAACTCTCTTGATATTTTCTCTTCAGGTGACAAGGCAACTATATGAGCCACTAGTTATGCAACTGATTCACTGGTTCACTAACAATAAGAAATTTGAAAGCCAGGATACTGTTGCCTTACTAGAAACAATATTGGTGAGTAAGGGTTGACTTTTTCTGCTGATCCTATTTTTCTACTTATATTTGATGTGTATGTAGTACTTTAAGAAAAATCACCTGTCAAGATATAAAAATATTGCATTTAGTTAGATCATACTGTCATTTTTTTTGTTTTAGAGAATTGGTGGCATGCCATTTTAATCAGGGTGCCATGTTTATTTGTTTAAGTGATACTCTTAAATATCTGCAAGCAAATATTCACATCTTAATTAGTTTTCTAGCTTTGGGGAAAATGGTCATAAATTTGACAAACTTGATCTATATTAAGGCTGTGGTGGGGCGTTGAGGGTGGAAGGCATGAATAAAATTGTTCTTTTATCAGAACCCTTTTAGCAGTACCTATTTTTAAAAGTATCTCTATTGCAATAACTAAATATTATTTTTAACTTACTCAGTTTTTTTCTGCATTCAGATGCAACAACTAAAGGGCCCTAGAACAATAGCTTAGCATTTACGTAACGCCTCAGAGGTAGAATCATTAAAATTTGGTGACAGGTTTACTGAAGGCAGAGAAAATGAGGTCAGTAAAGCCTTAGTATTCTTTTGACACTTGTTTTATTTTAAGTTTCTGAACTTGTACAAATAACTTTACATTTGACCTATTGAATGTTATTCGATTTGATTTTATCTGTTATTTACCTATAATTTTTGTTTTGCCATATACTGATTTTGGAATCAAAAGTCCCAATTAAACATTTAGCATGTTTGTCCAAACAAAGTCTTACCATTGTTTCTTTTGCAAATTAATCCAATTTAAATCTGTGTGTTGCTTCTGTTTGAAATAAACCAGAGGAAATAGGGGATTTGACAAAGGCTTCTAGACAAAGGAGATAAAGGTTAGGTGGTTGGTGTGTTTGTGAAGAATTAGCTCTGTTTTGAGTTTTGCTTGCATTGGAGCATTGTGCTGAGAAGGTGGGGGCTAAGAAGGTCTATTGGTTCAGAATAGCAGAACATTGTAGGTAGGTTGACCATACATTCTGGTTTTCCCAGGACAGTCCTGGGTATGGCTGTTGTGTATGTAACTATTAAGAGCACTCTTTCACTCTTAGAGTGACCCTTAATTGGATAGATGCCATGTTGTGGGGAGTGGAGAGTTACTGAACATTCTTATTTGCATGGTGACAATTATATCTACGCTTCATTTCTCTGCACTATGTACCAGTGAATCAGCCTATAATAAATACATTAAATTATTTTTAAAAGTTTAACGCAGCTTGTACATAATAAGCCCAGAACTGAAAAACAGGGTAATAGATACTTAAACTGTGTTATATTTATATTGTACTACAATATTAAAAAAATGAACTAGTGACATGTGTAATGCCTGGATTTGTCTCAAAAACATTAAGTTGATTAAAGGAAGCCAGACACAAAAGAGTAGGTACAGAATGATTCCATTTACATGAAGTTCAATATAGACTATTTCGACCTAGAGATTACCACTCTTACTTTCATCATCAAAGATTAGCTTTGTCTATATTGAACTTCACATAAGCACATTAAATTAAATTAAATTTCTGGCTTGTTTGCATTCAGATCAACTTATTCTAATTTTTTTTTTTCTATGATCTTTTTTTTTTTAAATTAATTTTTATTAATTTTTTATGCATATCTCCCCATTGCCCCCCCTCCCTCCCAGGCATACCCCGACCCTCCAGTGTCTGTGATCATTGGTTATGTTTATAAGCATGCATACAAGTCCTTTGATTGATCACTTATTTACCTCACCTAACTTTAATCTTTCTGCTATAATTTCACAGTGTTTGATGCTTTATGATTTTTGTCCTCCTGAGAATTATCAATCTACTCCCTTTCTGTGCTCCTGATTCTATTATATTCACCAGTTTATTCTGTTGATCAGATTTTTAATTCACTTAATTTTTAGATTCACTTGTTGACAGATGTGTATTTGTTGTTCATAATTTTTTGTCTTTTACCTTTTTCTTCTTCCTCTTCTAAAAG
>JAAGEH010000040.1:21775699-22154512 GCA_011751065.1 Lasiurus cinereus
TGTTGATCAGATTTTTAATTCACTTAATTTTTAGATTCACTTGTTGACAGATGTGTATTTGTTGTTCATAATTTTTTGTCTTTTACCTTTTTCTTCTTCCTCTTCTAAAAGGGTACCTTTCAGCATTTCATATAATACTGGTTTGGAGTTGATGAACTCCTTTAGCTTTTTCTTCTCTGTGAAGGTCTTTATCTGCCCTTCAATTCTGAATGATAGCTTTGCTGGATAGATTATTCTTGGTTGTAGGTTCTTGTTGTTCATCACGTTGAATATTTCTTGCCACTCCCGTCTGGCCTGCATCGTTTCTGTTGAGAAATCAGCTGACAGTCGTATGGGTGCTCCCTTGTAGGTAATAAACTGTTTTTCTCTTGCTGCTTTTAATATTCTCTCTTTCTCTTTTGCTCTTGGCATTTTAATTATGATGTGTCTTGATGTAGTCCTCTTTGGGTTCCTTTTCTTTGGGGTTCTGTGTGCTTCCTCGACTTGTAAGTCTATTTCTTTTACCAGATGTGGGAAGTTTTCAGTCATTATTTCTTTAAATAGGTTTTCAGTATCTTGCTCTCTCTCTTCTTCGGGCACCCCCACAATTCTGATGTTGGTATGCTTGAAGCTGTCCCAGAGGCTCCTTACATTATCTTCACATTTTTGGATTCTTTTCTCTTCTTGCTTTTCCAGTTGAATGTTTTCTGCTTCTTTATATTTCAAATTTTTGACTTGATCCTTGCCTTTCTCTAGTCTGCTGTTAGTACTCTGCATAATAGTTTTCATTTCAGTCAGTGTATTTATTATCTTCTCTTGGGTCTCACTAAATTTATCCATCTTTTCTAGCATATTCTTGCAAAACCTTATAAGCGTGGTTTTGAACTCTATATCCAGTCGTTTTTTTCCCTCCATTTCTTTTGCTTGTAATCCCTTCCCTTGTCTGGGCATTTTCACTGTGCCGGGGAAACTTCTGTGCTGGATTCAGCCGCAGAAGCCTCTGCTGAGCTTGGGAGGGTGGAGTCTCAGGGCTTAAGGGACCGCCTTGCCTTCCAGTCGGCCCCGCCCTCCACGGCCCCTGAGTCTCAGTGACTGGGTAATGGCTGGAGCGGTCCTTGTGCGCGAGCACCCGCAGCGCCTCCAACCGCTGCCTTTCCGGCTCCCCTGCGAACCAGGACCACACGAGTCTAGGTCCCCAGGGTTTCGCCCAAAACAGGGGCCCAGTGGACTCAGAAGTGGCGCAGTTGGGAGGGTCTGTCTCCCGCCCACTCGCGAAAGCCAGCGGCACAATCAGCAATCCGTCCTCCGCGTGGTGCCGTGCGCGACCAGACCTCCGATCCTTTGCAACTCCCCTAAATTTCCGTGCACCTCTCCCTTTTCACAGTCCAAACTCCCCCCGTATGAGTTTCGGCTGGATCTGGGGTTTAGTGCCGTAAGAGAAGGGGTTCAATGCTGTTGGGAGTCTCCGTTTCCCTCCCGCCAGAGAAAGCCAGCCAGGTACTCCGGCACCCGCTCTCTCAGCGCGCGTCTCCGTACCTCAGCTTTTTGCAGCTCCTCTGGGTCTCTGTGAGCCCCTCTCTTTCCCTCTAGTTGTAGAACTTCCACTCAGCCAGCTTTCCTGTGGTTCTGGATGATGTCCGTTCTGTCTTTTAGTTGTAGTTTTGAAATTGTTGTGCGAGGCAGCAGTGTAGGTGTTTACCTATGCCGCCATCTTGGATTCTCCTCTATTCTAATGTTTTTATCTGAAGTTTTTATCTTAGCTATTTCTTTTCCCCTTCTGAACCTTGAAATCAGCTTAAATAAGAGCTTCAGAAAGCATTCGGGTCAGAAAATGTAAACATAAAAGAGCAAATTGAAGAAAGAAAAGGTAAAGGAGGAAATGTGAAGTTGGTAGTACAGCACTCAAGTGAAAGGCATCTGTCAGTCTTCTAATAAGAATTGCTAATTTCCTTATGTGAACACAGACACTATATACCTCTGCCCTGAGAAGTGGGCAATGACCTCTTCCATTTCCAAAGATTTCTATCTTCTTGGATTCTCATTAACACTGTAATCAAAGATTTCACAAATAGCAAAAAATGGGGGATGTTAGGTAGAAGTATTCCCTTATTTTAGTGTTCAGTGTACTTTTTCAAGTTAAACTTTTTCTATATAGATTTGAGAGGAGATAATACCAAGAGGGAGACAGAAACATTCAAATTTCCTTTGTAGTTTTTTCAGATATTTAGAGATTGTGCTTTTATGGAGACTACTTTTTACAGAAAGTTATATTTCTAGAACCACATCTCCATGTGATTTTTGTTTATGTAGCAGTACAATTTCTTTGGAACTTGCAAGGGTCTTATTCTCTTTAACCTCAATACATAAGCATCTCTGATTCTGTTATAGGGTCAGGTCAGCAACAAAAATTCCTAGCATGTGGCCATTGTGTTTCTTCAGGGAAAGAATGCTTTGTTGTTACTGGGTAAAGCATTCCTTTTTTTTTTTTTTTAAAGGATTTTTCAGTTTCTGGATTTGTTTAAAGAAAGTTGGAATTTATTAGAGTCTAGATTCTAGACAGATTAGTATTGTGTTTTTATTTCTTGAATAGTGCTGTAAATTAATTTTTGTAACATACTCTGGTTATGCTCAGAGGAAGACAGGGTATTCAATTATCATTTTATGCTTTGTTTTAGGATGGAATTGTGGACCCCATTGACAGTACACTGAGAGATTTTTGTGGTCGATGTATTCGAGAATTCCTCAGATGGTCCATTAAACAGACAACACCAGAGCAGCAGGAAAAAAGTTCAGTAAACACCAAATCACTTTTCAAGCGACTGTACAGCTTTGCACTTCACCCCAATGCTTTCAAGAGGCTAGGAGCATCACTTGCTTTTAATAATATCTACAGGGAATTCAGGTTAGTAAATCACATGACTGGGGAGAGTGTAAAACAGGTTATTTAAATTATCAGTAGTGATTTGGAAAAGTAACTTAGTGTTTATGTGTCCATGTATTCATATATCAATATCAAGTATTTAATAAGTGTGTGCTGGGTACTGTTCTAGTTTCTAGGGATAAAAAAACTGAATTAAAATGCATTTTGTAGTCAAGAAGTTCAGGAACTGCTGAGAAATGCATACACACATAATACTACAGCAGTCTTACAAATGCAACAGAAGGCACTGCAGGGTCTTTGGAGCATCAGAAGACAAGTGTCTAACCCAACTTGAGTAGGTTAGGGGAGGCTTTCCCTCATTTTTACTTGAAATGAGACTTAAAGGATGAATGGAGATTAGCTAGAGCAATTCAAATATGAAATAGGATGGTATACAAGGAGATAAAGATATTTTATATTTGTATTGATTGTAGAGTTTGAAGCTTAGAAGAATTTGGTGAGTCCCTGGAATATTGGGAACATAGAGCATCGTGGTTGGATTTCCTCCTAAAATGTACCTGCCAATAGCTATATGGAGTGTGAATCTGAGTGGTACAAGACTGACAGCCAATGAAAGGGCTCTTGGAAAAGTCTAAAAGAAGATAATTAGTCCTTGATCTAAAGTGATTATTTGTTCATTCACTTAGCATTATTTATTAAAAGTATTATGTGCCATGTGTAAGTCCTCAGCTAATATTGTACTCAGTGGCAAAAAAAACAAAGCTTTTTCTCCAATATCAGGAACAGAAAAATATGCCCACTCTCACCACTGTTATTCAAACATAGTTCTGGAAGTTCTAGCTAGAGCAATCAGGCAAGAGGAACAAAATTGGGAATGAGGTAAAATAGACATTTTTGCAGATGACATGATACTCTATAAAGAAAACCTTGAAGGCCAAAAAACTACACACACACACACACACACACACACACACACACACACAAAAACGTAGTATAAACAGTAAGTAAATACAGTAAAATTAAAGGATGCAAAACCAATGCAATGTACAGATGATGTATTAAAGAATTATACACTTGAAACTTACATAGTGGAATTAACCAGTGTCACTACAATGAATTTAATTTTAAAATTCAAAAAGACTATGTGCCAGACATTGTGCCAAATACTGGTGACATAAAGATGTAGCCCTTCGTGAAGTTTGCATTTAAGAAAGAGAGATAATAATTAGTCACAGAGGTAAATGTAAAATTTATACTTGAAATTAGTGTTTTTAAGTAGTGGTACATGATTACTAAGTAATTGTATAATGAGGAACCTGATCTCATTTGGTCAGCATAGCTTTTCTCAGTGGCAGTTGGGATAGAGATGGGGGGAGATATTATAAAATAAAATAATTAGGTGATTAGGTAGATAGCTAATGGATGGATGGATTGATAGAAATCTGTCTTGTGTAAAATGACTAGAGTTCACAAAACCCACTTCATTATTTTTTAAATCTTTTAAAATTGTAACAAAATAGGTACAGAAGAATGCAACATATATGTAAAGCTGTCACTGTTTGCAGATGACATACTATGCTATGCACAGAAAATCCTAATGACTCCACCAAAAAACTCTTGTACCAGTTAACCAAATTTAATAAAATTGCAGGATAAAAAGTATGCAACAATTTGTTGTATTTCTTTTTTTTAATTGTTTATTAATGTATTACATGTATACATATCTTTCCATTGCCCCCCCCCCCACTCCCGTCCCATCCCAGGCATACCCTAACCTCCCAGTGTCTTGTGTTCATTGGCTATGCTTATATGCATGCATACAAGTCCTTTGATTGACCTCCTGTCTACCCATCTTTCCCTAACCTTCCTGCTGTAATTTGACAGTCTGTTAGGATATAGCTCTAGAAGTTGGATCATTATCTTTTCAAACAAGCATCTTTTGGTTTCATTAATCTTTTCTACTTTTTAAGACTGTATTTCATTTATTTCTGGTCTGATCTTTATTATTTTCTTTCTCCTATTCACCTTTGGCTTTTTAAGTTATTCTTTTTCTAGTTCTTGTATGTGTCAGGTTAAATTGTTCATTTTACATTTTTCTTCTTTCTTGAGGTAAGTCTGAATACTGTGCATTTCCATAGTAGAACTGTTTTGGCTCTGTTCCAGAATTTGGGTCAATGTTTTTTCTTTATATTGGTCTCAAGGGATATTTTGATTTCCTCCTTGATCTTATTAACCCACTCATTTTTGAGTAGTATGCTTTTTAGACTCTACATGTTTGTGTTTTTCATTTTCTTTTTGTAATTGATTTTTTGTTTCATTCCACCATGATTGGAGAAGTTGCTCAATATGATTTTATTCTTCTTAAATTTACTAAGACTTGTTTTATGGCCTCACATGTGGTCTAACATAGAAAATGTTTCATGTTCCCTTGAAAAAAATGTATAATCTGCTGTTTCAGTGTAAAATGCTCTAAAAATATCAAGTCTATCTGACATAATGTATCACTTAAAGCCACTTTTCCTTGTTGATTTTCTGTCTGGATGATCTATTCATTGATGTCAATGGGTTGTTAAAGTCCCCTACCATTATTGTATTACCATTGGCTTCTCCCTTATGTCTGTTAATATTTGCTGGATTGATCCATTTCTCATCATTATGTAAGGTCCTTTGTCTCTTGTTTTAAAGTCTGTTTTGTCTTGATATAAGTATCGCTCCCCAGCTTTTGTTTGTTTCCTTTTGTATGAAATATCTTTTTCCATCCTTTTATTTTCAGTCCGTATGTGCCTTTGTGTTGAAGTGAGTCTCTTGTAGGCAGCATATGTACAGGTCTTATTTTTTTGATTCATTTAGCCGCCCTGCATATTTTGATTGGTGCATTTATTCCATTTAAATTTAAAGTAATTACAGACAAGTGTGTAGTTGTTGTCATTTATTATTTTCTGATTATTTTTGTAGTTTATCTTTGTTCCTTTCTTTTTTTTAATTTATTTATTTATTTTTATTTATTTATTTTAATCCTCAGACATGGATATTTTTGCAATGATTTTCAGAGAGAGTGGAAGAGGTAGGGGAAGATAGAGAGAAACAATGTGTGAGAGAAACACATTGAATGGTTGCCTCCTGCACTGCCTAGACCAGGGAACTGGCTGGGGAGGAGCCTGCAACCAAGGTACTTGCTATAGACTGAATCAAACCTTCAATCAAACCTGGACCCTTCGGTCTGCAGTCCGATGCTCTATCCATTGAGCTGAACTGACTCGGGCTCTTTTTTCTTTCTTACTCTCTTGTTCTCTTTTCTTGTGTGCTGACGAGTTTCTGTCATGTTAAGTTTGAATTCCTTTCTATTTATCTGTGTATCTCTCAACAGATTTTTGGTTTGTGGTTATCATGTACTTCATGCATGTTTATAGCACTCTATTTTAAGTTGATGGTTACTTAAGTTAGAACACATTCTAAAATTGCTATAGTTTTTACTCAGCACCTCAGTGTTTATAATTTCTTCACTGTGTTTTATTTGCTTTTGTGTATTTGTGTGTATTTCTTAGTTTATTGTTGTAATTACACACGGTCTTTCTACTTTTATCCCCTACTTTTGCCTTTTATTATTAGTTTTATAGTTGGTTGATCCACTGTTTGCCTTTAGTCAGTGAAAATATTTTTTCTATATGTTTTGTCCATACTTTTTATCTTTTCCTCTTTATAAAGTCCCTTTATCACTGGTTTAGTGGTGGTAAATTTCTTCAGTTTTTTTGTGTCTGGAAATACTATTTAAATGATAGCTTTGGAGGATAGAGCAGTCTTGGTTGTAGGTCCTTGCCTTTCATCATTTTATTTTTATTATTATTTTTTAAATTAAATCTTTATTATTCAGATTATTACATTTGTTTCTCTTTTTTTCTGCTCCCCTACCCCGGGCACCTACCCCTCCCTCTACCCTTAGTACCCCCCCATTGATGTCATCCATAGGTGTATGACTTTTGTCTAGTCTCTCCCTGCGCCACTCTCACCCCTTTACCCCTGAGAATTACCAGTCCACTTCCTTTCTGTGCTCCTGCTTCTATTATATTCACCAGTTTATTCTGTTCATCAAATTTTTAATTCACTTAATTTTTAGATTCACTTGTTGATAGATATGTATTTGTTCTTCATAATTTTTTTTATTATAAATATATTTTATTGATTTTTTACAGAGAGGAAGGGAGAGGGATAGAAAGTCAGAAACATCAATGAGAGAGAGACATTGATCAGCCGCCTGCTCACGCCCCCCACTGGAGTTGTGCCCGCAAGCAAGGTACATGCCCCCGACAGAATCGAACCTAGGACCCCTCAGTCCGAAGGCCAATGCTCTATCCACTGAGCCAAACCGGTCTCGGCTGTTCTTCATAATTTTTTATGTTTCACCTTTTTCTTCTTCCTCTTCTTAAAGAATATCTTTCAGCATTTCATATAATGCTGGTTTGGAGTTGATAAACTCTTTTAGCTTTTTCTTCTCTGTGAAACTCTTTATCTGCCCTTCGATTCTGAATGATAGCTTTGCTGGAGAGAGTATTTGATTGTAGGTTCTTGCTATTCATCACTTTGAATATGTCTTGCCACTCCCATCTGGCCTGCATCATATCTGTTGAGAAATCAGCTGACAATCCTATGGGTGCTCCCTTGTAGGTAATGAACTGTTTTTCTCTTACTACTTTTAATATTCTCTCTTTGTCTTTTGCTCTTGGTATTTTAATTATTATGTGTCTTGGTGTAGTCCTCTTTGGATTCCTTTTATTTGGAGTTCTATGTGCTTCCTGGACTTGTAAGTCTATTTTTTTCACCAAATGTGGGAAGTTTTCAGTCATTATTTCTTCAAATAGATTTTCAGTATCTTGTTCTGTCTCTTCTTCTAGCACCCCACAATTCTTATGTTGGTATGCTTGAAGCTGTCCCAGAGACTCGTTACATTATCTTCACATTTTTGGATTCTTTTTTCTTCTTGCTTTTCCAGTTGAGTATTTTCTGATTCTTTATATTTCAAATTTTTGACTTGATTCTTGCCTTCCTCTAGTCTGCAGTTAGGTCTCTGTATAATATTTTTTATTTCAATCAGTGTATGTTTAATTTCTAGTTGGTCCTTTTTCATCTCTAGTTGGTTATTTTTCATCTCCTCTTGGGTTTCGCTAAATCTATCCATCTTTTCTAGGAAATTCTTGAAAAACCTTATAAGTGTGGTTTTGACCTCTATATCCAGTCGTTTGTTTTCCTCCATTTCTTTTGTTTGTGATCCCTTCCCTTGTCTTGGCATTTCACTATGCTGGGAGAATTTTTGTGTTTATTCAGCCTTATGACACAAGACTTTCAAAACTACAAAAGTCTCTCTGTTGAGCTTGGGATGGGTGGAGTCTCAGGGCTTAACAGTCCGCCTTGCCTTCCAGTCAGCCCCGCCCTACACGGCCCCTGGGTCTCATGTGTCTCTGGGTAATCGCTGGAGCGGTACCTGTGTGCACGCCCAGTGCCTCTAGACCCCTGCCTCTCTGGCTCCCCTGCTCTCCGGGACCATATGAGTTTGGGTCCCCAGGTTCTCGCCTGAAACGGAGTTTAGTGGAATTAGAAGTGGCACAGTTGGGAGGCTCTGTCTCTCGCCCACTTGTGAAAGCCAGCAGCACAATCAGCAGTTGGTCTTCTACGAGCAGTGCTGTGCACGCCACCAGACTTCTGCCCTTTCACGGCTCCCCTAAATTTCCATGCACTTCTCTCTTTTCACAACCCCCCCCCCCCCCCCCCGCATGAGTTTTGGCTCACCTGAGGTTCAGTGCCATAGGATAAGGGGTTCAGTGCAGTTGGGAGTCTCTGTTTCCCTCCCGCCAGAGAAAGCTAGCCAGGTACTCTGGCACCCGCTCTCTCCACTCTTGCGTCTCCATACCTCAGCTTTTTGCAGCTCCTCTGGATCTCCATGAGCCCCTCTCTTTCCTTCTAGTTGTAGAATTTCCACTCAGCCAGCTTTACTATGGTTCTGGATGCTGTCCGTTCTGTCTTTTAGTTGTAGTTTTGAAATTGTTGTGCGAGGCAGCACTGTAGGTGTTTATGCCGCCATCTTGGATTCCCTTTCATCATTTTAAATATCCTTGTGTCAATCTCTTCTGTCCTTTAATAAATCAGATCATACCCTTATAGGAGATCCCTTATAGGTAATTAACTGCTCTTGCTACTTTTAAGAATCTCACTTTTTCTTTAACTTTGGCATTTTAATTATGATGTGTCTTCAAGTGGGCCTCTTTGTGTTCACCTTGTTGACCCTCTCTGCACCTCCTGGGCCTATGTGTCTATTTCCTTCACTAGGTTAGAGAAGTTTTGTTATTATTTCTTGAAATAGGTTTTTAATTCCTCGCTCTTTCTCTTCTCCATGTGGTATCCCATGCTATGAATGTTGATGATGTGCTTCTTGTTCCAGAGGTTCCTTAAACTAGTCTCCATTTTTTATTCAATAGAAGTCCAGTGCATGAGATTTGTGTACTCAGGGGAGAGGGAGTCCCTCAGCCCAGCCTGCGCCCTCTCGCAGTCTGGGAACCTTTTGGGAGTGGGCCTAAGCTGTCGGTCAACATCCTTAGTGCTGCACTTGCCAGAGGTGAGAGAGGCTCCTGCCACCGCTGCTGCACTCACCAGTTGTAAACCCAGCTTCTGGCTGAATGGTGCTCCCCGCGTGGGAGAGCACTGACCACCAGGGAATACCTACTGTGTTGAGTATGTACCTCTGGTGGTCAGTGCGTATTGTAGTGACCAGTCATTATGCCATTTGGTCGATTTGCATATTAGCCTTTTATCATATAGGATTTTTTGAAGTTCTAATTGGAAGTTTTCCACTATTTTCTTTTCTTTTTTTTATTTTTTATTTTTTTAAAATTAAATCTTTATTATTCAGATTATTACATTTGTTTCTCTTTTTCCCCCTCCATAGCACCCCTCCACCCAGCTCCCACCCCTCCCTCTGCCCTTAGCTCCCTCCCATTGATCTCATCCATAGGTGTATGATTTTTGTCCAGTCTCTTCCTGTACACCCCTCACCCCTTCCCCCCTGAGAATTATCAGTCCACTCCCTTTTTGTGCTCCTGATTCTGTTATATTCACTAATTTATTCTGTTGATCAAATTTTTAATTCACTTAATTTTTAGATTCACTTGTTGATAGATATGTATTTGTTGTTCATAATTTTTTGTCTTTTACCTTTTTCTTCTTCCTCTTCTAAAAGGGTACCTACCTTTCAGCATTTCATATAATACTGGTTTGGAGTTGATGAACTCCTTTAGCTTTTTCTTTTCTGTGAAGCTCTTTATCTGCCCTTCAATTCTGAATGTTAGCTTTGCTGGATAGATTATTCTTGGTTGTAGGTTCTTGCTATTCATCATGTTGAATATTTCTTGCCACTCCCGTCTGGCCTGTATCGTTTCTGTTGAGAAATCAGCTGACAGTCGTATGGGTGCTCCCTTGTAGGTAATAAACTGTTTTTCTCTTGCTGCTTTTAATATTCTCTCTTTCTCTTTTGCTCTTGGTATTTTAATTATGATGTGTCTTGGTGTGGTCCTGTTTGGATTCCTTTTATATGGGGTTCTGTGTGCTTCCTGGACTTATAAGTCCATTTCTTTTACCAGATGTGGGAAGTTTTCAGTCATTATTTCTTTAAATAGGTTTTCAGTATCTTGCTCTCTCTCTTCTTCTGGCACCCCCACAATTCTGATGTTGGTACACTTAAAGCTGTCCCAGAGTCTCCTTACATTATGTTCACATTTTTGGATTCTTTTCTCTTCTTGCTTTTCCAGTTGAGTGTTGTCTGCTTCTTTATATTTCAAATTTTTTACTTGATTCTTGCCTTTCTCTAGTCTGCTGTTAGGACTCTTTATAATATTTTTTATTTCATTCAGTATGTTTAATTTCTATTTGGTCCTTTATCATATTTAGTTGGACCTTTTCCATCTCCTCTTGGGTCTCACTAAATTCATCCAACTTTTCTAGCATATTCTTGAAAAACCTTATAAGTGTGGTTTTGAACTCTATATCCAGTCGTTTTTTTTTCCCTCCATTTCTTTTGTTTGTAATCCCTTCCCTTGTCTCAGCATTTTCACTATGCCGGGGAAACTTCTGTGTTGAATTCAGCCTTATGATACCAGACGTAAAGCCTCAGAAGCCTCTATTGAGCTTGGGATGGGTGGAGTCTCAGGGCTTAAGGGACCGCCTTGCCTTCCAGTCGGCCCCGCCCTCCACGGCCCCTGAGTCTCACGTGACTGGGTAATCCCTGGAGAGGTTCTTGTGTGCTCGCGCACCCGTAGTGCCTCTAACCGCTGCCTTTCCAGCTCCCCTGCGCACCAGGACCACATGAGTCTAGGTTTCCAGGGTTTCGCCCGAAACAGGAGCCCAGTGGAGTCAGAAGTGGCACAGCTGGGAGGGTCTGTGTCCCGCCCACTCGCGAAAGCCAGCGGCACAATCAGCAGTCTGTCCTCCGCGCAGCACCGTGCGCGTGCGAGACCGGACCTGATCTTCTGTGACTTCCCTAAATTTCCATGCACCTCTCCCTTTTCACAGTGCAAACTCCCCCCATATGAGTTTCGGCTAGATCTGGGTTTCAGTGTCGTAAGATAAGGGGTTCAATGCCGTTGGGAGTCTCCGTTTCCCTCCCGCCAGAGAAAGCCAGCCAGGTACTCCGGTACCCGCTCTCTCAGCGCCTGCGTCTCCGTACCTCAGCTTTTTGCAGCTCCTCTGGGTCTCCATGAGCCCCTCTCTTTCCTTCTAGCTGTAGAACTTACACTTGGCCAGCTTTCCTGTGGTTCTGGATGATGTCTGTTCTGTCTTTTAGTTGTAGTTTTGAAATTGTTGTGTGAGGCAGCAGTGTAGGTGTTTACCTATGCTGCCATCTTGGATTCTCCCATTATTTTCTTTTAATCTTATGCTTTATCTAATCTGTTTTTATTCCCTCTAATATATTCTTTTTTTTCCCCTCTAAAATATTCTTAATTTCAGTTATTGTGTTCTTTTTTATTGTTAATTCTCACTTGAGGATATTTTTCCATTGATATTTTAAAGAGAGAATGGAAGGGAAGGGGAGAGACAGAGAAAGAGAAACATTGATGTGAGTGATGCTTCAGTACAGGCCAAAGTCAGAGAAACACACATTGATTGGTTGCCTCTCCCATGTGCCCTGACCAGGGCCTGGGATCTAACTTGCAACTGAGGTATGTGCCCTTGACTGGAATCAAATCTGAGACCCTGCAGTCTGTGGGCTGATGCTCTATAAACTGAGCCAAACCAGCTAGGGCAGTTATTGTATTCTTTCTTTATGACTTTGTTTTTTACTCCCATTTTTATGTTTCCTATTCTTTCTTTCTTTTTTTTTTGAGGAGGAAAGAAAAAAATAGTTTTTTATTTTTATTTTATATATATATATATTTATATTTATTTATTTTTTAATCTTTTTTAAATTAATTTTTTATACATATCTCCCCATTGCCCCCCCCTCCCTCCCCGGCATACCCCCCCCCCAGTGTCAATGTTCATTGGTTATGCTTATATGCATGCATACAAGTCCTTTGATTGATCTCTTATCTACCTCACCTATCTTTAATCTTCCTGCTGTAATTTCACAGTCTGATGCTTTACTACCTCTGTATCTGTCCTTTTGTTCATCAGTTTATAATGTTCTTTATTACCCACAAATGAGTGAGATCATGTGATGCTTCTCCTTCATTGACTGGCTTATTTCACTAAGCCTAAGGTTCTCTAGTTCCAACCAGGTTGCTGCAAATGGTAAGAATTCCTTCTTTTTAATGGCAGCATAGAATTCCATTGTGTAGATGTACCAGAGTTTTCTGATCCACTCATCTGCTGACGGGCACCTAGGCTGTTTCCAAATTGTGGCTATTGTAAATTGTGCTGCTATGAACATAGGGGTACATAAATCCTTTCTGATTGGTGTTTGTGATTTCTTAGGATAAATTCCTACGAGTGGGATTACAGGGTCAAATGGGAGATCCATTTTTAGTTTTTTAAGAAAACTCCATACTGTTCTCCACAGTGGCTGCACCAGTCTGCATTCTCACCAACAGTGCACAAGGGTTCCTTTTTCTCCGCATCCTCGCCAACACTTGTCATTTGTTGATTTGTTGATGATTGCTATGTTTCCTATTCTTTATTGTTTTCACTGAGTTCATTTATTCTTGCCCTTCATGCTTTGCATATCCTTATAACCGGTATTTTGAATACTTCATTTTGTTTACTTTTTTTGTTTTCTAGAGTTTTGTCCTGTTCTTTCATTAGGTACAAGTTTCTTTGTTTCCTTATTTTCGGTAACTCTTTATGTTTGGTTGTATTTATTTGGTTATTTTCCTATATCTGTCTGTCTTTATAGAGTGGCCATATGTAAAAGATGTCCTGTGTGGCCCCAGTGGTGCAATGTCCCTGGTCACCTGCCAGGTACTCCAGTGGGTCCACTGTGTAAATCCGTGTTTCCTCCTGTTATAGTTGAGCCTTGATTACTGTTGTCACATCAGATGAGCAATTGTTTGGAGGCTGAATCTACAGAGTAGGGATGTGCTCTGGTAATATCAAGTCTGTCTTTTGGGCGTGTCATTTTTGAAGCTGGTTGGGTAGTGTCCTCGTGTGGTCTGAAGTTGGCCACCACATGTGTTCATTCGAAAGCCTTTTGGGAGGTTCTGTAGTACAGGCCAAAATCATTCATTGCTCCATCTGGGCTAGGGCCTCTTGGTAGAAGCAACAGAATCATCTGCAGTTGGTTTGGTGCTCTAGCTAGTTTTGGAGGTGCTTTTGAGAGGGTACTCTGCTGGGCCCCTTTGGTGGGCATGTGATGTGGGCTTTGGCCAGCTGCCACTTGTGCCAGGCTTGTGCTGCTTCATTGAAGCTTTGTCCAAGGCCCAGACTGGGCAATGCACACTAATAAAAGAGTTAGAAGCAAATTGACCATACCTTCGTGACATCTACCAGCCAATTAGGAGTGAGTATGTAAATTAACCCAACAAAGATGGTGGGTTAATTTGCATATGCAGGTGCCAAGTGGTTGGGGGTGGGGTGGGATGCTTGCATTGTCGCCATGGCGATGATGCAGGCTTTCTGCACCATCCCGGCCACTCTGGGCTTCTGGGCAGTGTGGGAAGGCAGAAAGGCAGCTCTGGCCAGAGTGAAGGCATTGCCAGCAGCCAGGGGAAGGAAGGCCCATTCTTGCATGAATCTTCCTGCATCGGGCCTCTAGTATTTAATGCCAAGGGTGGGCCACCAGAGGGGAGTGAGTTACTATGCAAGTGAGAGTGGTTGCCAATTATACCATTCTTCTGCCACTCATCATGAGATTCAAGATATGCTGAGGCTAGCTGCTGTTTTTTTGAGAATTTTATATCTTGAAAGGCTTGGTAAAAAGTCTGCAGCATATTTGTATTGCATACTTGAAAATTGCTAAGTGAATAGATCTGAAAATTTCTCATTACAGGAAGAAAACATTTTATAACTATATGGAATCATAACCTTATTGTGGTAATAATTTTTTTATTATACATATTGAATCAGTATGCTTTATACCTGAAACTAATGTTTCATGTTAATTGTACTTCTATTAAAATTTGTAAATTTTATAGAATAATAATGATAAAAATTTGTTTTGCTTACTTACTACCTAGGTTAAGAAATAGAATATTATCAATATTTTAGAACCTATCCTTTGATGTTACTTATTCCCTTGCTCTTCCTTTTGTTCTACTTTTATATGTACCTTAAAGGCTGTGCTTTTGAGTTTTGGAGATCAGTAGGCATAGACAGAACTGTGTAAGTATGTGGCAGTGTTTTCACTTTTAGATGAAGGACCCTAGGAGATTCTGTGATTAATGAAAACTGACTTCAACTTTTCTGAGAGATTTCAAGAGCCTGATCCAAGAAAATACAGTACATTGATAAGGTCTATCATTAGTCCTGAGAAGCAGAGCTGTGCGAAGTAATGGTGCGAAGTAAACCCAACAACTGATGTCTGGGAGAAATATAGTCAAAGGGTGTGGACTGCCCTTTAATTTCTATCTCTCAGTTCCCAGTGTCCTACCCTTGTCTGTCAGGAGCAGGTCATAGCACTATTCTCTTGTTGGATAATTAGATGATTTATCCCATTGTCACTGATCCAGGCTCTGCACGACCAGGAAAAAAATTTTCAAGTACATAATCATGGTAGGCCTGGATTCCCAAACAGAAGAATTTGGATTAGGCTCACCTGGCTGGTCTGTCCAGGTCGAAAATCTATACCATGGTATCCTTGTGGAAACTGCTGTCAACAAGTCTCTCTTTTTGATCCCTGCTTGACTTTCTTGTCCGGACCTCCTTGACAGTCTTCTTGGGTGTTCCCTTTATCCCTGTTTGGTCTTCTGTTTCCTTTTCTCAATTGTTGGACCACATTCTAAGTGATTCTTTGAGGAAAGGTACCTGAGAGATCAATTTTTTGAGATCTTACATGTTGAATAATATAAATACAGATAGTCCTTGGGTTATGAGGGTCTTGACGTACATCGTTTCGTGGTTACATCGCCGTTTCCCATTTATTTATAAAAAAAAAAAAAGTTCCGTCATTTCGACGTATGTACATATGTGCTTTATGTTTTTTATTATTATTTTTTTTTACCACAAGTAAAGGTCAGGAATTGTTATCTTTCTTTTAGATTTTTGTTACTGTGTCACTTCATTACTGCTGTGTATGTGCTCCATGTGAGTAACGTAGGTGCTTATATAGGTGGGTTCCCACTTACAGCAAAAATCACATTACGTCACCCGTTACATCACTCCGTAGGAATGGATATCCGACTTAACCCAAGAACCTACTGTATGAATTCTAATGTTTCCTTTCTGCATGATAATGAACTGTTTTGCATACCTTTAGATACTCAGTTTTAGAGTATCATTTTGTCATGTCATTTTTTTACATACCTACTTTAACTGATTTTGCTAAGATAAAAACAGTTGTACTTAGGATGACCTTTGAAGGCCTCTACATTTCAATTCCAACTTTTGTAGGCTTGTCACAAATTGCTCTTCGAAATGAAGCTTTTAGTTTTGCCAGTTTGCTGCTGACTCCTGTGTTTTTCATCTTGCTCTTCATGTCTTTGCCCAAACCCTTCATTTATTTGTAGTATCTTTTATTTTCAGTGTCACATTTGGGTGTTCAACAATGGGGGAGATGTGTACCTCATGGAAACCTGAGAGAACCTGCCTTCTGCTGGGATGCAAAATAAAAAAGAATTTCAGGATGATATTTTTGCCAAACCAAATACTAGTTTGCAATTCTTGTTTTAAGTCCCAAACACCATTCTTGGGTTTTTTTTTTGTTCTAAGAAAGCACTCTTTTCCAGTGGGTGTGTGGGTACTCAGTACTACTTTCCACAACTAGAACTTTTTATTCTTAATTTTCTCTGAACTCCTATGAGGCTTAGTGCTTAAACATGTCTGATGTTATTAAGGAACATATTTTTCAGTGAGAGTTATGGCTTCTGTTCTTGGTCAACCCATGAGTTTATGTATAGATAGGTGGTCCACAGACTTTGCTGATGGAATTAATTATTTACATGTACTTGACATGCTTTTAAAAGACTTAGAGTTAACTCTTGGTGTTAACTTGATTTTGGATAGATTGAAAGTTTTTAAAATGTCTTTATTTTAAAAGAATAAATGTGGTACCTGATATTCTTTTGTACTACATTTAATTTTAATGATGTGTGTGGAAGTGTGGTCAGAAAGCAGTTCTAAGGTTATGTGCTATGAGCAACTGCAGATATAAGAGGAGGAAGGAGGGATACTTGTACAGAGAAAAAGCCAGGTCTTCCTTTTTTGGTTTATGTAGTATTGGAAAGTTTCCTTCTTTCACAAGTATTTTAAGTTGTTCTATGTTTTTGTTTTGTTTCATTAATCCTCATGGAGAGAGAAACAGCAATGTGAGAGAAATATTGATTGGTTGCCTCCCATACGTGCTCCAACCTGCAACCTAGGTATGTGCCCTGACTGGGAATCAAACCCATAACCTTAGAACACATTTTGGTGTATGACACGATGCTCCAACCAACTGAGCCACCTGGCAGGAAAGGTTGTTTTATATTGTAAGACATATGAGCTATTTTTAAGAACTCTTTTTTAATGTATGTATTGTTTAGTAACATTACTTGCTGTCCTCGTCATTTCTGTTTTATTGTTTCCTTATATGAGGATCATGTTCTTTATTTTACAGGGAAGAAGAGTCTCTGGTAGAACAATTTGTGTTTGAATCCTTGATTACATATATGGAAAGTCTGGCCTTAGCACATACGGATGAGAAATCCTTAGGTAGGTCTTATCTGAGCTTCTCTATGCATGCCAATTCTGTTTGCCTTACAACTCTTAAGTACTTTTTCACTCAGGGATTAAGCCTCAGCTGCTTCTGTTACAAGGTGGTTTGCTTTTCTTATGTCTCCCATGTAGGGTGAATATATATATATATATCCCTCCAGTGCCTCAATTCCAATTTGTAAAAGAGTTTACCATGCCCTTCTTCTCTAAGACTCACCATATACCCCTGGTGGCCACTGAGGTTGACCCTTGATTGGTCAGAGATTCTGCAGGGCAGGTGGGACAATTTTATTGTGAGTTCAATGAAGCCAACCATTCCTATGATGACACAAAATGTGAAAGTATACTGATTGTACAATGTAAAGAAAGCTGGATGTGATAACCCCTGAGATGTGGTCCATGTTCCTGAGCTCACTAGTGATAACTTAGAAAGTAGAACATAAGTCTCATTACCAGATTGTGGTAAAGTTCTTTTGACTGTAATTAAGAAATAAAAAAGTTAAGCCAGGAATAGGCTGAAGTAGCTAAGAGAATAATAAATGATAACTTTTACTGTTAAGTTTTGGACAGAAGCTGTTAGGAACATCATGTGATGTTTGAGCTGAAAGACTTATTAGAGATTTCCCCATTTGTTTCCACACTAGTCAGGGCTCAGGTACCCAGAGATTGTAAGCAACTGATCTAGGTTCCATAGCTGCATGGTGGTAGAATTCCTCTTTCATCTATCCAGATTTTGGTTTCTGTTTATTTTTTTTAAGACAGGTTGAGTTCTATTATTCTCATGTTGATAGCCTGCTATGGGCAAAAATGCTTAAAATTTAGTGTACTATTGCTTTGTTTATCTTTATATCTTACGTTATTTTTTTCAGCAAGTGAAACTTTACTTTTTTAAAAATACTGCCATATTTAAAAAGTACAGAAAAGAAACTTTCTCTTGGTAACGGGTTAAAAGAAGTTCTATAAGGCTCTTTTCCTAAATAACCATTTTACTATTAGTTTTGTTCTTCTATGGTGGTCATATTATTAAGCTATAATATATTTTAACCTACATAATAAGAAGGAGAGGTCAAATTATGCCCCTTAAATAAAAGCCTTAAATTGAGATACACAGGCTCTTGTGTGGTATATGGGTTTGTAATACATCCAAAGTCTCTTTCATCTCAAATCCATTATATGAGGCTGTGCTTTGTTTGGCCAAAGGGCTGGTGAGGCAGCTTCTCAATAGGTGTGGTATTGCTGTATGTGTGAGTGTGCTCCATAACATTTTTCTTTTTTCTTTTTCTTTTATCCTCATCCGAGGATATTTTTCTATTGATTTAGTAGAGAGAGAAGAAAAGAGAGAGAAACATTGATGTGAGAGAAACACATTGATTGCTTGGCTCCTGCACATGCCCTGACCAGGGCCCTGGCTGAGGAGATATATGCCCTTGATCTGAATCAAAACCGGGACTCTTTGGTCCGCAGGCTGACACTCTATCCACTGAGCCAAATAGACTAGGGCTATCATTTTGCATTCTTAAGTAGGGGTTCTGGTTTTGGACGTACAGTGTAAATCATTTATTTAAAGTTTAAATTCTGAGGGGTGAAAAGATGAAAAGATACTAACTCTATTGTAAATTTACCTCTAATTAAAAACTACAATAAATCTCTAATGCTAATTTATTTATTAATAACCAGCATATATCTTCTTTGGAAATATGTCTTTGTACTTGAGAATAGGTACACTTCAACAGTGTCATGATGCCATTGATCACCTAAGGCGTATCATTGAAAAGAAGCACGTTTCTTTAAATGAAGCAAAAAAGCGACGTTGCCCACGGTAGGTGATATTCCTTCATTTTTTCATGTTTTTCCCCCCAACATAAAACTAATTCTCAGTTAATGAAAGAGAATTTGGGAGGAATGTGTGGAAATATGCAGAATTAGTTTAAAAAATATTTTTATTGGTTTCAGTGAGAAAGTTGATGAGAGAGAATCACTGATTGGCTGCCTCCTGCATGCCCCATGTTGGGAATCAAGCCCACAACTCAGCATATGCCCTGACCAGTAATCGAATCATTATCTCCTGGTTTAAATTCTGAAGGATGAAAAGATGAAAAGATACTAACTCTATTGCAAAACACTCAACCACGAGCTACACCCTCCAGGCCAGAATTAGTTTTCTAAACAAGGAATGTGTGGAAGTATGAAGAGTCAGTTTTCCAAAGACATTAAAAAGCTTCATGTTTGAAATTGCTTGGCTTAAGATATTAATTTGATATTGGTTGGGATGGTGGATATAATTTGAAAATTCGTTTTGTAACAGTTTATTTTACCTGCACTAATTTGAATACCAATTTGATGTGGAATTATTTGCCTATACTATGCATGAACTATTTTGGTATAAATTTGAAATATAAGAACTAAAATATTGAAATAGTAGGATTTTTGACAGACATGGAATTATAAACTTATGAGATGAAGCTGCTCACAGCCAACGCTGGGTTATTGAGTGGTTTCTAGTCTTTGCTCTCATTTCCATCCCAGCAGACCTCATTCTCAGACAGGATGGGGTGTGCCATGTATTAGCCCCTGTGTCTGCTGATGGCTGCTGCTCTGTAAAAGCATTGGCCCATCTAGACTGGATACTAATATGTCCTCTGTTTTAAAATTTATTCTTCCATATTCTATCATCAACGTATATCTCTTTAAACCATGGGCTCTCAAGCCTGAGCATACATCAGGATTAGTTGGAGGTTTAGTTAAAACACACGTCACTGGACCCTGCCCTCAGAATCTGTTTCAGTAGGTCTGAGGTGGGGCCAAGAATTTGCATTTCTGCCACATTTACAGGTAATATTGAGGCAGCTTGTTCCAGGGACCACAATTTGAGGAGCACTGCTTTAGATCTTAAATGCTCTTTTGTTTTCAAGTGCAGTGTACAGGAAACATAAAAATACTTGGTGCTGTTTTTTTAAGAAATGTTTTGTAATTTCTTTCTGGGGGAGGTGCGGGGTGGGGCAAGGCAAGCAGCATTTAGGGACTATTTAATGTGTCATTTTTACTGTATTCTAATGATAATACATTAAAAATAAATTGAATCCTTTTTAATGAAATTTCTACATGTATCAGTGTGGCAAATTTGAGTTTTTGATGTCTAGACTTGGGTCATTTAAATGCTAAATATTGGATTATATATTTATGTACCTTGTGCTATCTCTATATAGAGGATTTCCACCTGCGGCATCATTGTGTTTATTGGATGTGGTCCAGTGGCTTTTAGCCAATTGTGGGAGGCCCCAGACAGAATGTCGACACAAATCCATAGAACTGTTTTATAAATTTGTTCCTTTACTGCCAGGTATGGTGATCTTTATGCCCTATAAATGTTAGGTTTTGCTTTACCAGTTTAGAGATGTGTACTTATTTAAAATGTATTCTTTCCATTATTTAGGTAAACGTAACAAATAATATGTTTCCAATAAATATAACATTAAGTATGTTTAGATCACTTGTATGACAAATGATAAATTATGTGTGTACATTTCTCAGAGTTTTAGAGAAGGAAGGAAAAAATGCTATTTTGATGTTAGTCAAATAGTACTGGGAAGTACATTTAGAATTCTTTAGCATGTAATTAGTAAGAAACCAATAGTCTCCTAAGTCTGAATGATCTCAGATCATTGTGATAATAAAGGAAAGAAGTGAAACTATGCTTTTCAATAATAATGTACTAAACCAGTAAACTGTAATTAACACACATAGGATAATTAATGACAGTGCACTACAAATCATAATAGAGAGGCAGTTGTCTTTAGAAAATGGGATGGTTTACTATTTTGGGTCTTTTTCTTCATGGGTGAAGAGGTAAAAATTCATGTAATTCTGAAGCTTAGAAGGATTCTATATTTTTTATATTATGAAATATATCATAATGTTATATGCTATATTTTATATACTGTATATGCTATGTGGCATACATAATATACATATTATAACTTTACTATACACACTATAATTTTATTTATATTGTAGAAATGTATGTTTATATTTTTAGTTTAGAGAATGTTTTTATTATTATTTTATATTTGCTTATAACTTTTAGTTAAAGTTTGTTTTAAAGGTTAAATTATTCTTATACCAATCCTAAAATGGCAGTGAAGAGTGGATGGGTAGAGGGGTGGGCATGTGTTCATTATTTTTAAGGGAAACTGAGGCCCAGAGATTACATAGGTAGAACTACTCGTTGGCAAATCCTACTTCATATATGACAACTTGACTGATCCCAGACATTTCTGTTGCTGTTCTGTTCAATTTCCTCTAATAGGGACTGCATATATTTTCAATGAAATGAATGAACTATACCTCTTAGAATTGTGTTTATTAAACTAAGGATGCGAAGTATGTGAACCTTGTCCTGCTGCCAAAATACAGTGTTTTAAAAATTAATAAAAATTAATTATCTCTAATGTCTCCTCACATGGTACATGTGCCTCTTTTTCCTCTATCTTTTTCCCAATTGTTTTTTTTAAAATATATTTTTATTGATTTCAGAGAGGAAGGAAGAGGGAGAGAGAGATAGAAACATCAATGATGAGAGAGAATCACTGATCTGCTGCCTCCTGCAAGTCTCCCACTGGTGATCAAGCCCACAACTCAGGCACGCGCCCTTGACTGGAATTGAACCCAAGATCCCTCTGTTCACAGACCGATGCTCTATCCAATGACCAAAACTCGCCAGGGCTCCCCGATTGGTTTTTTAAGGAACAGTGTTAAGCATCTCTTTAGATTAGAGGTCCTGTGTCCTGAGGTCCAGCAACATGAGTGGGAGTGCTGGACACATCAACACCCAGATCAGGGGAACGTAGTAACAGGTGCAGGTATGTTCCTGTGAGCTGTGTCAGAAGCTTCTGAATGCTGAGACTCAGTGAATGGGAGAATGTTACACGGAAAGCCAGCATGACATACTTTCATGAAGAGGATAGTGAAAAAGGAAGCCAGCGTGACAGACAACCACTATCCTGAGGAGGATAGTGAAAAAGAAGAGAGCTGGGAAGGTTCCACACTCTCCAAATGTGCTCTCCTATTTTTCTCAGCTTGTCTCTCTTTTTTTTATGTTCTCTTGTCTCCTTTCTCTTAGATCTGCTTTTTGTGTCCTTTATTTCTATACTTTTTATCACTTTTAGCCAGCACTTGATGTAAAATTTAAATATCTTATTTTCACTCATTATTATACTTTTATTTTCTGTCTTTTCTTAGTGAAAATAATAGAACAGTTTAATACTTATTTCTAAAGCAAAACCTGAAAACATATTTATTGTTTACTTATACAACTTGTGATAGATATTTTTTGACACAAAAGAAAACTGTTCCTTCTGAATACATCAGAATTACATTACTGTTTTGGGTTCTTCACGAACATCATTAGACTCAAAATGGCTTGACCTTTCAGAGTCTTTCATATCAGAGAATACAAAATATAATTTTATTTTTTTCTTTAGTTTAGAAATGATTAATACTTAAAAGAAAAATACCTTTTAGCAAGCAGATTTGTCTCTTATTTAACAAACACAACACTTACTGTATGGAAGACTCTATTCTAAGCACTTTAAAAAATATTTACTACTGTAATTAATTTAATCTTTGTAATAACCACAGAGGTATGTCCCGACCCAAAGGTTAAGTCAGCGAGGACCCTAGAGGGGGAGTGGGGATGAAAGGGACAAGAGACACAAGGAATGGAGACAAGACAAAGTTCTGATCAAGTCTCGTTTATTCAACAGTAGATCAGGGTATTTATGGGGAGAAGGGGGAATGAGGAAGTTAGTGAAAATTCCTAGCCCTAAGGCGAAACGCCTGGCTTTCGGGAGATAGGGAAAGAGATAGGGTTTGGGGTAATAGAAACCTTGCCCGAGGTTAGTGCTATGTGGCTGGAGCTTACTACAAAATGGCTATCAAGCACAGAGGTAGATACTGTTAAGATTCTCATTTAAGGTTAAGTAAACTCAGACATGAGAGGCCAGGTCCCTAAAGCTGAGAGATAGTACAAACAAGATAGGAATATAAGAATCACAGTGTTCTTGTGTGTCTATTCCTTAAATTATTCTATTAAAAAGGAATAATAATATTTAAAATAAAAATAGGACAAAAGAAAGGGAACGAAGTTTAAAACTATTAAATAGTGTCCATTCTTTAAAACAGGGAAGAATGGCTTTTGGTAGAAATGCTTCCTGGCAGTAATTATAGTGAAACAAGTTGTGAGTACTATAGTAAAAAAAAGATGACCCTGAATCATGAAATTTTGCTGTTCTGATAGGTAGTTTATGTGGGATTTTAATGGAAAGCTATAATTGAAATATTGTGTAGTGCCAGTCTTATTCTGTTCTTATTACATTATTTTACTTGAAAGACTTATTTTCATTTTTTTATTATTGGGCGGTGCTAGTTCTAATTAGGAACAGTGATTAGATGAAATAATTTTAATTATGTGATCGTTATTTAATGTATGTTTAATTTTGTTTCTTTTTTAAGACAACACATCTCCTTCTTTATGGTTGAAAGACATTATCAAGAAAAAAGATACTTTCTTTCTCATAAACACATTTGAGGGGGGAGGAGGAGGCTGCGGTCATCAGTCGGGCATCCTTGCTCAACCAACCTTCTTCGATGTGCAAGGGCCGTTCAGCCTCAGAGTGGCCCTGCAGTGGATGGATATGCTGCTGGCGGCACTGGAGTGCTACAACACCTTCATTGAAGAGAGAACCTTGGAGGCATCCGAGGTCCTGGGTAGGTGGAACTTACTCCTAAGTTAGTGTTGTTCAGTTCTGCCAGGAGTCTTTCTGGGAAAGGCTTAGTGGGCTTTTTGATTAGACAGTTTGCTGCTGTCACAAAATAACAGTGGTGATAACATACCATTTACTTAGTACTGTGCAAAGATTTACCTGCATTCTTATTTAATCTCACAGTGAGGGAGTGAGTATAGATGTCACAGCTAAGGCTATAAAATATAAAAACCTGTTCTTTTTGCCTTGTCCATAGGTTCTTGACCCTTTTGTAAAACTCACCTTTAGAGGTTTTTGTTTCCAGATTGTACATTAAAAGGTTACTTCCTGATTTGAGAATATAAGATCGTGTTCATGCTTCTGTATGATGCGTCTTTGCTTTCTTTATTTATATTCTACAAGCATTTTTATTGTTTACAGATAGGTAGAGAAGAAGGTGGGTAGGCTTCATCCTTTTGTGACTTAATAGGACCTGTTAGAGCAGGAGCTGCCTGTGTGGAGGTACATCTCTCCAAGGACAGAGCATTTGGAGCTGACTATTGGCTTGAAGACTTGTTCTCTGCTTCCTGGTTTTCTGAGCAGCATATGTTAGTCCTCTGAGATTTCACTTAAATCCTCTCAAGAGAACCTCAGACTTGCCACTCACAACCTGTTTTATTATTTAAATGATTTTTAATTTAGGTGGAGAATTACTCTAGTGATGATGGTGGCTAATTAAGGGAACTACCATTCTCTCTTTAATTTTGTCAGAGGTAAAGTTCATATTTGGGAATTTAGGAGAGA
Source organism: Lasiurus cinereus (assembly GCA_011751065.1). Taxonomy (NCBI): domain Eukaryota; kingdom Metazoa; phylum Chordata; class Mammalia; order Chiroptera; family Vespertilionidae; genus Lasiurus; species Lasiurus cinereus. The sequence goes on from JAAGEH010000040.1 coordinate 21,800,429, forward strand.
GGAACCAAGTTATTTTCCTTCTGAGGATGGTAGAATAAGGCAGAGTGGGGAGTATTTAATGGACGTGAGTGCATACATGTGAGGGTTCAAGGAAACAGATCTTATACCTTTCTGGGGAAGTTTGATTCTTTAACATGAGCTTCTGTGTGATTCTAGCATGAGATTCTCAAAATGATAGGTCAAAAAGTTGTGAAATTTTGAAAATACCTATAGTAACTGTGCAGATGCGAATAGTACCTTAAATATATTGTTTTAAGAGCTCTCATATATCCTCATTTTGAAAGTTTGAGCAAGGAAAAAAGGCATAAAATATGCAAAATCTCTTTCCTAAGCACATTTCCTAATGGTAAACATTTTAACAGTTTAGTGTTTACTTTTCTAAACTTTTAATATATATTTTTTAAATTTTCATTTAGTGTAATTTTTTTTTTTTAATATATTTTATTGATTTTTTACAGAGAGGAAGGGTGAGGGACAGAAAGTGAGAAACATCTTCAATGAGAGAGAAACATCTATCAGCTGCCTCCTGCATGTCCCCCATTGGGGATGTGCCTGCAACCAAAGTACATGCCCTTGACCGGAACTGAACCTGGGACCCTTCAGTCCACAGGCCGATGCTTTAACCTTTGAGCCAAACCGGTTTCGGCTAATTTGTTTTTTTAAAAAGAAACTTAACAGTGTACTCAATGGAACTAGGAATTTTATAGTTAATATCATCAGCTTTAAAATACAGTTTCTTTACTGGAAATTTTGCAGAATCCCTGTATTATTACTATTTCATCCTTTTTTTTTTAATCTTACAGTATTATGCTTTTATGCTTATATTTTCATGTATAATATAAAGGTTTCTTCTGTGTTGAGTTATTACTAGTACATTTGTTATTAGGGCACATTATAGTCATTACCACCACAACATAAACATAATAAACATTTTTATAATTATTATATGTAAAAAGCAAGATTATATGGTTAGAATAATATTTTTTGTTTGTTTAGTTTTTAGTACTAAAGCAACTTGTTCCCAATATACAAGTGCCATATTTGAATAATTCTAAAATAGCCTTTGTTCCTACATTTAACATATCTGTGGTTGGAATGTGTCATACCTCATAGTTTGTATAGTCAAGAATAGTTGGTAATTGAGAATGTAATTCTTGATGTATTTTCTCTCATTTCTTTGAAAACATAGTGACCTGTCATCAAAATTGTTTTTTAATGATTTGATAGTATAATTTATTTTCCTTAAATTTTATGAAACCAAGAATTGGAAACCATTAGACTTAGAAAAGGATTTGTTACTCGGTCATTACCATTACTTATTCTTTCAACACATGTATCACTATTTTATTTATTTTTTTTAAAATATATTTTATTGATTTTTTTACAGAGAGTAAGGGAGAGAGATAGAAAGTCAGAAACATCGATGAGAGAGACATCGATCAGCCGCCTCCTGCACGCCCCACAGTGGAGATGTGCCCGCAAGCAAGGTACATGCCCCCAACTGGAATTGAACCCGGAACCTTTCAGTCCGCAAGCCGATGCTCTATCCACTGAGCCAAACCGGTCTCAGCTGTATCACTATTTTAATCTAGTAGCCCTGCATACGAATCCGTGCACCAGTAGCTCGACAGTAGCTCACTGCCACCCTCCAGTAGCTCTCTGCCTGCTGCCCCTTCCTCCTGTAGCTCCTCCCATCCCCCAACCCCTCATAGCTTGCTGCCCTGCCCCCTCCTATAGCTCTCTGCCAGCTGCCCTGCCTTCCTGTAATTCCCTCCACCTCCCCCCCGCTGCCCACTCCCCCCATAGCTTGCTGCCCTGCCACCTCCTATAGCTCTCTGCTTGTAGCTTGCTGCCCCACTCTCCTGCTGATCTGTGACTTGGTCGTTCTGCAGTTGGTTGTTACACTTCATGGCATAATAACCATTTGCATATTATATCTTTATTATATAGGACTAGTGGCCTGGTGCATGAAATTCATGTACGGGGTGGGGGTTGGGGAACTATCCTTCAGCTCGGCCTGCACATTCTCTAATCGGGGACCCTTGGGGATTGGGCCTAAACCGGCAGTCAGACATCCCTCTCACAATCCAACACTGCTGGCTCCTAACTGCTTATCTGCCTGCCTGCTCATAGCCCTTAACCACTCTGCCTGCTGGCCTGCTTGCCCTCAACTGTCCTTCCCCCACCCCCCTGCCAGTTGCCGGCCTTCTCACCACCAACTGTCCCCTCTTGCCAGCATGATCGCCTCCAATTGCCTTCCCCAAGTTGGCCTGCTTGCCCCCAACTGCCTCCCTGCTGGCCTTCTTGCCACCAATTTTCCCTTCTTGCCAGCATGATTGCCCCCAGTTGCCCTCCCTTGCCAGCATGATCACCCCCAATTTCTCCCCCTCACCAGCATGATTGCCCTCCAAATGCCCCCCCCATGCCAAACTACTTGCCCCCAACTGTCCCCCTACTGGCTTAATCGCTCCTAACTGTCTCCCCTGCCGGCTTGCTCACCACCAATTGCCCCCTGCTGGCTTCTCACCCCTAACTGCCCCCCTTTTGCTGGCATGATTGCCTCAACTGCTCCCCCTGCTGACCTACTCGGCCCCAACGGGCCCCCCCCGCCCACCCTCTTACCCCCAATTGGCCCCCCCCCCCGCCGGCCTGCTCGCTCCCCAATTGCCCCTCCCCCACCAGCCTGATCACCCCTTACTGCCTTCCCCTCCTGGCCTGATCACCCCTAAGTGCCTCTGCCTCAGCCCTGCCACCATGGCTTTGTCTGGGAGGTCTCCCGGTCTAATTAGCATATTATCCTTTTATTAGTATAGATTGTCTCTTTGGGACTCCGAAGGTCTACAGTAAATCTGAGAAAAGGAGAAGTCTTCCTTCCTTCCTTCCTTCCTTTTTTTTTTTTTTTTTCATCCTCACCCAAGGATATGTTTCCATTGATTTTTAGAGAGAGTGACGAGGTGGGGGCGGGGAGGGAGAGACAGAGAGGGGAACATTGATGTGAGAGCAACATTGGTTGCCTCCCTCATGTGTCCTGAGTAGCGCTAGAGATCCGAGACTGCACCGAGGTACATGCCTTTCACTGGAATCAAACCTGAGACCTTTTAGTCCATAGGCCAACTCTCTAATGACTGAGCAACCAGCTAGGACTGTGTTTCTTTTGTTAAGTAGGAGAAGGGCAATTATGAAAGGAATGGAGATGTGTAAGGAGCACAAACACAATCATATTTTCAGATAGGTGAGTTTTGTGAAAAAGCTCATTTGGTTGATCTGAAATTGATTCTATAATATACACTTGTTGAAGATGACTGCCATAATTGATCACTCTGTCATCCCTTTGATGGACATTTAGGTTGTTTCTATTTTCTGTTATTAAGAAAAGTGCTAAAATGAACATCTTTATAAACATAACTTGCAACTCTTTCACTAGAATGAAATTTCAGTGCTGGATCAAATCATATGAATCTCTCAACATTTAACAGAAATTGGCATACACATTTTTTTAAAGTTTTTAGTATGATTTGCCAAATTGACCTTCACAAAGATCATATTAATTTATATTCCCACAACTAGTGTTTGAAAAGCAAGACCTAACCTTCAGTAGATGTGTTTTTACTCTGAGCTTAAAGTTGTATTCTGTTTGGATGGTCTTAATTCTGAAATTCTAAAATGAGAAGAAATGAGTGCCATTTTATTCAGCTTTTATTGGACGTATTCTTTTACCTTTGAATTTTGACTACATTATGATTATATTTAAAGAAGAGGTTTCATTTGAATCTCTTCGGAGTTAGAGAAAATAAATGTTGATATTTCAATGAAATTATTTCTAGGTACTGAAACACAGTCTTCACTTTGGAAAGCAGTGGCTTTCTTTTTAGAAAGCATTGCTATGCATGATACTATGGCAGTTATGAAGAGCTTTGGCCCTGGGATAACAGATAACATACTCAGCCCACAAGAGGAAGAAAGATATAATTACAGCAAATGCACAATTGTCGTTCGGATTATGGAGTTTACTACAACACTGCTCAGAATCTACCCAGAAGGCTGGAAGGTAGGGTCAGTCCTGCTGCTCTATTTCAGGATAACACATAGCACTGGAAAAATACATATAAAATGCCTATTAGAAGTGGTTTGGGCTGTCTTAGAACTTTTCATTGCTATAGGAGTTACCTCCTTTTGAAAATAATAAAACTGCACGTACTTCAGATGCTCATTGTGTGAATAAAATACAAAAGTTTTTCTGAATTTTTATTAGATACTGGAAGACTGGTGCATATGAAATTCATGCACGGGTAGGGTCCATCCCTAGGCCTGGCAGGTGATCAGGACCAGTTGGGGCCTTCCTTCCCTCGGCTGCTGGCTGGGGCCTTTTTTTGTTCCACTCTACCCCCTGGTGATGAGCACATGTCATAGCGAGCTGTCGAACTCACAAGGAGACAATTTGCATATTAGCCTTTTATTATATAGGATTGCATTTTCATACTACAATCAGATGTCTACCTTAGGAAACATGAATTAGCAAATATTTATAAATGTATCTGTCAGGCTTATTATATAAACAAATTCCATTCGGTCCATCTAGTTAATACATACTAAGTGCCTATTATATGCCAGGTTCTGTCCTGCGGATATAGCATTGACCTGACTCAATGGCTGGGAAACTATGGGCTCTAGGCCAGGTACCATCTGCTACTTGCTCTTGTAAAGAAGGCTTTAACCCTGGGCAGGTAGCTAATTTGATTAGAGCATTGTCCAGTATGCCAAGGTTGTGAGTTCAGTCTCTGGTCAGGGCACATAAAGGGAGCACCAAAGAATGCATGAATAAGTAGAACAACAAATGGATCTCTTTCTCTTTCTCATATCTCTCTAAAGTCAATAAATAAATTTTTTTTTTACAAAGAAGGGTTTATTGGAAGACATCCAGGTTCATTTGTTCACATATTGTTCATGGTGGCTTTCACACTATAATGGCATTTAAGTAGCTGCAGCAGAGACTGTATGGCGCATAAAGTTAAACACATTTGTTGTCCAATCCTTTACAGAGAAAGTTTGCCAACCCTTGCCCTATCCAGGCAAAATTTCCCAACTTCATGGACCTTATAATGTAGTGAAAATCTAATTCTGACTATAGATGTATTCTTATTCAAATTTGTCTTTTACAGCTTCTTGAAAAGTATTTATGTAACACAAACCTTATGAAACTCTTGGTGAAAACCTTATGTGAGCCCTCAAGCATAGGTTTCAATATCAGTGATGTCCACATTATGAATCACCTTCCTGATGTTTGTGTGAACCTGATGAAAGCACTAAAGAAGTCTCCATACAAAGACATTCTAGAGAGGAACCTCAAGGAAAAAATAACAGCACAGAGGTGAGCATTCGGGTCATGGTCAGGGTAGGATTGTGGAGGACTTAGATTGCACCATCCTCTGGAGCTGTGTGCTGGTCAGTCCTAGCTCCATTTCTTCAAGTGAAGGATCTCATAAATGGGGTGTTGGGTGCAGAGGATCTCATCAGTTGTTTGAAAAATCATCTATTTAGCAAATGCCTTCCCTGCCCCTTAGTATACAAACCTTGCATGTGGCTTAGCCTTTGTTGATTTCCGTGGCTGGCTTAGTGCACGGGCCCCTTAGTTTGTGTTAGCCATGTTTGTTTTCCAGGACTGTGTAAGGTATTTGAATGCTGGGAATTTCGTTATTAAATATATTTATAACAGAATGCGCACATTTTACAGGCTATCCTAATAATTTAATGAGATCGGCTCTCCTGTGGTTTTCTTTTTACTTGTCTCATTTGGCCAGCTTTGAGGAGCTCTGTGGCATTGACCTGTATGGCCCCGATGCTTACATGGACAGGGCCAAGTTGTCCTCTTTCGTGTCAACTTGTAAACATCTTCATCGAGCTGGGGTTTTGCATGATGTATTGCCATCTCAGGTAACCACATTTTGTTTTTACATGTATCTTAGCTTCAATGAGCTAACTAGTCAATTTGTTTATATTCTTTTTTGAATATCCTTTATGGGTGCTGAAATGGGAATTATAGAAATACTTGCTCCAGATCTTTAGATGTTACCAGGAATATAAATATAAAAGTACATATAAAAATTAATCAATATCAAATGAAAATAGAACAAAGGCTATTTGAATACTTCCAGCAGCCTTCTGAAGAACTTCAAGGATTTACTACTACTGTGCCTTAGTGGCAAGGCAACGGCAGTGAAAAACGGTGTAGAAAGCAAAGTTGAGTGAAATGATTCTTTACAGTTGGAAGGCAGTTGTCAGTGTTAGTTAACATGGAATTTTTAATTAACAAAAGTTGTGAAATCGTGTTTTTAATATTTTGTTGTTGATTTTATTTTAGCCTGTAGATCAGCATCATTATATTGGCACAAAACTTCTCTTCCTGGTTTATAAAAGCATCGCTCCTGGACATGAACGACAGTGCCTCCCTTCACTTGACCCCAGTTGTAAGCGACTGGCCTGTGGACTTCTGGAGTTGGCCTTTGCTTTTGGAGGATTGGTAGGAAAAACCGCTACATGCTATGCTATTCTAATAATGTGAATATGTAACTCACATGCATTGTGTCTTTAAAAACAGGAATTTATTAGTTAAGCTCTTAGCTGCACAAGTACTTTAATCAGTTTACATGAGCTGACTTTCTAGAAGGTTTTCTGGTGTTTTTTTTTTTTGTGTGTGTGTGTGTGTTTTTTAATGAAAGAAATAGAACAGCATTCTTTTAAATTAAGGTTTTGTCTATCCCTCTTTGTTCCCAAAAGTACTTTAGGCAGAGAACATTTTGTAAATGTACAGCTGCACTGTGTTGGCACAGTGATCCCTCCTTCCCCTCTCCTTGGTAATTCTTCAGATGGCTGATTTGGGAGTGCCCCCGAGGATAACTTAGTCACCACACACAGATGTCTTCATTCTATTGGAACCCCAGGGCTGGCCTCAGCCTCTGCTGCAGAGGAGACCTGCAGCCAGTACTAGGCATCTACTCATTGTGCTTGCCTTTCTCCTGCAGTAGAAGCTTCTGCTTCTTTGTCTAAATTACACGTTTTGCCTAAAAATACTCCTTTACTAAGCTCTCTCCTCAAAGCAACAGTAAGATGACTAGAAATTTGGGAGAAACATGAGTTAGGGAAGATCTCTTTCCCAAATTGAAATTTAGAAAGTAGAAACTCATTGAAATGTATCTAATTCAAGTTTGAATACAAGGCTCTTGTGGGATTTTTCACTTTCAAAGTTAATAGTTAACCAAAGAGTCTCTCTGTAACATTTAAGATGTGTATTGCTGTCATTGCCCTTCTCTTATCTTCTCAGTGTGAGTGCCTGGTGAGGCTTCTTCTGGACACAGCAGAGCTGTCCATGCCAGCCTCAGGAGGGTCCCAGAGGAACATCGTCAGCTTCTACCACGGAGAGTATTTTTACAGCTTGTTCTCAGACACAGTCAACACTGAATTATTGAGAAATCTAGATCTTGCTGTACTGGAACTTATGAAATCATCTGTGGATAATCCCAAAATGGTAATGAAATTTTACTTTAAGTAAAGTATGTTTTCTTATATACTGTTTGTATTCCTGAAATATGTTATTAAAAACAAAACAAGATTTCTTCTTAGAAGGTTTAAAGTTTTTGCCAATGCTTAACAAAACCTAAGGAAAAAAAATGAATAGTTAATAATGGATGTTGAAACATTGATTTTTTTTTTTTTACCTAATCTCTCTAGGCCTAATTTTATAAGGCACAGCTATGTGGGATAATGACTTTTTGTCAGGATTTGGCATTGGAGCTCATAAGTCTATCCTGAGGCCAAGCCTACCTTTGTTTCTCCTCCAGCCCTTCACTGGTCCTGTTCATTCAGGGATCATTTCCTGCACGTTCCTGTGTTAGCACACTTTGCCCCCTTGCATTGAAACTTTGGAGACCAATACTTCATATTCAGTTGACTCTGTTTTGCTAAACTTATAAAATTTTGAAATTTAACCTAGTCTGCAGACAATCAGGAACTATTCACTATTAGAGTGACCATTTTAAGGGGAGAGTGTATAATTCCCTATTGAGTTAAGCTTTTATTCCAAACAGTGCTTATTATCTATTTTAGGGAAATATTTTGTGATAGATTCCACTAGGGATTTGTATTTTTTAAAGTTAGAAATAAAATTATAGTAGACTCACAACACTCAGAAAAAACAACAATTTGAGCTTTTAAACCATTCAGACTTCTGTTGATGGATAAAAATCATATGCCTTTACTGCCACCTCAAATACCTCTAAAATGACAGAAGCAGGCTTAAAAAAAACAACATCAACAATGTTATAGAACACAGAGGAAAGGAAAAAGGACAAGATGACAACATTTTGGAAGCTGGAAGGCAAAAGCACACGTTGTTAACAGACTTCGGAGTCCAAGAAAGCTGCAATGTGACTGACCATAGTAGAGTGAAGATAGGCAGCCAGTTGTGCTGTAGAACTCAGAAAGAGGTCCAGTTCTGGTCTTCAGGGCTGAGGTGTTTCTCCCCAGTTTGGCTTCCAGAATAGTCTTCTAGGACTATGCTCTCAGGCAGGATATCAGAATATTTTAACAAGACTAGAGAAAACAATGATACAATATATATTCACCGCCCAGCCAGACCAATTTCCAGTGACCATCATGGCCAGTGAGCTCTGCCCACTGAGTTGCTAATGTTTCTGATAAATTCTTTGATATGTATCAACAGCAAAATAATACCAAGTACCTGAGGTGATTCTAAAAGGGACAGGTAAGGAACAAGACACTTAAAGCAAGGACTATTCAGTAAGATGGAAATGTAAAAAGAAGAATAATCTTCAGAAAGATGAGAGAAGATAGTGTATCCATGGAACATGAATTGCTACTGAAAAGAAACATCAGAGAACAAAGAAAAGTAGGGAGAATTAAACATAAGCATCAGAGATTAAAAATAAAATGGATTTGGAAGATAAAATTCAGGAATTCTCACAAAGAGTAGAGGAAAAAAGACAAAACGGAAAAAAGGAGAGAAAGATGAAAAATCTTGGGGTGAATGTACAAGGTCTGTAGCAGGGCCTCTGCCTCAGAGGGAAGAAGACTTTCTTCTTTTTTTTTTTTTAAATAAATCTTTATTGTTCAGTTTATTAGAGATGCTCCTCTTTTTTTGCCCACCAAAGCTCCCCTCCACCTGATTCCCCACCCTCACCCCATTCCCTTATCTCCCGCCTCTGTCCACATCCTTAGATATAAGATTTTTGTCTAATCTCTTCCCACACCCCTCACACCTCCTTCCCCCTGAGAATTCTCAGTCCATTCCCTTTCTATGCCCTTGATTCTATTATATTCACCAGTTTATTCTGTTCATCAAATTTTTAATTCACTTAATTTTTAGATTCACTTGATAGATATGTATTTGTTGTTCATAATTGTTTATCTTTTACCTTTTACTTCTTCCTCTTCTAAAAGAGTACCTTTCAGCATTTCATATAATACTGGTTTGGAGTTGATGAACTCCTTTAGCTTTCTCTTTTCTGTGAAGCTCTTTATCTGCCCTTCAATTCTGAATGATAGCTTTGCTGGATAGAGTATTCTTGGTTGTGGGTTCATGCTATTCATCACGTTGAATATTTTTTGCCATTCCTGTCTCGCTTGCAACGTTTCTGTTGAGAAATCAGCTGACAGTCGTATGGGTGCTCCCTTGTAGGTAATGAACTGTTTTTCTCTTGCTGCTTTTAATATTCTCTCTTTGTCTTTTGCTCTTAATATTTTAATTATGATGTGTCTTGGTGTGGTCCTCTTTGGATTTCGTTTATATGGGGTACTATGTGCTTCCTGGACTTGTAAGTCTATTTCTTTTACCAGATGTGGGAAGTTATCAGTCATTATTTCTTTAAACAGGTTTTCAGTATCTTGCTCTCTCTCTTCTGGCACTCCCACAATTCTGATGTTGGTACGCTTGAGGCTGTCCCAGAGGCTCCTTATATTATCTTCACATTTTTGGATTCTTTTCTCTTCTTGCTTTTCCAGTTGAGTGTTTTCTGCTTCTTTATATTTCAAATTTTTGACTTGATTCTTGCCTTTCACTAGTCTGCTGTTAGGTCTCTGTATAATATTTTTTATTTCAGTCAGTGTATGTTTAATTTCTATTTGTTCCTTTTTCATCTCTAGTTGGTCCTTTTTCATCTCCTCTTGTGACTCACTAAATTTATCCATCTTTTTAGTATATTCTTGAAAAACCTTATAAGCGTGGTTTTGAACGCTATATCCAGTTGTTTTCCTCCATTTCTTTTGTTTGTGATCCCTTCCCTTGTCTCGGCATTTTCACTATGCTGGGAGAACTTCTGTGTTGGATTCAGCCTTATGATACCAGACTTGAAAAACTGCAGAAGCCTCTCTGTTGAGCTTGGGATGGGTGGAGTCTCAGGGCTTAAGGAACCACCTTGCCTTTCAGTCGGCCCCGCCCTCCACGGCCCCTGAGTCTCACATGACTGGGTAATCACTGGAGCGGTCCCTGTACGTGCACGCTCTCTCCCAGTGCCTCTAGAATGCTGCCTTTCCTGCTCCCCTGTGCTCCGGGACCACACCAGTCTGGGTCCCCAGGGTTTTGCTCGAAACTGGGGCCCAGTGGAGTCAGAAGTGGCACAGCTGGGAGGGTCTGTCTCCCGCCCACTCCCGAAAGCCATTGGCACAATCAGCAGTTGGTCCTCAGCGTGAAACGCCTGGCGCGCCACAAGACTTCTGATCTTTTGCGACTCCCCTAAACCTCCATGCACCTCTCCCCCTTCAAAGTCCAAACTCCCCCCAAATGAGTTTCGGCTGGATCTGGGGTTCAGTGTCGTAGGGCAAGGAGTTCAATGTCTTTGAGAGTCTCCATCTCCCTCCCGTCAGAGAAAGCTAGCCAGGTTCGCCGTCACCTGCGCTCTCCACGCGCGTGTCTCCGTACCTCAGCTTTTTACAGCTCCTCTGGGTCTCTGTGAGCCCCTCTCTTTCCTTCTAGTTGTAGAATTTCCACTCCGCCAGCTTTCCTGTGGTTCTGGGTGATGTCCATTCTGTCTTTTAGTTGTAGTTTTGAAATTGTTGTGCGAGGCAGCAATGTAGGTGTTTACCTATTCCGCCATCTTGGATCGCATCCTCCATTTTTTTTAAATTTATTTTTTATTATTTTTTAAACATATCAGTTATTTAATTGGGTTCTTATAAGAAATTTAGAACACCAGTTTGTGAGGATAAAGCCCATTGGTGAGAGCAAACAGAGAGCGCAGGTAGTCCTGGAGCTGAGGAACTGCTTTGATTTTTGGTAGAATTTGAGAGTCCACAGCTTTCTGGTCAACCTTTCACTGTTCTGTAATCTCGTATTTCTCTTTTTCTGTGTCGAAGATCTCACCCTCCTGGTGTCTGGGCTTGCGCAGCTTCTTCTTCTTGAAGTAAGCATCAAGATGTTTGGGGATTTTCACACCACTGATATCAATTTTGGTGGAGGTGGCGATGACAAATTTCTGGTGTGTTCTACGAAGAGGAACTCGATTGAGGGCCAGAGGTCCAGTCACAAGTAGCAAGCCACTGCCCAGCTTCTTCAGGAAAACCACCCTCTTGCCTCTGTGGCGTCCAGTGAGGATGATCAGAATGGTCCCAGGAGTGATGCTGGCCCGCAGTCTCCTCACATGCTGACTGAAGGGTTTCTTGCCATGGCTCAACAGCTTTCGAGGCACATCTTCAGTAGGATAATATCTAGGCATTTTGTGGAGTTTAACCACTCGGGTACCACCATTCTTGTCACCATCAACTGGTTTTGTGACCGTAGCAAGAACTTTCTCCTTTTTCTTTTCAATCCTGGATTTAGGGGCCGAATACTTCCTCTTGTACATGGCCTTTCGCGAATACATAGCCGACCGATTCCTCTGCCAATTCCTCTGACGAGGACGGGGTTTCGGCTGCAGTGAGGCTTCCCCTTCTTAGGCGCCTTAACCTTGCCGCCGGCATCAGCCTTCTTGGTTTTATCAGGTTTCTTCTCCTTAGTATCAGGCTTCTTCTCCTTAGTATCTGGCTTCTTGGTTTTCTTTTCACCCGCCATCTTGCAAGATGGGAAAGACCATTTTTTTTTCTTTACACCTGTGTTCTTCTCGTGTCCTATTTACTTATTTATTTATTTGTTTGTTTGTTTTATTTTTTTACAGCAGACCGCTTAACCTTTCTTGAATTGCTGGTTTGGTGGTTATAAACTCCCTTAGTCCTTTTTTGTCGGTGAAGCTCCTAATTTCCTCTTCAGTTTTGATTGAAATCCTTGCTATGTACAGTATTCTTAGATTCAGGCCATTCCTTTGCATGACTTTGTATATTTCATTCCATTCCCTTCTGGCCTGATGAGTTTCTTTTGAGAATCAGTCACTAGTTTGATGGGCGTTCTTTTGTAGGTTACCTTCTCCTGGAGGATAACTGTCGCTTAACTCACCAACAAACACTCCCAGTGTGACACTCAGCTGTTCTGTCTGCTCCGGAAAAGGCTCAGGACACATCTGTCTATTCCCCCGCCATTTTCCTGACCTCTTTTTTTCTTTGTGTTTTTCTGGTTGGGTGTTTTTTGCTTCTTCATATTTCAGATCTTTGTTTTGGTTCTGGGGTTCCTCTAGTCTGCTCTTGGATTTCTGTATATTATTCTTTATTTCAGACAGTGTATGCTTAATTTCTGATTGGTCCTTTTTCATTTTTTTGGCATTTTCATTAAGATCCTTGAAGGTCTCACTAAGTTTCTCAGAGGTCTTACTAAGTTTCTCATTGGTTTGTAGAAGATTCTTGATTAACCTTATAATGTGGGTTTTGAATTCTATGTCCAGTCCTTTGCTTTCTTCCATTTCTTTCATTCGTGACATGTTTCTTTGTCTCCACATTTTGGCTGCTTTCCTGTGTTGATGGAGTGTCTTTGTGTGCTAGTCGTTCTTTATGGCCCAGCAGCTCTGCCTCCCCAATCACCTGAGGTGGACAACCTTGATGCTCCCCTTTGTGAGCTGGATACACAGTCTTGTTGTAGTTAAGACTTGATTGCTATTCGTACACTGGGAGGAATTGACCTCCAGGCCAATTGACTGGGAGAATTAGCTGTGTTTATAATGGAAGAACTACTGTGCTGGATACACCCCTAGGGGGCAGGACTTGCTTCAATGGGGATTTGGTAGTCACCGAGTCTACCTCTTGAGTCTGTCACTTAGGTATATGAGGAGTTGAAATCTGGTGTGGTCTCATACTGACCTCTAGGTGCACTGCTTCCTGGATCTCCAAGGAGGTGCAAATCAGCTAGTGTCTGAGGCCACCCAGCAGGAGCTACAGGGAGATTTACAGATTTCTCCTCTTTGCTTGGAATTTGAAAATTTTGGAGTTGTCTGACCCAGTTGCAGTTTGTTAGGCTAAGCTGTCAGAGGGCAGGCCATTCATATTCAAAGGCTGATGGGCACAGCGAAGTGGGTTTGTAAATTGGGCGGGTCAGTGACTCAGGGAGTCACTAGGCTAGGGTGTGGCAAACAGCACTGGCTGCCAGTCAGCCCTCTCTGAGTCTCTGTGTTTCTGCATTCTGTTCTGTGTCCTACGTCCTGTGCCCCAGTGCAGTAAACAATGATTTTTGTGTGTACCTCTGCGAGGAGCTATCCTCACTTTTTGACCTGATGGCAAACAGTGCAGTTTCTCCCTATATTAATCTAGATCCACAGAATCTTGCTGGAAACTGGAGTTCAGAGCAGTCTGGAACTTGTAACTCCCTTCCAATGGAAAAAAACAGCACACACCAGCCCGATTCACATGCGTCTCCTTTCCTCTGCCTTTCTGAGCCTTTGAACGTCCTACCAGGTCTCAATGCACTTTTTTCTTTCCTTCTGGTTGTAGAACTTCCACTCCTCCAGCTTTCCCATAGTTCTGGGGGATAGTCATTTTGTCTTTTGTTGTGGTTGTGAAAGGCAGCACGTATAGGTGTATACCTTATGCTGCCATCTTGGTTCTCCTGGGAAGAAGACTTTCACAGCTGAAGAGAATTTCCCAGGAATGAAGACCTTGAGTTTCAGATGGAAGAGGCCATTGACTGTCCAGCACAATGTGTGAAAACAGCTGCCTATTTCTGAAAATTCAGTACCCTGGGGTTTCACTGTTAGGAAAGATCCTGACATGTGACTATGGGAGAAAGCCTGATTACATTAAAAGAAAGGATCAAGAAATTGGGTTGCTTTCATCTTGTAGCAGCAAAGTAGACGCTGGTAGACTGTGTGCCAAATTTCCCTCGCAATTCAGAAAAGATTTCCAACATGGAGTTCTGAATTCACCAGATTATCGCTTATGTGTGAAAGTCAAGTGCACGTCTAAGGTGTGCTATTTCTCCAAGGATTGTATTTTCTGTGCGCTTCTCTCCAGAGAGCTGCTGGAGGAAGTACTTCACTAAGGAAGACATCAGCCAAGAAAGAGGAGGATGTTGGATTTGGGAAGTTGGCCTGAATTTATGGGTCTCCCAGAGGGCCTCGTAGTGAGACACAGAGGGCAGTGGTCACCAGCATTTCTAGAGTGAGCTCTGGCACCCTGAGATGGACCTGATGGGCTTCTTGATACCCTTAACTGTCCTGTGGAGATTGAATTAAGAGAATTTGATGATGAGTAATGGTAGGCACATGGAAAACAGCAAAGAAAGTAAACAAGTATTAACTTCAGTGACATCAAAATGTACAAGAAAGGGAAAGTATTGGTAGTCTATGACTTGGATCATCTGTGAAAATGTTTACATTGTCATAATGATAGAAATATTAAATATTTTTCCAGCCAAATGGAAAACACTGTTGAAAAGGTGATGGAAAGAAATGTGTGCATGCAATCCTGTGTGCATGTGTACTCATGTGCAGCTGTATGGATGGGAGTGTATATGTGCTCATGCACATGTAGTTGTGATGGTAACAGAAGAAAGTTACTCCTCTGCCCATTGAGAATGCACCTAAGAAATAGGAATTAGCTATGTGAACATGGTTTCGTAAATGAAACACCTTATATTTTTATGGGAAAATTTATGTTAAAGCCTTGTTCTCAAATTTGAAGAGTTGTGAAGTGAATAGCTATTATAAAATTAACATCATTGTTTTCTAAGAATAGCTTTGAAATGAAAGTAAATTTTGTTATATATGTCAATCTTACTGTTAAGAATTTGTCTTCAATCACCACCCAATTGTTTTAGGTAAGCACCATTTTAAATGGAATGTTAGATCAGAGCTTCAGGGACCGAGCCAGTCAGAAAGACCAAGGACTGAAACTTGTGACTGTAATTCTACAAAACTGGAAGAAGTGTGATTTGTGGTGGGCCAAAGATTCTGCTCCTGAAAGTAAAATGGCAGTGCTGACCTTACTGTCAAAAATTCTCCAGGTATTTTGAGAGACCTTAAAATTACAATTGTATTTGTTGTTTTTATTTTTAAAAATTGATGGAGATTTTATAAAAATATTTTAACTGGACAATTGGTGAATATCTTATACGTTGTACTTCTATTATCTTACTTCATTATGATTTCTTATACTTTATGTTTTTGGTGTACCTTTCCATGCATTGTCTTATCAGATAGTTTTAAAGTATTTTAGAACAAGAATTGCTGACATATTATTGAAGCCCAGGAACAAATTTATGGGTCATTTCTGAAATTAAAACATTTAAAAACTGTGTTTAAGGAAATTAGAGACATGATATAGTAATGTATCATGTTTTTATTTCCTCTCCTTTAGATTGATTCATCTGTGTCTTTTAGTACAAGTCACAGCGCATTCCCTGAAGTCTTTACAACTTACACTAGTATACTTGCTGACTCGAAGTTGGGTCTACATTTGAAGGTAAGTAGTAAAGGGGTGGGTGGGTGGAAAGGGGACATATGTAATACTTTCAACAATAAAAAATTCAAAAAGTAAGTAGTACAAAGATGTTTTTTCAGACTACTTTCTTCATTATTTTTCCTTTTTCTATTTGTGCTTATTTGTTATGTTTACTACTTTTTGTAATGAAAAATGTTAAACATTCAAAAGCAAAGAGGCTAGGACGATAAGCCCCCATGTACTTATTATCCAACTTCAATAGCCATCTGTCTGTGGGCTTGCTGGTTTCAACTGCACAGTCACTCCTACCCATCATCTTGAAGGAAACCGCTGGCGTCATGTTATCTGATCTGCACATACTTCAATATGTCTCTACAAAAAGATCAGTTTAACCCCCCAAAAATTACCATACTTAGAATTAACATTTGTCTTTGCATGTAGGTGATTCAAATGGGCTTTTCCAAGAAATGTATGTAATTAATGAATGACAGAATTTATCATTAATCATTTTTCTATTAACACATTGTGGATGGATCACAAGAATTCTTGTGTTTCCTGGTCTAAGAAATTACGAGAATTCTTTAAAAAGATATTAGTTTGTAAGAGCATGTAGTAAATAACTTCAAAATGCAATGGGTATTTAATTTTAAACCATGCCTTTAACATTTATGTAAAACATTTTTTTTTTACTTGTTCAATAGAAACTTATCTGGCCACTGGGTAAAGCTAGCAATAAAACTACTAGTCCACAATGTGTTAAGTAATATAAAATATCTTGGTAATTTTGTGTCAAGACATATTTTAATCCTAACGTTCTTTAATAATTAGATTTTACATTCTAACAAAATGTGGCCTTAATGTAAACCATATTTTTCCCCGCCCCTTTTTGAAAACTATCTTTTAACTGGATCATGAAGCTTTCTTTGGAATGTTCTTGTCTATGATTAATGAAGTTTCTCATTTCTAATCAGATAGTTTGGGAACCTACCTTCATACAAGGGATGTAGGAAATACATCCTAGTTTCTTTGAAGCTTGGTATGAAGTTTGGAGTGAGTTCTGCAAGGAATTTTTGTTAATTACCACATAGGTTATATAAGATGTTCATTCCACTAAAAATTATCTAGTATATTTCTACTGGAGTCTATATTTTTAGGAGAAAGAATGATCATACAGTGTCCTTTTTATTTACATGTATATAACCCTGAGTTGGCTCACTTCCCTCTAGAGTAGAAGCCATGATACAGCATTGCATTCAGGTTTTTTTTTTTATGTAATCCAGAAGGCATTCTAAAGTCTTTATTTTTAAATCTATGTAACATTTTATTTGCAAACTCTTTAGAAGAAGTAATTTTATTTATCCTGTAAAATCTGTTAGCCACGACTAGTGCAATTGCATATCTGCATTGCTCTGCAGGGTCAAGCTATAATTCTTCTTCCATTCTTCACCAATCTGACTGGAGGCAGTCTTGAGGACCTTAAGCATGTTCTTCAAAAGATCATCATTTCTAATTTCCCTATGAAGTCTGAAGAATTTGCCCCAGGAACTCTGCAGTACAATAATTATGTGGACTTCATGAAAAAGGTTAGTTTTTAGTAACACCAAGTAAAATGAAAACATTAATTTTTTTTTCTATTACATTTTGTGATGAAGAAAAGTAAGTGAAATATTCAGCATTAGAAAAGTGTTCTAACTTTAAGAATCCAATTTAATTCATTTTGAAACCTGGGTACCTGTGGAGACAGATGCATATCTAAATTCTTTGAAATTCACTTTTTTCCTTAATTTTAAATTATGAAATATATTACATGGTTTTTCCATTGAAAGGCAAAATATGACTTTCCTCTCATTGTAGATGGGTTGGCCTTAAAAACTCAACAAAAGAATGCAGTGGAAGTAATGCTGTGTGACTTCCAACACTACTTCCTGGGACCCTTCTTTGGGGGACCTTGTCTCCGTTGTGTAAGGAAGCCAAGTATCCTCATGAAAAGACCAGTGTACAAATACCACCATCCACACAGATTCACTCTTCCCCATTCTTTTTATATACTTGTCCCAAACATACAGAAAAATTGAAAGAATAGTGAAGCATTCATATTACCATCTTCTATATTGAATAGTTAGCATTCTGTCATATTTGCTTTGTTTTGTTGTGAGTATGTGTGTGTGTTTTGGCTGAAACATTTACAGGTTAGTTTCAGACATCATGATACTTTGTTCCTAAATACTTCAGCATGCATGTCCTGTGAATTAGCCATAATACTGTTATCAGACCTAAGCAAATTAAAGCTCCTTTAATATCATGTGTTACATAGTTCATATTCACATTTCTTTAGATATCTCTTGTTGAGCTATGTTTTTTCAAACCAGGACCTAATTAATGATTGTGTTGAATTGTAGTATCTCTCATATCATTTAATTTAGAACTACTTCACCTTATTTCTTTTATTTTTCATGACATGGAATTTTTGGAAGAAACCAAACTACTACTCTTAGATGTTGGCCCATCTTTGTTTTATTGTTTCCTTGGGGTGTTCTTTAACTTGTCCCTAATCCTCTACATTTCCTCTAAACTGGAGTTAGGCTTAAAGATTGGTCCTAAGATTCAGGCTAATCGTTTTGTCAACAGTTGCACATTAGGAGGCCAATCGTGTCACTGTCCCATTGTTAGTTGCCTCAACTGTTGTGGCCTAGGTAAGGTGGTGACTGTCCCAGTTCTCTATTAACCAGAAGGTAAAAATTGAGTATATCTCTTAGAAAGAAGAACAAATAGACATTGAGATGAAAATTGGGAGAGTAAAGAGCAGAATGTTATATGAGTAGTCTAGACATCTATAAACTTAAGATGGTGTTCAAAGACACATATCTCCAGAATAAAAGACTCCACACTGCGGAGTACTAGAATAGTGAAGGGAAATAACTTCAGTGAAGGCCAATGATTATGGAATTTCAGAACCTGAGGATAAAGGGAAAATCCTAAAAGTTGTTAGAAGGAAAAAAATGTCTGCAAAACCCCAAAAATCAAAACTCAAACATTTAACAAAATTACTTTATGTCTAACATTTATTATATCTGCAAAAATGACTAAAATATGAGTGTTTCTTTTTTAAAAATATTTATTTCAGAGAGGAGGGGAGAAAGAGACAGAGAGAGAGAGAGAGAGAGAGAGAGAGAGAGAGAGAGAGAGAGAAATAAGCAATGAGACTGTTTGCTTCCTGTACACTCCACATTGGAGATCGAGCCCGCAATACAGGGCATGTGCCCTAACTGGGAATCGAACCTTGACCTCCTGGTGCAGGTCTACTTTCACTATAGAGCCATGCTGCCCGGGAAGTATTTCTTAATTCTCTGTGAAATTCTGTTATAATATCTCTATATTTTATTAGAACTGTTAAATACAAAACAAAAATTTAATAAAATTTATTATTATTGTTATATATTTCAATATATATGTATATATATATTTTTGTAGTTTTTAGATGCATTGGAATTATCTCAGAGTCCTACATTGTTGCAGTTGATGACAGAAATTCTTTGTCGAGAACAACAGCATATTATGGAGGATTTATTTCAATCCACTTTCAAAAAGATTGCCAGAAAGTAAGTAATTCTAGTCTGGAATGCTAGGAACCATATACATTATGCTTCTGAGGAAATTTCTCTTCTGTTTCAAAAAAATGTTGAGTGACAATTACACTCAACTCTTACAATTAAATTTTATTTTGTTTTTTGTAAGAAATAAAAAAATATTTATCAAGTAAAACTATAAATGAATCTTCAGATTTAAACAAGCATCAGCATTTCCCAGCTTCCTACCCCTTTTATGCATGGCTTCTTTAATTAGTATGTTTCTGAGATTCATCCATGATGTAACATGAATTAGTAACTTATTTCTTTTTTTAAATTTTTTTTTATTAATTTTTATTAAATTTTTATACATATCTCCCCATTGCCCCCCCTCCCAGACATACCCCAATCCCCCAGTGTCTGTGGTCATTGGTTATGCTTATATGCATGCATACAAGTCCTTTGATTGATCACTTATCTACCTCACCTAACTTTAATCTTTCTGCTGTAATGTCACAGACTGTTTGATGCTTTATGATTTTTGTCCTCCTGAGAATTATCAGTCTACTCCCTTTCTGTGCTCCTGATTCTATTATATTCACCAGTTTATTCTGTTGATCAAATTTTTAATTCACTTTATTTTTAGATTCACTTGTTGATAGATATGTATTTGTTGTTCATAATTTTTTGGCTTTTACCTTTTTCTTCTTCCTCTTCTAAAAGAGTACCTCTCAGCATTTCATATAATACTGATTTGGAGTTGATGAACTCCTTTAGCTTTCTCTTCTCTGTGAAGCTCTTTATCTGCCCTTCAATTCTGAATGATAGCTTTGCTGGATAGATTATTCTTTTTTTTAAATTTTAATTAAATCTGTATTATTCAGATTATTACATTTGTTTTTCTTTTTTTTCCCCTCCATAGCACCCCTCCACCCAGCTTCCACCCTTCCCTCCCTCTCGTTGACCTCATCCATAGGTGTATGATTTTTGTCCAGTCTCTCCCTGTATACCCCTCACCCCTTTCCCCCTGAGAATTATCAATCCACTCCCTTTCAATGCTCCTGATTCTAGTATATTCACCAGTTTATTCTGTTGATCAAATTTTTAATTCACTTAATTTTTAGATTCACTTGTTGATAGATACGTATTTGTTGTTCATAATTTTTTGACTTTAATCTTTTTCTTCTTCCTCTTTGAAAGAGTACCTTTCAGCATTTCATATAATACTGGTTTGGAGTTGATGAACTCCTTTAGCTTTTTCTTATCTGTGAAGCTCTTTATCTGCCCTTCAATTCTGAACGATAGCTTTGCTGGGTAGACTATTCTTGGTTGTAGGTTCTTGCTATTCATCACGTTGAATATTTCTTGCCACTCCCGTCTGGCCTGCATCGTTTCTGTTGATAAATCAGCTGACAGTCGTATGGGTGCTCCCTTGTAGGTAATGAACTGTTTTTCTCTTGCTGCTTTTAAGATTCTCTCTTTGTCTTTTGCTCTTGGTATTTTAATTATGATGTGTCTTGGTGTAGTCCTCTTTGAATTCCTTTTATTTGGGGTTCTGTGTGCTTCCTGGACTTGTAAGTCTATTTCTTTTACCAGATGTGGGAAGTTTTCAGTCATTATTTCTTTAAATAGGTTTTCAGTATCTTGCTCTCTCTCTTCTTCTGGCACCCCCACAATTCTGATGTTGGTACGCTTGAAGCTGTCCCAGAGGCTCCTTACATTCTCTTCACATTTTTGGATTCTTTTCTCTTCTTGCTTTTCCAGTTGAGTGTTTTCTGCTTCTTTATATTTCAAATTTTTGACTTGATTCTTGCCTTTCTCTAATCTGCTGTTAGGACTCTGTATAATAGTTTTTATTTCAGACAGTGTATGTTTAATTTCTTGTTGGTCCTTTTACATCTTTAGTTGGACCTTTTTCATCTCCTCTTTGGTCTCACTAAATTTATCCAATTTTTCTAACATATTCTTGAAAAACCTTATAAGCGTGGTTTTGAACTATATATCCAGTCGTTTTTTTTTTCCTCCATTTCTTTTGTTTGTAATCCCTTCCCTTGTCTCGGCATTTTCACTATCCGGGGAAACTTCTGTGTTGAATTCAGTTTTATGATACCCGATGTGCAAGCCGCAGAAGCCTCTTTTGAGCTTGGGAGGGGTGGAGTCTCAGGGCTTAAGGGACCGCCCCGCACTCCACGGCCCCTGAGTCTCACGTGACTGGTAATGGCTGGAGTGGTTCTTGTGCGCGGGCCCACAGTGCCTCTAACCACTGCCTTTCCGGCTTCCCTGAGCACCAGGACCACACGAGTCTAAGTCCCCAGGGTTTCACCCGAAACGGGCTTAGTGGTGTCAGAAGTGGCACAGCTGGGAGGGTCTGTCTCCCGCCCACTCGCGAAAGCCAGCTATACAATCAGCAATCTGTCCTGCGCGCAGTGCTTTGTGCTCCACCAGGCTTTTGATATTTCGCGACTCCCCTAAATTTCCTTGCACTTCTCCCTTTTCACAGTCCAAACTCCCCCTGTATGAGTTTCGGCTGGATCTGGGATTTAGTATCGTAAGATAAGGGGTTCAATGCCTTTGAGAGTCTCCGTTTCCCTCCTGCCAGAGAAAGCCAGCCAGGCACTCCAGCACCCGCTCTCTCCTCGTGCGCGTCTTCGTACCTCGGCTTTTTGCAGCTCCTCTGGGTCTCCTTGAGCCCCTCTCTTTCCCTCTAGTTGTAGAACTTCCACTCAGCCAGCTTTCCTGTGGTTCTGGATGATATCCGTTCTGTGTTTTAGTTGTAGTTTTGAAATTGTTGTGCGAGGCAACAGTGTAGGTGTGTACCTATGCCGCCATCTTGGATTCTCAACTTATTTCTTTTAATTGGCTTTTTAAAAAAATTAAATGGCATTTCTAAGTAACTCTTGTGTCATAAAAGAAATGAGGGAAATCAAATAATATTTTGATCTGAATAAATAAATCATACCCAAATGTCTGCAATGCAGTGAAAGCAGGGCTTAAAGGAGAACTTATGTCTTTTAATGCCTAAATGAGAAAATAAAATAAACTTTCACATTAAAATTTAGAAATAAAACTTAGATTGAAGGCAAGCTGAAGGAAAGGAACAATAAAGATCAGAATGAAAATTAATGAAATTGAAATCAAAGAAATGGTGAAGGAAAATAATGAAATTAATAATTGGTTCTTTGTAATGGAACAGTCATCACTGAGAATCACCTGAAGACTAAACAGAATTTCTGTTACTAAGGATATAAAGAAGAAGCCATGTTGAGACTGGTTGATGAGAGAGAGATATGAAATGGGCAGGTCCCACACCGATGGAGTGGTGGTTAAGACAGGAAGGGTACCTCTGCTGTGGAGGTCCCCCTGAGGAGGGAGGGGTTCCGGCCCCACACTCAATTCTCCAACCCAGGGTATCATTGCTGAGGAGTCCCCATAATATCAGGCCGTGAAAACCAGTGGCATTGCATTCAAGAAAGACTAAGAACTTGTGGGAGACTAAGATGTAGGTCTCAAGGAGACCATGCAAAGTGGTGGGAGTATTTTGGGAGGTACTAAATTAACTAACTTCAGGGTGAGGGCTGGAGGGGTAGGGATAAGAGCAATTCTCTCTGGGGACAAAAGCATTGGCACCATTATTTCTTTGGAGAGCTACCCTCCCACCCAACTGTGCTGTTACAGGCAGGCACTAACTCTCAACTCTCCATTAACCTTGCTAACACTGTTCACCTTGCCCTGGTCATTTTCTGACACCCTGCTCAACCTATATTGTTAGCCTGGCCTGAGCCTTTTCCACCATCTCCTTTGCACAAGTGACCTGTCTTAGCTCTGCACACTTTCCCTAAATCTCATGATACTGGCACTATAACTTGCTAAGCAGCCAAAGCCCAGCACAAGGAGCAGTTGTGCTCAGTTTGCATTGTAACTCCCATCAGGTGGCCCCAACCCTGGCACAAGCAACAGAGTCTGGGCCAGAAACGAAGCATCACCAAAGCAGCCACGAGCCTGGCACAAGTGGCAGCTGGCCTCAGCTCACATCATGATGTCCACCAAAAGGGCCCAAGCCTAGCATAAGTGGCAGCGATCTGGGTTGCCTGAGTAGCCTCTCACAGGTACCTCTAAGAAAAGGAAGAGCAGCAACCACCTACAGATGACTATCTCCTACCAAGAAGCTCTAGCCCAGATCAAGCAGTGGGTGACCTAGGCCTGCACTGAAGCACCTCCCAAGAGGTTTTAGAATGAGCACCTGCAGTGGCCCACTTAAACCACACCAGAGCACCATCCAACCAGCTTTACCAATGAAAAGCAGACTTGATGGCACCAGAACATGGCTAAAGCCATTCCTATTCTGTCGGGCCAGTCTCCAAACAACTGCACATCTGCTCTAGTTACAACCAACCCTGAACGTGGTCACCTTGAGGTTCAACCCAACCTACTGACATGCCAATGGCAGTTGGGGCTCAACTACAATAGAAGGAAACAGACCCACATAGTAGACACCCCTAGAGCACCTTGAAGGTGATCAGGAAGAATGCACCACTTGGCCTCACATCTTCTGCATAAGGCCACTTTGTCAAGACCGGGAGACATAGCAGAAATACCAAAAAAATAGAAATAATCATGGACACAGCTCAAAATGAAGAGATAGAAATTTGTATCTAATGAAAGAATAGGACAAATCTTCAGAAACAGAACTGAACTACTAGATATAGGGGTCAAAATAATGGTAATAAGGATATCATAAACAATTGGGACTCCATCAAACTAAAAAGTTTTTGCACAGCAAAGGAAACCATCAACAAAACAAAATAACAACCTACTGAATAGCAGAAGAGACTCACCAATGATGCATCTCATAAGAAGTTAGTATCTAAATTTTATAAGGAATGCATAAACTAAAAAACCAAATAAAACCAAAACCCAAACCCCAAAACAGTCTAATTTAAAAATGGGCAGAGAACATAAATAGACATTTCTCAAAAGATGGCAATAGACATGAAAACATGCTGAAAGTCACTAATCATCAAAGAAATGCAAATTCAATCCACAAATTTCACTTTACACCTGCCAAAATTGCTGTAATCAGTAAATCAACAAACAAGTGTTAGCAAGTATGTGGTGAAAAGCAAACCCTCATGCATTTTTGTAGGAATGCAAATTTGTGTGGCCACTATGGACAACAGTGTGGAAGTTCATCCAAATTTAGAAATGCAACTGCGTTATGACCCAGCCATTCCACTTTTGGGTATATATCTAAAGAAATAAAAAACATTAATTTGAAAGAATATGTACATCCTTATGTTCATAGCATATATACACCCCTATGTTCATAGCGTTATTTACATTAGCCATAATATAGACACAACCCAAGTGCCTATCAATAGATTATCAATGAAATATGACTAAGCCATAAAAAATGAAATATTACCATTTGTAACAACATGGATGGACCTGCAAGGTATTATAGTAAGTGAAATAAGTTAGACAGATAAAAACTAATACCATATGATTTCACTTACATGTGGAATCTAAAGAGCAAAATAAGCTAAAAAAAAAAAATGGAAACAGACTTCTAGATATACAGGAAAGAAACTGATCTTTGCCAGAGTGTGGGGGTTTGGAAGACTATATGGAGAGGTATAGGGAGTAAGAACTACAAGTAGGTAGTCACATAATTGTCCCAGGATGTAAAATACCTATTAATATTGTAATAACTATGTACAGTGTTATGTGGGTACTTGAAATATTGATGAATCCCACTGTAAAGTATTTGATTGTTTAATGAGTTTCATATACATATGAAACCAATAAAAAATAGTATTGAATGTAAACTAATTGAAAAAATTTTAAATTACACAGTGACTCACCCTGTGTATATGTCATTTTGTATTTTGCCAATAATTTTTTGGAATACCCTAACATAGCCTGTAGTTAAATGCATCTGTAATTTTGCTAGACCTTACCACATACCTTCTTTTGGAGCTACATTTCTATTCTCTACAGCAATGTATGAGAATGCTTATTTTATCATAGTTTTGACAATAAAATATATTGTCAAATATTTAGATTTTTTCCAATTTTTTTATTTTAGAAAAACTCAATGTTGCTCTAATTCGAGTTATTTTTCTTATATATTTATATATTTAATGTTCCTTTGCATTTATATTTCAGTAAATAATCTGAAATATTGGCCCATTTCTCAAATCAAAATTTTTATCTGTATGATTTGGATGTTTTAGGAGTGGGCATCTCTACAGTGCTCAATATAGGAAGAGCCTGAAGAGAATTTAAGTCTAAGACAGTGACCAAATGAATATAACAAAATCCTTGTTGCAACTAGTAGTGTCCTGCAACCTTAAAATTTTATGTTTGAATTGCCTTCAGAATCTAATATTTTTCTCTGATTCGTATCTAACTTCTGGACATTGGGATTTTAGGATTGGAAAGTATTATAATGTTTGCTCCTAACCTCTTTTTTTTTAAATTAAATCTTTATTGTTCAAATTACTACAATTGTTCCTCTTTTTCTCCCGTATAGCTTCCCTCCACTGGTTCCCATCCCACCCTCTGCCCTTACTCTCCCTGCTACTGTCCTCATCCATTGGTGTACGATATTTGTCCAGTATCTTCCCGCACCTCCACACCCTTTTCCCCCTGAGAATTGTCAGACTACTCCCTTTCTATGCCCCTGATTCTATTATATTCACCAGTTTATTCTGTTTATCAGATTTTTTTATTCATTTGATTTTTAGATTCACTTGTTGAAAGACATGTATTTTGTTGTTCATAATTTTTATCTTTACCTTTTCCTTCTTACTCTTCTTAAAGAGTACCTTTCAGCATTTCATATAATACTAGTTTGGTGGTGATGAACTCCTTTAGCTTTTTTTTATCTGTGAAGTTTTTTATCTGACCTTCAATTCTGAATGATAGCTTTGCTGGGTAGAATAATCTTGGTTGTAGCTTCTTGCTGTTCATCACTTTGAATATTTCCTGCCACTCCCTTCTGGCCTGCATAGTTTCTGTTGAGAAATCAGCTGACAATTGTATGGGTGCTCTCACGTAGGTGACTAATTGTTTTTCTCTTGCTGCTTTTAATATTCTCTCTTTGTCTTTTGCTCTTAGCATTTTAATTATGATGTGTCTTGGTGTGGTCCTCTTTGGATTCCTTTTATTTGGGGTTCTGTAATTCTATTTCTTTCACCAGATGGGGGAAGTTTTTGGTCATTATTTCTTCAAATAGGTTTTCAGTGTCTTGCTCTTTCTCTTCTTCTGGCACCCCCATAATTTGAATGTTGGTATGTTTGAAGTTGTCCCAGAGGCTCCTTACACTATCTTCACATTTTTGGATTCTTTTTTCTTTTTGCTTTTCCGGTTGAGTGTTTCTTGCTTCTTTTTATTTAAAATCTTTGACTTGATTCTTGTGATCCTCTGGTCTGCTGTTGGATCTTTGTATATTATTTTTTATTTCAGTCAATGTATGCTTAATTTCTAGTTGGTCCTTTTTCATATCCTCTAGGTTCTCGCTAAATTTATTGGCCTTTTTTTTAGAAAATTCTTAAAAAACATTATAACCATGGTTTTGAACACTATATCCAGTCATTGGCTTTCCTTCATTTCTTTCATTTGTGACCTGTTTTTTTGTCTTTGCAATTTGGCTGCTTCCCTAAGTTGATAGAGGGGCTTTGTGTGCTAGGTGTCCTATAGTGCCCAGTGGCTCTGCCTACCCAATTACCTGAGGTGGACACACTTGGTGCACCCCTTTGTGGGCTGTGTGCACAATCTTGTTGTAATTAAGCCTTGATTGTTGTTGGTATCACTGGGAGGAATTGACCTCCAGGCCAGTTGGCTGTGAGGATCAGCTGTGTCTACACTGGGAGAACTTCTGTGCTAGAGAAACTTTTATGAGACAAGACTTTCAAAAGTCTCTGTGCTCAGTTGGGATGGGGCAGAGTCTCTGGGTGGAGCATACAGCAGTGGTATCCCATCAGCCCTGCCCTAAGAGGTCCATGGGTTTCATTTTCCCCTCGGTAATCGCTGCAAGCACCTCTGAGAGAAAGCCGCCCGCTAGTTTTGCCTGCTGCCAGACAGTCCATTTTTTCCTTCAGTGAGTCTGGGTCCCCAGAGTCTCTCCCAGAACTGGAGTTCAGAGCCATCAAGAGCTTTTTTCTCCCTCCCAAATGAGAAAACCAGCTGAATACTCAGTTGCCAGTCCTCTTCTTGTGTTTGCCTCAGTACGACTGCGTTCTGGAGTTCCTCTTAGTCTCAGTGTGCTTTTCTCTTTCCTTCTAGTTGTAGAATTTCCACTCAGCCAGCCTTCCTGTGGTTTTGGATAATGTCCATTTTGTCTTTTAGTTGTAGTTTTTTTTTTTAAATTAATTTTTATTAATTTTTTATACATATCTCCCCATTGCCCCCCCTCCCTCCCAGGTGTACCCTGACCCCCCAGTGTCTGTGATCATTGGTTATGTTTATAAGCATGCATACAAGTCCTTTGATTGATCACTTATTTACCTCACCTAACTTTAATCTTTCTGCTATAATTTCACAGTCTGTTTGATGCTTTATGATTTTTGTCCTCCTGAGAATTATCAGTCTACTCCCTTTCTGTGCTCCTGATTCTATTATATTCACCAGTTTATTCTGTTGATCAGATTTTTAATTCACTTAATTTTTAGATTCACTTGTTGATAGATGTATTTGTTGTTCATAATTTTTTGTCTTTTACCTTTTTCTTCTTCCTCTTCTAAAAGAGTACCTTTCAGCATTTCATATAATACTGGTTTGGAGTTGATGAACTCCTTTAGCTTTTTCTTCTCTGTGAAGGTCTTTATCTGCCCTTCAATTCTGAATGATAGCTTTGCTGGATAGATTATTCTTGGTTGTAGGTTCTTGTTGTTCATCACGTTGAATATTTCTTGCCACTCCCGTCTGGCCTGCATCGTTTCTGTTGAGAAATCAGCTGACAGTCGTATGGGTGCTCCCTTGTAGGTAACGAACTGTTTTTCTCTTGCTGCTTTTAATATTCTCTCTTTGTCTTTTGCTCTTGGCATTTTAATTATGATGTGTCTTGGTGTGGTCCTCTTTGGATTCCTTTTATTTGGGGTTCTGTGTGCTTCCTGGACTTGTAAGTCTATTTCTTTTACCAGATGTGGGAAGTTTTCAGTCATTATTTCTTTAAATAGGTTTTCAGTATCTTGCTCTCTCTCTTCTTCTGGCACCCCCACAATTCTGATGTTGGTACGCTTGAAGCTGTCCCAGAGGCTCCTTACATTATCTTCACATTTTTGGATTCTTTTCTCTTCTTGCTTTCCCAGGTGAATGTTTTCTGCTTCTTTATATTTCAAATTTTTGACTTGATCCTTGCCTTTCTCTAGTCTGCTGTTAGTACTCTGTATAATAGTTTTTATTTCAGTCATTGTATTTATCATCTCCTCTTGGGTCTCACTAAATTTATCCATCTTTTCTAGCATATTTTTGAAAAACCTTATAAGCGTGGTTTTGAACTCTATATCCAGTCGTTTTTTTCCCTCCATTTCTTTTGCTTGTAATCCCTTCCCTTGTCTCGGCATTTTCACTGTGCCGGGGAAACTTCTGTGCTGGATTCAGCCAAAGAAGCCTCTGTTGAGCTTGGGAGGGGTGGAGTTTCAGGGCTTAAGGGACCGCCTTGCCTTCCAGTCGGCCCCGCCCTCCACGGCCCCTGAGTCTCATGTGACTGGGTAATGGCTGGAGTTGTCCTTGTGCGCGCGCGCACTCGCAGTGCCTCCAACCGCTGCCTTTCCGGCTCCCCCGCGAACCAGGACCACACGAGTCTAGGTCTCCAGGGTTTCGCCCAAAACAGGGGCTTAGTGGAGTCAGAAGTGGCACAGTTCGGAGGGTCTGTCTCCTGCCCACTTGTGAAAGTCAGCGGCACAATCAGCAATCTGTCCTCCGCGTGGTGCCGTGCGTGACCAGACCTCCGATCCTTTGCAACTCCCCTAAATTTCCGTGCACTTCTCCCTTTTCACAGTCCAAACTCCCCCCGTATGAGTTTCAGCTGGTACTGGGGTTCAGTGTCGCAGGACAAGGGGTTCAATGCCTTTGAGAGTCTCCGTCTCCCTCCCGCCAGAGAAAACCAGCCAGGTACTCCGGCACCCGCTCTCTCCTCGCGCGCGTCTCCGTACCTCAACTTTTTGCAGCTCCTCTGGGTCTCTGTGAGCCCCTCTCTTTCCCTCTAGTTGTAGAACTTCCACTCAGCCAGCTTTCCTGTGGTTCTGGATGATGTCCGTTCTGTCTTTTAGTTGTAGTTTTGAAATTGTTGTGCGAGGCAGGAGTATAGGTGTTTACCTATGCCACCATCTTGGATTTCTCCTAGTTGTAGTTTTGAAATTGTTTTGCGAGGCAGCAGTTTAGGTGTTTACCTATGCTGCCATCTTGGTTTCTCCCTGCTTCTAACCTCTTATTTTTATAGGTGAGGAAACTAACTCTATAGTCTTAATTTTATAGATTTATAGATAAATCCTTATAGGAGATCATTCAAATATCTTATTTCCAACATCAGGAAGTAAAGAGCCAGCTAAATATATCTCTATATAGCAAATAGGAATGGTATTTCATTATGAGGAAGAAATTAGTATTTTTTTAAAAATGTATTTTATTGATTTTTTATAGAGAGGAAGGGAGGAGGATAGAGAGTTAGAAACATCGATGAGAGAAAGACAATGATCAGCCATCTCCTGTACGCCCCGTACTGGGGACGTTCCCGCAACTATGATACATGCCCTTGATCGGAATTGAACCTGGGACCCTTCAGTCCACAGACAGACACTCTATCCACTGAGCCAAACCGGTTTTGGCAGAGACTAGTATTTTAAAATCATAATTCATGAGTTTTATATTCTGTCAATGTGACCATTTTTAGGTCTAGATTTTCTCAAATTCTTTTAGATATTCTCTAAAGAAGACCAGATTTGAGAGTAAATGAAAAAAATTCTTTTTTCTAATGCCTAAATTTGTCATGAAGATTTCCTGGTATGAGTAAAATAATATGATTTATGAACGAATGCTTTTTTTACTACTTTTTAAAAAAATATATGATCTTAATATTTTTTAAAAATTTGTAATCATTGGCAGTTACTTTGTTTATTGTGTAGTAGGCACTCATTAACTATTTGTTCAAAGCATAACTGCTTATATAATTTTTTTTTCCCTTAGGAGTTCATGTGCCACACAATCCGGCCTTCTGGAAAGTGTATACAAAATGTTCAGGAAGGAGGATCTACTTTCAAGTAACACTCGCCAAGCATTTGTAGACCGTTCTCTTCTCACTCTACTATGGCACTGTAGTCAGGATGCTTTGAGAGAATTTTTTTGCAAAATTGTGGTGGATGCCATTGATGTGTTGAAGTCCAGATTTATTAAGGTATCATACATCTATTATTAATGAAATTTTAATAAGAATTGACAGATCTCCTTAATTAATGTTATTAAAAACTGCCATGTGGGGGCTTCTTATCAAGATGGTGACATAGATAAATGTGGTCCTTGCATCCTCCCACAACTACTTCAAAATTACAACTAAACTTCAGAATAGCCACATTGAGAACTGCCTAAAATCTAGCTGAACAAAAGTCCTATAACTAAGAATATGCAGAATAAGCCTCCTCAAAGCTTATAGGATGAGTGGAGACATGGAACTGGCAGGTCGCACATCTACCTGTGCTGTTTAAATATTAGGACAGATATCTCAGCTGTGGAGGTCTTCCTGGAGGAACGATGAGTCCCAGCTCCATACCAGGCTCCCCAGCTGAGAGTTCCAGTTCCAGAAAGAGACGTCCCCATAACTTCTGTCTGTGAAAACCAGGAAGTATTGTGGCAGAGTGAAACAAAGGGCTGCTATAGACTCAGGGGGAGCAGCTTGAAAGGTGCCAGGGACATACGGAGGGAGGCATAGTATCAGGGCAAGGGCTTTAGGGCAGCTTTCTCCCAGATAGAAATGCTGGCAGAGACCATTGTTCTTTTGATGAGCCTTCCTCTCATAGAACTGACTGGTGGGTGCCATATCTCACACTGTATCAACCTGTGATTTTCTTAGACCCTGTCACACCTAACTTGTGTGACCATACAGCTGTTTCCAGTGGCTTTTCCATACAAATAGCTTGTCTTGGCTCATGCTTTGGATTTCCTAAATTCTCTCAAAAAAGCATCCTCTGTCCTTGGCAAGCCCCATACTTCTTGCTAACTAGCCTCCAGGCTAGCCACGACAGCCCGATTTTGTTTGCAGATTGGCCTCTCCAGGGCAACTCTAAACCCAGCTTAATTTGCAGCCATCTGCAGATCACTTTGTATTTCTGTTGGGTGGCCCCAGATAGGCATCAGCTGACCTTTGCCTGTACCACCCAGGAAGCCACCAGGAACACCTGGTGGGTAGCTTTAAACCATGTGGAAGCACCTCTGAGATTGACATTCTTAAGGGCAATTCAGTGAACAACCAGACCCTGCTGAATCAAGTACTTCTCTGTGGAGTTGGCCCTGGCATAGGCAGCAGAGAATCAAATCAGCTATTTGGAAGATAAGAAAGCAGAAAACACCCAATCAGGACAGCAAAAAAGGAAAAGGAAAGGAATCCAAAAAAAGTGTATAGTTTAAGCAGCTTTGGGGTAAATTTAAGGCATGTGAACATTTGCTGCAAGGAGGTGCCGAAAGAAGAGAGATAGCAAGTCAATGAAAGCCTATTTTAAAAAATAGCGATGGAAACCTTCCTTAACCTGATGAAGGAAATAGACATACAAATCCAAGAAACTTTGTGTTCAAACAAGATGAACACAAAGAGGCCCACACAAACACATCATAATTAAAATCCTAATGGTTAAAAGACAAAGAGAGAATCTATTAAAAATGTGTTTTATTCATTTTAGAGAGTGAAAGGGAGAGAAGCATATTGAGAGAAATGTTTGATCAGCTGCCTCTTGCATGCCTGTTACTGGGGATTGAGTCTGCAACCCAGGCATGTGCCCTGACTTGGAATAGGACCAGCGACCTTCAGGTGACTGGGACAGTGCTACACCAACTGAGCCATCCTGGCTAGGGCCAAAGAGAGAATCCTAAAAGCTGGAAGAGAAAAAGTCAGCTGATTTCTCAACAGAAACTTTGCAGGCCAGAGGAAATTGGCAAGAAATATTCAAAGTGATGAAAAGCAGGCACCTACAACGAAGACTATTTCATCCAACAAAGCTATCATTTAGAATCAAAGAGCAAATCAAAAGCTTCCCAGACAAGAAAAACTTAAGGAGTTTACCAGTATTACATAAAATACTTTAAGAAGGAAAAAGAAAAAAAGATAAAAAATATGAATAATAAAAGGTAACAAATACATATCTATCAACAATTTAAATTTAAATGGAATCAGTGTTTTAATCAATAGACATATGGGGACTGACTGGATAATGAAATAAGACCCTTACATATTTATGCTATTTACAAGAGACTGACTTCAGATTGAAAGACACACACACTGAAATAGAAGATATGGAAAAAGATCTGTGTATATAAAAGCCTAAGCAACTGAATGACTGAACAACCATTTGACCAGTTGTTATGGTGCACACTGACAACCAGGGGGCAGACACTCAATAGAGGAGCTGCCCCCTGGTGGTGAGTGTGCTCTCACAGTGAGAGTGCCACTCAAATGACTGATGGGTGCCAGATGCTGGGCTCATGGCTGGCAAGTGCAGCTGCAGGGATGCAAGCCGCTCCCACCTCCACTGCGCATGCTACTGGTGGCAGGTGCAGTGGGGCTGGGATGAGCAGGAATGGAGGGGAGCCCAGCCAGGGCTCGGGTCTCCTTTCTAGCCTCGTGTCGCTTCACACACTACTACATTCCTTTGGGGGGATGTCGGACTGCTAGTTTCTGGCCTCTGGGGATAGGGCCAAAAACAATAGTCCAACATCCCCTGAGGGGTCCCAGATTGTGAGTGGGCACAGGCCAGGCTGAAGGACCCCACTGGTGCACGAATCCGTGCACTGTACCTTTAGTATTACATAAAAATGGAAACAAATCAAAAGCTGCTTTAGCAATACTTATACCAGGCAAAATTTAAAATAAAGTTTATAACAAAAGACAAAAAAGAATTGAGCAATTCCACAAATCCAAAGAAACCCAGAACACTAAATTGAAAAGTCTAATGCAGCCTTATGTTCATTGAAGCATTATTTACAATAATCAAATATAGAAACAACTTAAGTGTTCATCAATAAACAAATGGATAAAGATGAAGTGGTGCATATATACAGTGGAATATGACTCAGCCCTAAAAAAGAAAGAAATCTTGCCATATTCAGCAACATGGATGGACCCAGAGGGTATTGTGTTGGGTGAAATAAGTCAGACGGGAAAAGATCATAGATTTCACTCTTATGTGGAATCAAAAAACAAAAACAAAACAAATAAAAAACCACACCACAAACACAAAGTAAACAAGCAGAACAGAAACAGACTTATAAATGGAGAGCACTTTTGATTGTTGCCAGATAGGAAAGGGGTTAGGGAATGGGTGAAAAGGAGATGGGATTAAGAAGCACAAATTGGGTCCTAACAGGTGTGGCTCAGTGGATAAAGCATCAGCCTGCGGACTCGAGAGTTCCAGGTTTCTGGTCAAGGGCATGCACCTTGGTTGCGGGCACATATCCAGTAGGATATGTGGAGAGGGCAGCTGATTGATATTTCTCTCTCATTGATGTTTAACTCTTTATCCCTCTTCCTTCCTCTCTGTAAAAAAATCAATAAGATATATTTTTTAAAATAAAGAAGTACAAATTGGTAGTTAAATATTAGTCCTGGGGATGTAGAGTATAGCCAAGGGAATATAGGCAATAATATTGTGATAACTAAGTATGGTGTCAGATGGGTACTAGATTTATTGGAGTGATGACTTCATAAGTTATATAAATATATAATTCACTGGTTTGTGTACCTGTAACTAATATAATATTGCACATCAAGTGTAATTGAAAAAGAAAATATTATTTTAAAAAACTGCCATGTATTCAGTCAAAGGGTTTCTGTTGCTCAAGGAATGTTATTTTTGCATTTAGAAAACAATCTGTGGTTAAATCAGATCTCTGTTTGTTTCCTGTGGTAACAAATTACCTCAAACATGGCTTAAAATAACAGAATTTATTGTTAGTTTTGGAAGCCATAAATAAGAAATCAGTTTTATTGGGCTGAAACCAAGGTCTAGCCAGGGCTGTGCTTGCTTTAAAAAATCTATTCCTTACCTCTTCCAGATTCCAGAGGCTTTTAGCAATCTTTGGCTTGTGGCTGCATCACTCCTATCTCTGCTTATGTGGTCACATTGCCTCCTCCTCCTTTGTCTGGACTCTCTCTCCTCCATCTTATAAATATATCATTGCATTTAGGGCCCAATTAGATAATCTCCTACTATCAGGGTCCTTTACTTAATTTCATCTGTATAATACTTTTTTTCTCCTGTAAAGTATCATTTACAGGTTCTAGGGATGGAACATGATATATTTTAGGAGCTATTATTCATCCTAATACTATTCACCTACCCAAATGTTTCCACTTGCCAAATAAGTTTATACCATCCCAACATCTCCCAAAGTTTAAACTCATTACAGCATCAACTCTTAAGTGCAAAATCTCATTTAAATATTACCTCAAAGTTCAAAACCTCATCATATAAGTCAGGTATGGGTGGGATTCTGGGTATGATCCCTTGTGGGGCAAAATTCTATCTGTGAATCTGTGAAACTAGACAACAATTTGCTTCCAAAATACAGTGGTGGGACCAGCATCGGATGATAATTATAGATATTCATATTCCAAGAACAGAAAATGTACGTAAGAAAGGAGTGTTTGAAAACAATCTCAAAAATCAGCAAGCCAAATTCTGTTAGGTTTCAAGACCAGAAATAATGCTCTGTGGTCTGACCATCTTCCCTCTGGACCAAAGACTATCTATCTTAGAGTTATTCTTTTTTTTCATGAAGGGTAGCATATGTTTGTAGCTGAGTAGTTTTAACCCGATGTGTTTTCTTGCCTGTAGATTTTCTTTTTCTCATTTCATTTCAGTGTTTCCTCTGTGTATACACTCAAAAACCTAGGGCTGTCTTAATATGTCTGGAGATTTACTCCACAGATATTTGCAGTATAATCTCATCTCTGTTCCTGGTCCATGAGTCACATGCTTAATTTTTTCAGCTCTAGTCAAAGATTGTCCTTAGTCTTTACTCCAACGCACACTTTTCTAACAGTGAATCTTCTATTAGCATCTTTCACAATCTGAATAGGCAGAGAATTTCCCAAGTTATCAAGTTCTGGTTCTTTTTACTTAACAGTTCTTACCTCAATTTATGTCTTGTACCTCACATTTTATTAGAAGCATCAAAGAAGGAACCTGATAGCATCTTCAACAAATTTGTTTGTAAAGTTTCTCAGTTAACACATTGCGTCCAGATCACGAGAATTCTCGTGTTTTTTGTTCTATGGCTTGTGGCCAGTCACGATATTAAGAAGATATTAGCTTGTAAGAGCATGTAATAACTTCAAAATGCAATGTGTACTTAATTTTAAAGTGTGCCTTTAACATTTATGTAAAATGTTTTTTGTACTTGTTCAATAGAAACTTATCTGGGCACTGGGTAAAGCTAGCAATAAAACTACTGGTTTGCAATATGTTAAATACTTAATTACATAGCTTATAAGTTCTGCTTTCTGCACAACTATAGACTAGTATTCAACTAATTTTTCTGCCACTATATAACTAGGATCTCGTTTCTTTCAGTTAGCAAAAATATGTTTCTTATTTCCTTTTGACCTTACCAGCAACTACTTAATGTCCATAGTTCTACCAAGATGCGTTTATCATGATTGAGATATTCTCTCAGACAGTATTGGCTTTCTTTCTCATCTCTTCACTTCTTTTTAAGCCCTTACCACTAATGCCTTTACCCCATTCATATTTTGGGCATTTGTTACCAACTCTTGGTACCAAAATGTGTTTTAGTTTTGTGAATCTGCTGTAGCAAATTACCATAAACTTGAATGCTGAGAACAATAGGAATTTATTCTCTCACAGTTTTGGAGTCCAAAATCAGTTTCACTGAATCAAAATCTAGTTGTGGCAAGGGCCACACTTGCCCCAGCAGCTCTGGGTATTCATTCCTTGCCTCTTCCAGCTTGACTTCTGACTCTACTACTCTAGTCTCTGCCTCTGTTGTCGCTTTGCTTTTCCTGCCTGTCTTATCTCCTTCTAGATCCCTCTTACTACATGTGATTTTATTTGGGGTCCACATGAGAAATCCAGAATCATATCCCCATCTTAAGATCCTTAACTTAATCACATTTGCAAACTCCTTTTTTTTTCTTTCCTTATGAAGTTTTAGTCACAGACTTCAGTGATTTGAGTGAGGTTAACTTTTGGGGGTGAGAGACATTTAGAATTTGCAGAATACTGTTGGGAATGTTGTAAATACCCAAATGGCAAATTGTTAATATACATAGTTGAAAATTTTGTTTTCTAATAATTGAATTTTCTGCTGCATTAATATTTTTTGCAAAAGTTGTATAATCATACTCTAAGCTCACTATTTGGACATTGTGCATTATTTCGTACTACAATGAATATAACACATCAATATTTATACCCATGGGCTGTCTCTTATTGAAGTGATTTAACATCTTTGCTGGAACTATTTTCTGTATAAAAGACGTTAAGTATTAAATTTGATATAGTCTATAAAGTATTTTTCATGTTTGATAAGATCAAAGATAATTATTTGTTTCCTTTTCTTAGCTAAATGAATCTACCTTTGATACTCAAATCACCAAGAAGATGGGCTATTATAAAATATTAGAGGTGATGTATTCTCGTCTTCTAAAAGATGATGTTCACTCTAAGGAATCCAAAATTAATCAAGTTTTTCATGGCTCCTGTGTAACAGAAGGAAATGAACTTACAAAGACACTTATTAAGTAAGGTTTTAGCCACTTTTATATTGTATTTGATATAATATTTTTGATGTGTATTTTTATTCATGTATATAATATGGATAAGTGTTTTAAGTTTGTTTCAATACTGAATTTTATAGTTTTCTTATTTTTTCTTATGTACAATTAGACTTTAATGTATTATTACATAACATACTTATCTTTTATAAAGAACAAAAATCTTCTTTTTTGAAATTCTTTTTTCTTTCCCATTTTACACCTCAGTAGCTTTATATATTTTTAGCGCTATCACATACAGTAAGAAGGAATTTGGTATATTTTATTATTTTCTATTATTTGAAATTAAAGGAGTGTTAAATTATTTTTTAAGCATTTTATAAAACACAAAGTAATCAAATACATGTTCTTTAAAAACAGACTTCTAATGAAGTTACTTCTTAGTAAATATGGAACACACATTGATTGACATGTCCAGTTTTGCATATTCAGAACAAACACAGCATCCTTATTTTATCTTCTCAGTTTATGACAGGCCCATCCCAAGTCTCATTTGCAAAAACAAGACATGGGAGTTGTAGTTTATTCTTCCTTCATCTTCATCTCTGCAACTTCCACGCACATCCTATCAGTCACCAGTGGATTTTTTTTCTTCCCCTTTTTTTAGCCTTGTTGGGTCTGCTGTTCTTTGGTGAACAGTCTAGTAGTCACCTTCATAATTATTCTCTCTGTTCCTAGGATTGTCTCTCTCAGCTCTGATTGTTTAACTTCCCTGCCCAAAATCCTTTTAAGGAACCTCATCTTCAGAAGCAGGGTTGACAAACTTTTTTGTTAAGGGCCTGATTGTAACTGTTTTTCGCTTTGTAGACCATCAGTTGCAACTACTACCCCAAATAAACCATAAATAGCATGTAAACTAATGGACATGGCTGTGTTTCAATAAAGCTCCTTATGGCAGTGAGCTTTTCCAGGATGTACCTTTCATTTGCTACTAGCCATTGTTTACATTCTGTTCTTTGAACACACCATGCCGTTTATCCCTTGTTATAAACGACACTCTCTCTTTGCTCCTAATGCCTGTGTATATTTTCCTTTGGCTAATTTATAATTTAAAACTCATATATTTTCTCTTAAAATCTTTTTTCTTGGCTTCTTTTGCTGGACTGCTTTCTGTCCTCCTTACTTCCATTTCTTACCTTATTGTGCTTGTTGCCCTCTGTGCTTAATGCAGTGTAGTGAAATCCTGGAACAGTGACCAGCTAGTCTTCTAGTCCCAGGTCCTAGTACTCTGTTGGGCAAAAACCTGAACTGAATTGAAGTCCTGTTGTTTGGCATTGTTGGATTTGAGCAACGATTTCCTTGTTACACGAATTAATTTTTAACCTGGATCTCCTCTACAGACTGTGCTATGATGCATTTACAGAGAACATGGCTGGTGAGAATCAGCTTCTGGAGAGGAGAAGACTGTACCATTGTGCTGCCTATAACTGTGCCATTTCTCTAATCTGCTGTGTCTTTAATGAATTAAAATTTTACCAAGGTTTTCTGTTTAGTGAAAAACCAGAAAAGGTACGCCTTTCCTGATGTGTTTAATACTGCTATCATTATAGGATTTCAAAAGTAAAATTACATCAATTAAAGTTATATCATAATTTGCACCTTCTTATACTGTAGATGTAGTTCTTTTAGTACCTTATATATATAAAGCTGAAGTGCTTCTCCAT
The DNA here is from genome assembly GCA_011751065.1 of Lasiurus cinereus. NCBI lineage: Eukaryota > Metazoa > Chordata > Mammalia > Chiroptera > Vespertilionidae > Lasiurus > Lasiurus cinereus. The sequence goes on from JAAGEH010000040.1 coordinate 21,839,464, forward strand.
GAGTTATTAATTTTGTAGTAACATCAGTCATAAGAATCTTAACCATTCAGATATTTTTCTATGATCCTTTGAATTCACAGAACTTGCTTATTTTTGAAAATCTGATAGACCTGAACCACTGCTATACATTTCCCGTGGAAGTGGAGGTGAGTGTAATTTTTAAATGATATTTCAAATTAAAAATTTACTAACTGCTTATATAGGAAAAGATGTGCTATGCTGAACATATTAAATTGCCAGTATTCATATCTGCTTGGAACTACAAAAGTGGCACTTTCAAGTAGTTCAACCTGAGGTTTAATCTCAGGCAACTACAACAGAAGTCATCAAACTTATCTTTTCCTTTCTCGACTTGTAAAAGACAGACAGTGCCAATAAAAGAAGCTGTTAGGACATATCCTAGAAGTTGTTTTCTGAGTACATTTCTCTGGTCAATGAAATTGAGACCCATCTGCATATAGAATTATGACTCGCTGGCCCTGCTTGTATTTATTTGGCAGGATAATGAGGGTGCCATGAGAAGTCTTGGGGATAATTGCAAAATTTGCTCTGGCAAACGTGACCAGCTTGATTTTAGCCAACCTAAGTTTGATGTGTCCCCTTAAGCATTGATGGGAAGGTGGTGGCTGCAGTCTTTCCCAGCCCGAGGAAATGTGAAGTTGGGCACAGAACCAAAGCTCATAAACTGCATGCTAAAGAACAGAGCTATCCAGAAGCTGTCATTAGCGTCTCTTCACAGCTGCTGACTGCAACCATGTCTTAGGAGTCATGAGTTCACATAAATGGTTGTTGCTTACTGCTTTGTGCCCTTTTGGAATAAGACTGGAAACTTTTTTCTAGACATATGTTCTAAGAACTAAAACAAATAATAACAGCACTAGTTTACTAAGCAGACTCTGGCTGTATATGACTTCTGAACTTGACAACTACATTGCAAGGTGCTATGAAATACCATAACTGTTGAGGAAACAGGCTCACAAGTCAAGTACAGACTGTTGGCAATCCAGGCTTCTGGCTATAAGAGCTGAGCAAACACTGTCCCAGAGCTCAGAAGGCATGTGCTTCTCTGGGGCTCTGTGGGAATCTGTAGAAAAAGCTTTCCTTAAGGGGCACTTACCCATCTTATTTTGTGGATATTTTTTAATACTTTTAAGTTTGATAAAAGTTTTGTTCAAAAATTATTTTTTTGCTAGATTGCTACTAACATAGAAAACAGGTGGCCATGTTTCTAAAACGTCTTAAATTGTGTATTTGATTTGCCTAATAGGTTCCTATGGAAAGAAAGAAAAAGTACATTGAAATTAGGAAAGAAGCCAGGGAAGCAGCAAATGGAGATTCAGGTAGGATGTTTTCAAAATAATGAGAAAGATTCTAATGGTTGATATTTGTTACATAATAGAAAAATACCTTAAGTACCCCAAAACATTGAAATTTAGTTTGAAAAAATTTTAAGTGGTGCGTGGAATTGTATCTTGAAATACATGTAATTAACCTAAACTTTAACTCCATAGAAGATATCTAATGGCCTCAGAGGGTACACTTTAGTGTAAGATTGGCTTGATATTTATATGTTTGAATATGAATTATAGTTAGCTGTATTTAGAAATATCTGTGTAAAATGCAAGTTCCATCCTGCTACACCTCACGTTAGCTTCGACCACCCCCAGGACAGAGCTGCCCAAGGCCCCCTAACTTCCCTGCCACTCTACTTTCTAAGAATTCCTCTCTAGCAGCTTGGCCCCCTGCCTGTGCCTGTGGGCACTGAGCTCACTTTTGCCTCAGGGCATTTGCATGTATGTTCCCTCAGCCTGAAATAACCTTGGCTGGATTATGACCTTTTGTTTAATGCCAACTCCTGAAGGAAGTTCTCCCTAGCCTCCCTATTTAAGTAATATATTTAATTGATTTTTTACAGAGAGGAAGGGAGAGGGATAGAGAGTTAGAAACATCGATGAGAGAGACATTGATCAGCCGCCTCCTGCACGCCCCCTACTGGGGATGTGTCCGCAACCAGGATACATGCCCTTAACCGGAATCAAACCTGGGACTCTGCAGGCCGACGTTCTATCCACTGAGCCAAACCGGTTTTGGCTAGCCTCCCTATTTAAGATGAACCCTCTCTCCCCTCCACATAAACTTTGTTTCGATTTTCTGCTTAATTAACCTCTACAGCTTTGTTATCTTGACTTGAGGATAACATTTGGACTAATTTCCAAATTCCTTACATATTTAGGATTAGTTATTTTTTACTAGTATCTTTTCCCACATACTACCTTTCATGGGCAAAATGTACATCATTAAAATTTTAAATGCAAATAAACTTAATATAGCTAAAAATTGGATCTAGTTTAATTTAATTTCTTTGTCCATGACAGAAGGTAACTAGTCAATATGAGAAAAAGCAAAAGGAATCTTTGCCCCATTTTCTTTTTCTTTGTTAATCTGGATAATGAGTTGAGAATCATAGCCTTAGTTGACGGTATCCCTTAATATTAACTGAGCTTCAAAAGATGCATTTCTTATTATACATAAATAGATGTATTTTCTTTTTACTTATATTTCAGGTGGTCCTCATTACATATCTTCCTTGTCATGTTTGGCAGACAGTAGTCTGAGTGAGGAAATGAGTCAATTTGACTTCTCAACTGGAGTTCAGAGCTACTCCTACAATTCTCAAGACTCTAAGTCTACCATTGGTCGTTTACGAAGACAGGTGATCACATTTTATATATTAAAGAATATTGTTAGAATTTGTAAAGGAAGAGAGGCTTTGTTGTTAACATAGGAAGCTGATCTTCATCAGTAGCCCTCAGAGAATAGTATTAGTTTGGAGAATTTTCTAAGATCTAAAGCACAGCCTATTTTTCTGTAGACACAGGAATTTGATTTCATCACCACAGCAAGGAAGGTACTCTCCCACGCTGACTCACCTTGGCCAGTCTCTGAGGTTAATGTTTTAAGTGAGAACCACATTTAAGGGATTTTCAGTGAGAAAGATAACTAACTGCCATAGAGACTCCAATGTTCATGGTGTTATAACTGTTGCCATCTCTCTCTAGAGAGGCTGAAGAAGCTCTTCCAATATTTAAAGTAATCAAACAGAGATAACTGAATGCATTGATATTCACAAATGCCAGCTTAATTCTTAAAGAGTAAATTCTTGGTGACAAGGGCATAGAATATGGAATGATTTTGATTATAATTTTTAGAAGTAGAATTCAGTTTTTTTCCTGTTTTGGTCCCATCCACGATTCTTTCAAATTTTTGTCCTTTCCAGTTTTTCTGACATGCACTGCCTCACTCCCTCTTCCCCTTGATCTCTAAGCCTTCTTCCATACACTGATGCATTCCTGGAGTGGGCCTTGAACTACAAAGTGCATACCTCTCTCTCTTCCTCCCCTGTCTCTCTCGATATTGCCAGACAACTTTTGCCCCACTTTGATCTGCCCAGGTTTTTTACTTGAGGAGGGAGGGAGGAGTGATGTGTTTTTAAAGTTGAGTTTGTGTTTTATGTTATGCCCTAGGGTTGGTTTCTCTTTTTGTTTTAATGAATACTTCAAAGGGAAAGCCAATCACATTAATTCTTTCACCAAGATAATGGCATACATTTATGGTTGGGCAATAAAAAGTGCGACTTTGCTCTGGCCGGTGTTGCTCAGATGGGCATCCATGCGCTGAAACATCATTGGCTTGATTCCTGGTTAGGGCACATGCCTGGGTTGCAGGTTCAATTCCCAATTCCCGATTGGGACATGTGCAGCAGGCAGCCAGTCGATGTTTCGTTCTCATGTTGATTTTTTCTCTCTATACCTTTCCTTCTTCCTTCCTCTCTCTATTATGGCTTCATTGTCACATCAAAGCATCTTGGGTTCACTCCTCATGCCTTCTGTCTGATCATAAGATCTGAGTCTCTAGTTTTACATCTATCCAGTCCTTGTGAGCAGCATGTTGAGATACAACCATTCTGAGTAAAAATCATTGTTGATTAGATCTGAATACAGTCAAATGCCATGATTAACTCCTTTGACACTTTACCAGGTCTGTGGAAATAGGAACATTAAGATTTCTCTGATTGTTTTTATGGCTTACTGAAAAATGTCTTTTTCTTGTTTCATGTAACTCCAATTGTGTATAAAATTTTCTGTTATAATGTTATTTACTCCTGTTACTAAAATATAATACTATTCCCTGTCATTTCTAAAACTTCAATTTATAAAAAATATCCATCATCTTTGGGAAGAAGTATGTGCACCCCTTATAACCATTGAATCCACTCAGTAGTTGTAAGGGGAGCACATTTCCAAATACTCTCCATCTTGGAAAGTGACATTTTGGGATATAGTTCCTGCCACCAGAACAGACAGCATTACAACATCTGTCTAGGGCCATTTTTTATTCCTCTTTCGACTCGATCTCTCTAAGCACTTAGTAGCCCCAAGCTGACTTTTAACTGTTCAAAATGTCCTCTCAGGATTTCTCAAATGTTTTTTTTCCTGAAAGTGATCTGTGCTGAAAAACATCCAGACAGATTGTTTCGCCTTAGCACACATGCGCATGTGTACGTGCATGCATGTGTGGATGAATGAAATTTACTGAATGTGTTTGTCAAACTTCAGTTCATCATTAAATGTAAAAAATGGTTATTACTGCTATATTTTCTCAGAGATTTTATGATCAAGAATGGCTTAAGCCCCAGCTGGGGGGCATGGTGGGTTGGAGCATCGTCCCATATAACAAAAGTTTGCTGGTTTTATTCCTGGTTAGGGCACATACCTAGGTTGCAGGTTTGATCCCTGGTCCATGCTTGTATGGGAGGCAACCAATCGATATTTCTCTCTCTCTTCCTCTCTCTAAAGTCAATCAAAAATATATTATTGGGTGAGGATTAAAAGAAAAAAAGAATGGTTTAAAAGTTTACTTTTATTGACTACAATTTCAAGGCAAATTGAGAAAAATATTTTCAGAGAAAAACTATTTTTCAGATTATTGAGAAAAAATAGGTAAATATTATCTTAATGATACTTTAATATTTAATAGCTTCACTTTCTCCCTAAAGTGACATTTAATCATGAGACTATTGCTCTCAAGGTGTTGAGGGTTCTGGGGCCTCCATTACACACAGATTTGTAAAAACCTTTATGTTTCTCTAAAGCAGCAAATGTCTGTCTACATGCTGTGACCTGAGTGTGACCCTAAGGGGTGTGATCACATAGACAAGGGATAGAAGGGAAATAGAATGTAAGGAAGACATGAGGTTCTGTTTATTTTTTAGTTGTTTAATCAGAAAACATACCAAGTGTATTTGATATTATTATCAAATTATCATTATTACCTAAATGTGTATTCCAAAAAATCAGAATATCTTGTACACTGAAATTTTAACATTGCTCTGCATAATTGAATTCTTACATTTTTGTAGGAGCATAAAGACCCCACGATCCAAGATGATATCCTGGAGTTAGAGATGGATGAACTCAATCAACACGAATGCATGGCCACCATGACAGCCCTGATTAAGCACATGCAGAGAAATCAGATCTTACCTAAAGCAGAAGAGGTATGTCTTTTTACAGTAATCTTACATTGTCTCATTTAATTATATTCATTGATATCACATTAAGAATGGACATTTAGCCCTGACCAGTGTGGCTTGGTTGGTTGGAGTGTTGTCCTGTACACTGAAAGGTCACGGGTTTGATTCCTGGTTAGGGTGTGTAAGAGAAGCAACTAGTTGAAGTTTCTCTTTCACCAGCGATGTTTCTCTCTCTTTCTCCCTCTCCTCCTTTTCTCTCTAAAATCAGTAAAAGCATGTCCTCAAGTGAAAATTTAAAAAAAAATTTAATATCACAGACTAAAACCAAATTCCATATCAAATAAACATGGTTTTTGCTGTTCATCTTTTACTTTGTCATTATTGTCTCATAATATCAAAATATAAAGTTATTTTAGTCTACTTTGGAAGGTAATTGTGAATGTATCATTTCAGGGTTCAGTGCCAACACATCTTCCTCCTTGGATGAAATTTCTTCATGACAAACTAGGAAATTCATTGGTATCATTGAATATTCGTCTCTTCTTAGCTAAGCTTATTATTAATACAGAAGAAGTAAGTCATTTATTATTTCTTTAAATATTCTTTGCAATTATATGCATCTTCTTTAAAAAGCCCACAATAGGCTGGCTGGCGTCACTCAGTAGCTGAGCATTAACCTGTGAACTGGGAGATTGTGGTTTGATTCTGGTTAGGACATATAACCAGGTTGTAGGGTAGATACACAGTGGGTGTGTGCAGAAGGCAGCCAATTAATGATTCTCTCTCATCATTGATGTTTCTGACTCTCTCCTTCTCCCTTTCTCTATGAAATCACACACACACACACACACACACACATGGGTCAATGCTCAGCTACTGAGCCACACAGGCTGGGATGCTAGGGGCTTTTTATTTTTACTATATATATATATATATATATATATATATATATATATATAAAATAATATGAAATCACACACACACACACACTCGAGCATTGACCCATGTACCAAGAGATCCCTGGTTTAAATCCCGGTTAGGGCACATACCCAGGTTCCAGGTTCCACCCTTGGTCCTCAGTAGAGAATGTGCAGGAGGCTGCCAATGTGTATTTCTCTCTCATTGATGTTTCTGTTGCTTTCTCTCTCTCTAAAAAACAATAAAAAACATATTTTAAGAAAACAAACATTTTTAAAAAGCCCTCTACAAAGATGTTCTCTGAATAAATTTATTTATTGCTTGATACCATTCTTTTATGATTTTCTTTTTAAACATGTAAGTTAACTTCTATTGATATAGAAGTGATCTTTTTATAAGTACATGTGTGAACAACTTTCTCATGGCTGCCAGCCTTCTTTGTTTATAGTAGCAAAGAAGGTGGTAAAATTATTCCTGTTAACTCCATGTGAAAAACAACCGAGTCTCTTAGATAGTTGCTCAATTTGTCATTTGGTCTACAGGTAGTACTGTTTTAGGGACGAACATCTTTTAGGGAGTTAGGTTAGATTTTTAATGAGCAGTATGAGCAGAGATCGCTTCAGAGAGAGCCAAGCATGTCTGCCCTGGCGCACAGACCAGGGACACATGGGACAGTAAGAGTGGCATGGTTACAGGTCAGAGTGTCAGGTGAACTAAGCCAGGCCTTCGGGTCCATGCAAGGACCTCGCTCATTCAGTGAGTGGTAGGGAGCCACTGAAGGGTGGATACGTAGGCTGACTTGGTCCACTTGGCCCCACAGAAAGACCTTCTAGTCAGCACTGCGGATATGAGGGCCATGGGCTGTGGGGAGGTGGCAGAAAAGGCTGACCTGAGACTGCACAGAATCTGTTCCTCAAGGTCATGCTTAATTTTAAGCTTCTGGGGCTGTCATAACAGGTACCACAAAACAATGGCTTAAAGAGCAGAAAACGAAGGCTAGAATTCATGATCAGAGTGTTGGTAGTGTTGATTCCTTTTTTCTTTTCTTTTTTAAATTAAATCTTTATTATTCAGATTATTACATTTGTTTCTCTTTTTTTCCCCCTCCATAGCTCCCCTCCACCTGGCTCCCACCCTTCCTTCTACCCTTACCTCCCTCCCGTTGACCTCATCCATAGGTGTTTGATTTTTGTCCAGTCTCTGCCTGTACACTCCTCACATTCCCCCTGATAATTATCAGTGCACTCACTTTCTGTGCTCCTGATTCTATTATATTCACCAGTTTATTCTGTCGATCAAATTTTTAATTCACTTAATTTTTAGATTCACTTGTTGATAGATATGTATTTGTTGTTCATAATTTTTTGGCTTTTACCTTTTTCTTCCTCTTCTAAAAGAGTACCTTTCAGCATTTCATATAATACGATAGTTTTGCTGGATAGAGTATTCTTGATTGTAGGTTCTTGCTATTCATCACGTTGAATAATTCTTGCCACTCCCGTCTGGCCTATATCGTTTCTGTTGAGAAAGCAGCTGACAGACGCATGGGTGCTCCCATGTACGTAATGAACTGTTTTTCCCTTGCTGCTTTTAATATTCTCTCTTTGTCTTTTGCTTTTGGTATTTTAATTATGATGTGTCTTGGTGTAGTCCTCTTTGGATTTCTTTTATATGGGGTTCTATGTGCTTCCTGAACTTGTAAGTCTATTTCTTTTACCAGATATGGTTAGTTTTCAGTCATTATTTCTTCAAATAGATTTTCAGTATCTTGCTCTCTCTCTTCCTCTGGCACCCCCACAATTCTGATGTTGGTACGCTTGAAGCTGTCCCAGAGGCTCCTTACATTCTCTTCACATTTTTGGATTCTTTTCTCTTCTTGCTTTTCCAGTTGAGTGTTTTCTGATTCTTTATATTTCAAATTTTTTACTTGATTCTTGCCTTCCTCTAGTCTGCTGTTAGGTCTCTGTATAATATTTTTTTTATTTCAGTCAGTGTATGTTTAATTTCTAGTTGGTCCTTTTCCATCTCCAGTTGGATCTTTTTTTGGTTCTTTTTCATCTCCTCTTGGCTCTCGCTAACTTTATCCAACTTTTCTAGGATATTCTTGAAAAACCTTGTAAGTGTGGTTTTGAACTCTATATCCAGTTGTTTGTTTTCCTCCATTGCTTTTGTTTGTGATCCCTTCCCTTGTCTCGGCAGTTTCACTGTGCCGAGGAAACTTCTGTGTTGTATTCAGCCTTATGATACCAGACTTGTAAAACCGCTAAAGCCTCTCCGTTGAGCTTAAGATGGATGGAGTCTCATGGCTTAAGCCACCGCCTTGCCTTCCAGTCGGCTCTGCCCTCCACGGCCCCTGAGTTTCACGTGACTGGGTAATCACTGGAGCGGTCCCTGTGTGCGCCCGTGTGCGCCCGCGCTCTCTCGCAGTGCCTCTAGACTGCTGCTCCTCCAGCTCCCCTGCGCTCTGGAACTATATGAGTCTGGGTCCCCAGAGTTTTGCCCGAACCAGGGTTTAGTGAAGTTAGAAGTGACGCAGTTGGGAGGGTCTGTCTCCCGCCCACTCGTGAAAGCCAGTGGCACAATCAGCAATCGATCCTCTGTGCAAAGTGCTGTGCGCCTCACCAGACTTCTGATCTTTTTGCAACTCCCCTAAATTTCCGTGCACTTCCAACTGCCCTAGTATGAGTTTCGGCTGGATCTGGGGTTTAGTGTTGCAGGATAAGGGGTTCCATGCTGTTGAGAGTCCCGTCTCCTTCCCGCCAGCGAAAGCCAGCCAGGTACTCCGGCACCCACTCTCTCCACATGTGCATCTTCGTACCTCAGCTTTTTGCAGCTCCTCTAGGTCTCTGTGAGCCCCTCTATTTCTTTTTAGTTGTAGAATTTCCACTCAGCCAGCTTTCCTGTGGTTCTGGATGATGTCTGTTCTGTCTTTTAGTTGTAGTTTTGAAATTGTGCGAGGCAGCAGTGTAGGTGTTTACCTATGCCGCCTTCTTGGATTCTTTGCAAGCCCTTTTTTGTTTTTTTATAATATAATATTTCATTTTCTAGTGCCAGCTTTATTTTAATTGAAATCATATTTTTTAAAAGGACAGATATAGTAAATAATAGGAAACAGGGTTAAAATTTACTCCATTTTTTTAACTCCATATTTAATGTAGAAGTTTCCCTTAACAGTATATGATTTCATTCAACTAAAAATTATAGACTAATTTTGCTGTAGCTATTCCAGTTAGTCATTTCAGTCTATGAAAATTGTATATTAAGTGGACATTTTCAAAGTTACTGCCTCAAATTAAGATTCATGTTATAATTTAAAAATGCCTTTGGTTATCTAAGTTAGGACAAATAGTTCTCTTGTTTTGTGGGCTAGCTACATTTATACTGTCCTCAGCCCAGTCTCTTCCAGACTTTATCAGGATTATAAATATAAAGAGTACCAGCTATTGGTGCTCTGATCTGACCTCCCGATTTCAAAGGACTAATGATACTAAATAATTTCCAGGTCTAAGGTAAGGCCAGAAGTTTGAATTGGTAGATGTTTTTGGAACAAATGCATCAGCTCATGATCTTTGGGGGTCAGAGATTAGGTCAACAGATATTTTCCTTTCTATATTTTCTTTCATGCTGTCCTAAAAATTTTTGTGAGAAAAAATTTATTAGGATTTTCTTCTGATCTCAAATACAAATACTGTTCCACAAAATTAATAACTTAGCCACAGATTCATTACATGCTGCCATCTTAAAGTTATTACTAAATAACCTGTTTTAAATATATATATTTTTTCTATGATAGATGAGAACAGTAAAATACAGAGTTGAAGCAAATATACTAAATTTTAGTTAGTGTATTTGTATTATAATTATTTGAATTATTAATATTGGTTAGTAAAGTTCTTTCATCTCCAAAAATCTCTATTTCAAGCATAAATACATCTTATTTAGGGATATTTCTAAACAGTTTTGAGCTTTTGTCCCCCTTACAAATGCAACTCATATTTATAGTTACATTCTCTTGAGAGTTCTTTTTGTGACAGATATAACTTAGTGAATATCTTGAAACTTCATTGAAGTGTAATGATAAACAGAAGAAGCCGAAAACAACATAGAAGTAAATATATACAGGTTATATTAAAACTAAATGTTGCCAAAACTGATTTGGCTCAGTGGATAGAGCGTTGGCCTGCTGACTGAAGGGTCTCGGGTTCGATTCTGATCAAGGACATGTACCTTGTTTATCTTTTACCTTTTTCTTGTTCCTCTTAAAGAATACCTTTCAGCATTTCATATAATACTGGTTTGGAGTTGATAAACTCCTTTAGCTTTTTCTTATCTGTGAAGCTCTTTATCTGCCCTTCAATTCTGAATGATAGCTTTGCTGGATAGAGTATTCTTGGTTGTAGGTTCTTGCTATTCATCACGTTGAATGGTATTTCTTGCCACCCCGTCTGGCCTGCATAGTTTCTGTTGAGAAATCAGCTGACAATCGTATGGGTGCTCCCTTGTAGGTAATGAACTGTTTTTCTCTTGCTGCTTTTAATATTCTCTCTTTGTCTTTTGCTCTTGGTATTTTAATTATGATATGTCTTAGTGTAATCCTCTTTGGATTCCTTTTGTATGGGGTTCTGTGTGCTTCCTGGACTTGTAAGTTTATTTCTTTCACCAGATGTGGGAAGTTTTCAGTCATTATTTCTTCAAGTAGGTTTTCAGTATCTTGCTCTCTCTCTTGTTCTGGCACCCCCACAATTCTGATGTTGGTATACTTGAAACTGTGCCAGAGGTTCCTTACATTATCTTTGCATTTTTGGATTCTTTTTTTCTTCTTGCTTTTCCAGTTGAGTATTTTCTTAATCTTTATATTTCAAATTTTTGACTTGATTCTTGCCTTCCTCTAGTCTGCTGTTAGGTCTCTGTATAATATTTTTTATTTCAGTCAGTGTATGTTTAATTTCTAGTTGCTCTTTTTTCATCTCTAGTTGGTTCTTTTTCATCTTCTCTTGGGTTACGCTAAATTTATCCATCTTTTCTAGGATATTCTTGAAAAACCATATAACCGTGGTTTTGAACTCTATATTCAGTTGTTTGTTTTCCTTCATTTCTTTTGTTTGTAATCTCTTCCTTTGTCTTTGCATTTTCACTCTGCTGGGAGAACTCCTGTGTTGGATTCAGCCTTATGATACAAGAGTTGCAAAACTGCAAAAGCCTCAATGTTGAGCTTGGGATGGGTGGAGTCTCAGGGCTTGAGACAGCCTTGCCTTCCAGTCGGCCCCGCCCTCCATAGCCCCTGGGTCTCATGTGACTCTGGGTAGTCGCTCAAGCGGTCCGTGTGCATGCGCGCATGCAGTGCCTGCGCATGCAGTGCCTCTAGACCGCTGCCTTTCTGGCTTCCCTCTGCTCCGGGACCATATGAGTCTGGGTCCCCAGAGTTTCCCACGAAACTGGGGTTTAGTGGAGTTAGAAATGGTGCAGTTGGGAGGCTCTCTCTCCTGCCCACTCTTGAAAGCCAACGGCACAATCAGCAGTCGGACCTCCGCGATCAGTGCTATGCGTGCCACCATACTTCTTCCCTTTTGAGGCTTCCCAAACCTTCATGCACTTCTCCCCTTTACAGTCCAAACTCCCCTCGTATGAGTCTCGGGCTGGACCTAGCTGTTGTTCAGTGCTGCAGGATAAGGGGCCCAATGCAGTTGGGAGCCTCCGTCTCCCTTCCCCCACAGAAAGCCAGCCTGGCACTCTGGCACCTGCTCTCTCCATGCGTCCGTCTCTGCACCTCAGCTTTTTGCAGCTCCTCTGGGTCTTTGTGAGCCCCTCTCTTTCCTTCTAGTTGTAGAATTTCCACTCACCCAGCTTTCCTGTGGTTCTGGATGCTGTCTGTTCTGTGTTTCAGTTGTAGTTTTGAAATTGTTGTGCGAGGCAGCAGTGTAGGTGTTTACCTATGCCGCCATGTTGGATTGTCCCGAGATACATTTTATTTAGATTTAAGTCTTGAGTATATGAAGTCTTCCACAGTATATGATGAAATGTGGACAAAAAAGTCATACACACATAACTAATTTGTAGTCTCATTTTTCATATACCCTATGCATTGCATAAAATAAAATTATAATTCTCCAGAGCTGAGTATTATTCAGATAGGACAAGGTTGATACCAAATATGTTCATTTTGATTTCTCTGAGCATAGTTATATCTGTAAGGTTTTAAGCAAAAAAACATCAATAGCAAATTTACTTCCATTGAATTGTAGTTTCAGGGAGCAATGAGGAGAGAATTTAGCAGAGAATCTGATCTTTCAATTAGGGTAATTCAAATTCACATCTGTTTTGGGTTTAAGTCAAGTCATAATATAAAATTTTAACTGATAAAGTATATGTTTCTGGATTAATATTTTGGTTATTGAATACAATCCTTTGATATATGACTTTTAAATTCTCTTTTAGGTCTTTCGCCCATATGCGAAGTACTGGCTTAGCCCCTTGCTGCAGCTGGTTGTTTCTGAAAATAATGGAGGAGAAGGAATTCATTATATGGTGGTTGAAATAGTGGTTACAGTTCTTTCATGGACAGGAATAGCTACTCCTCTAGTAAGAATCATATATTTTTATGTACTAATATATTAGTTCTTTGTTGATATCTTAAATAGAGCATATAATAAGTAATTCAAGCTCCCCTTAATGACTCAGAGTCATCACTTTTAGTGTTAATTGTACTGCTATACTAAATGGCCTCACCCTGCTTTTGTTCTCTTTTCTTTTTTTGTTTTTGATATTCCTCTGATCTTTTAAGCTATCAGATGTTTATTTTGTTTGTTGCTTTTACTTGGAAGGAGTTTGGAAACTAGATAATTGGTTTATTAAAAGTATGATAAATAAATGTCAGTAGACTTCTGACAAAAATCCCTGAGTTTTTTGGCACTTGTTTTGCCAGTCTGTTTCCAGAGTGTTCACTCTGACCTGTAATTGCTGAGATGGCTCAACAAATGACTGCAGAATGAATAGCAGTTTTATCTGCAGCCTGTGGTATTCACCAGAATTGTGGGTGCTGGAGTTCTGCCCATTCATTTGGAAACATTGGCACTAAAATGTATAGGAGTTTTCATGTAAGGCTATCCTGGAAAGAGCACTTACATTACATAGTAGAGGCCCCGTGCACAAAATTTGTGCACAGGGTTTGGGAGTGTGTCCCTCAGCCCAGACTGCACCCTCTCCAATTTGGGACATCCCTCTCACAATCCAGGATTGTTGGCTCCCAACCGCTCACCTGCCTGATTGCCCCTAACTACTTCTGCCTGCCATCCTGATCACCCTCTAATCACTCCCCTGCCAGCCTGATCAGTGCCTGACTGCTCCCTTGCTGGCCTGATTGCCCCTAACTGTCCTTTCCTGCCGGCCTGGTCACCCCTAACTGCTCTCCCCTGCCAACCTGGTCACCCCAACTTTCCTCCCCTGTTGGCCTGGTCCCTCCCAAGTGTCTTCTCCTGCAGGCCTGTTTGCCCCCAACTGCCCTCCCCTGCATGTCTGGTCCCCTCAATTTCTCTTTTCTACAGGCCTGGGTCCCCCATAAACTGCCCTCCCCTGCAGGCCTAGTCCCTCCCAACTGCCCTCCCCTGCAAGCCTGGTTTCTCCCAACTGCCCTTTCCTGCTGGCCATCTTGTGGCAGCCATTTTGTTTCCACATTGGGGCAACCATCTTTGACCACTTGGGGTAGTCATCTTATGTGTTGGAGTGATGGTCAATTTGTATATTAATGTTTTATTAGATAAAATAATAATGTATATAGAGTTTATATAAGTGTTTAAATGTGCCTCTTATTTCAAAGTAAACCAAATTTTAGGTTTCTTATTCTATCTAATAAAAGAATAAAATACAAATTGACTGTCATTCCAACACACAAGATGGCTGCCCCCATGTGGACACAAGATGGCTGCCACAAGATGGCCAGCAGGGGAGGGCAGTTGGGGGTGACCAGGTGGCAGAGGAGGGATGTTGGGGAGGATCCTGGCCTGGAGGGGAGAGCAGTTGCGGGGGAACCAGGCCTGCAGAGGAGGGCAGTTAGGCGTGACCAGGCCTGCAAGGGGAGGCAGTTAGGGGCAATCAGGCTGGCAGGAGAGTTGTTAGGGTATGATCAGGGTGGCAAGCAGAAGTGGTTAGGGGCAATCAGGAAGGCAGGCAGGCTTGCAGGCAGGCAGGCAAGCAGTTGGGAGCCAGCAGTCCTGGATTGTAAAAGGGATGTCTGACTGTCCGTTTAGGCTTGATCCCAGTAGGATCGGTCCTAAACAGGCAGTTGGACATCCCTCAAGGGGTCCCAGGTTGGAGAGGATGCAGGCTGGGCTTAGGGACACCAACCCCATGCATGAATTTTGTGCACTGGGCCCCTAATCTTTAATATGATGAAAAAACTTGTAGTCTGCTTACTAACACAAAAAAAATTAAGGAAGTATTTATTTTAATAAACAATTGGAAAAGATTGACTTAACTCTTAGGAGCTAAGTGAATCTTGAAAGACCTGAAGTATGTATGTGTCAGAATACTGATAAAAGCAACAGGGAGCCAAATTGAAAGTTATAGTAAAGCCTTTTATTTAAAAACTAGAGGCCCGATGCATGAAATTTGTGCACGCAGGGTGTGTCCTTCAGCCCAGCCTGCTCTCTCTTTAATCTAGGACCCCTTGAGGGATGTCCGACTGCCCGTTTAGGACCGATCCTACCTGGATTGGGCCTAAACAGACAGTCGGACATCCCTCTCACAATTCAGTACTGCCTGCTCCCAACTGCTCACCTGCCTGCCTTCCTGATTGCCTCTAATTGCTTCTGTCTGCCAGTGTGATCACTCCCTAACCACTCCCCTGCCAGCCTGATTGATGCCTAACTGCTCCCCTGACAGCCTGTTTGCCCCTAACTGCCCTCCCATGTGGGCCTGGTCACCCCTAACTGCCCTTTTCTGCAGGCCTGGTCATCCCTAACTGCCCTCCCCTGCAGGCCTGATCTCTCCCAACTGCCCTCCCCTGCTGGCCATCTTGGGGTTGCCATCTAATGTTCACATGGGGGCAGTCATCTTGTGTGTTGGAGTGATGGTCAATCTGCATATTAGTCGTTTATTAGATAGGATAGAGGCCTGGTGCATGGATGGGGGCCAGCTCGTTTGCCCTGAAAGGTGTCCTAGATCAGGGTGGGTGTTCCTTTGGGGCATGGTGTGGCCTGGGCGAGGGGCCTATGGTGGTTTGCTGGCTGTCCATGCCCCTGGCGACCCAAGCGGAAGCCCTGGTATTTGGGATTTATTTATTTTCTAAAATTGAAACTTCGTAGCCTGGAATGGAACCAAGCCTTTTGGTTGCTTGGCGGCAGTAGCCATTGAAACTTTGTTGCCTTAAGTGGAGTCCCGGTAGGCCAGTGAATGCAGAAAGCTTGGCTTCCTCCATTGCCAGGGGTAACCCAAGCCTCCCTCCATGTTGGCAGCTGTTGAAACTTCGTTGCCTTAAGCGGAGGCCTGGAATATCAGGATTTGCAGCCCAAGCCTCCCTCCTGCTTCTCTGTGGCCATAGCCATCTTGGTTGGGTTAACTTGCATACTTGCTCTGATTGGCTGGTGGGTGTGGCTTGGGCATAGCAGAGGTATGGTCAATTTGCATATTATTCTTTTGTTAGATAGGAAAACTTCATTATAATAGTATATGCAAAAGGCTAAAACTAGAGGAAGCCCTGACTCTCTTGTTACATTTTACTTCCTGGAGCCAGCATATTGGTCAAAGGTCAGGTGGCTGAATACTGATCTGGAGGTCATTTATTTCCCTTTTGAGGTGCTGCTAATTAAAAACCTCAGCATTTTTGTAGGGCCGTGGAGTTGGGAGGAATGTGAGGGAGAAGAACTAGGAGTTGGAAAGCACAGAGTACTGAGTCAGAGTGTCTTCAGGTTTTCCCTTCCTCCTTCCAGAAGGAGGTTCCAGCTGAAATGTTTATAGAAGATGAAGACTAGGAGTGAAGGTGCTTAGACCAGGAATGTATATATGTGAAAGAGCATGACCAGACATGTGCCTCAGGGTCTTAATGCAGCTGCCCTTTGAAACTGCAGTCTATCTGCTATGTTACAAGCTTGGTGTAGAGTGGGCAGCTTTCCCCCTGGGGCTTATCTGGGAAAGCCTTTGTAATTCTGTGGTTGGACCTGAAAAATCACACTTAGGTTTTTAACTAGTAGCTGGTAGAATGCCACATTTCTTTTATAAATGGACTTATGGATTAAAAAATGCCTTTTTAAAATGGAGTGCTACATATTAACATATAATTTTTATACCTTTTCAGGGAATTCCCAAAGATGAAGTGTTAGCCAATCGATTGCTTAATTTCCTTATGAAGCATGTTTTTCATCAAAAAAGAGCCGTGTTTAGTCACAACCTTGAAATTATAAAAACTCTTGTTGAATGCTGGAAGGATTGTTTATCCATTCCTTACAGGTATTAATTTACTAGATTTTGCAATGTTGTTTAGAAATTTTAAAAATGTGGTATGTTTCAAATAGTGATTACAATGAAATTTAATTACTTGAAGTGGTAGGAGTATTGTAATTTGAATTAGAATCCATGTATAAGAATATGATATTGTTACTCATAAAACCACAGCTTCCAAAGTTGATACTAGAGCACTCTGCTCAGCCCACAGTAGAATGTAGGACTTTGTTTTGATTCCTTTTAGGACTGCCTGAGGTAAGCTAACTTTCAAAAGGGCAAGTAATTATAGAAAGATATAAAACTGCCTGTTTTCCAAAGCTAGAATAACCTAGATGTGAACAAAGAGGATATTTGCAAGAAGGGTATTAGTTGTGGGAGAGTATTTCTTGCCTTGAATATTCTCCTTAGAAATTTTTATATTTGTCTTCTTTCTTCTTATTTATATGATATTCTGTATTTTTATACTTATGTTTCAGAGTAATATTCGAAAAGTTTTCCAGGAAAGATCCTAATTCTAAAGACAATTCAGTAGGAATTCAATTATTAGGCATTGTAATGGCCAATGATTTCCCTCCCTATGACCCAAAATGTGGCATAGACAGTATAAAGTAAGTATCATAGTTTTGCTTTTATTTATTTATTTTTTTTAGGTAAAAGTATTCCTGAATTGGAAATAGACTGCTTTAATTTTGATAAGTTTAAGGACTAGAATGCATGGTAAACATTTTTTCCTTAATTTAAATAGTTGGCTTTAGAGGTTATTTGAGAGAATGTGTTAGTGGAATAAATGAGGAAGGTAAGTTTTTAAAAACTAGTGTAATTTTCCATGTACAACTTGTCAAATAAGAGGTATTACGTTTTTTTTTCTTATTTTTTAAAGTGACACTTTTAGCTTTATCTCTGAGAGCAACATGAGCTCTGTGAACCATTTAAACTAAGATGATGACCATGAAGGGGTGCAGCTGACCTTGTGCTGCCTGCCTTGTCTCTGTGCTGTTTGGCATAGTTGCAGCCACACTGCTTCCCTCCCATCAGCACCCTTCATGGTGAGAATGGGCATCACCCAACATATGCAGTGAAGGGCCTTAAAGTCAATGCTCCTATCGCGATTACATTATAGATCTCAGCATGTTCCTTCCATGCTTTTTTTTAAAAAACATGTCTTTATTGATTTTAGAGAGAGGAAGGGAGGGGATATAGAGATAGAAACATTGATGAGAGAGAAACATTGATCCGATACCTCCTGTACACCCCTTATCCAGGATGGATCCTGCAATCTGGTCATGTGCCCTGACAGGGAATCAAACCAGTAGATGATTTTAACAGGGTGTCAGTAAATCACAATCTTAAATAATAGTTTTTTTCACTAAAGTTTTATAGTATCCAACATTTTGGATTTTTTTGGGAAGGGGCTCCCCAAGAAACTAGCACATTTATTGATGCTTGTTCAAGTCCCTCAGATCCTGCAGGCTTCTTAAGTCTCAGAAGCCCAGCCAAGCAATTCAGGCTGTAGACAGTGCCTCCTAGACATAGTGCCGGGAGGTCATTTTCTGCCTGGAAGTTTCCATTTCTCAGCCATTGGGTTCTGGCAGTTGAGCTAAAGGAGTGAACCCCACAGGGACCTCATTCTGCCTGCTCCTCATCAGCTGGAGTCAGCTTCCCTCTGCAGCACTGTTTACTTTATAGCAGATTCAGTGTAATTGAACCAACTTTAATGTGCCTCCCTGATGTGATGATGTCAGAGCCTTAAAGATATTTTTTTATATGTCTTCACATCAGTAATTTGGATAATGTTTTAGGCTTCATAGATTCTCAATGTGTACTATTAATATGGTAAAAAGAGTAAAACCGTTATAATTTTATGTCAACAGAATGGATTATTTTATGCATATTTATCTTCTACATTTGTTACAGATACTTTCAAGCTTTGGTCAAGAATATGTCCTTTGTAAAATATAAAGAGGTGTATGCAGCAGCAGCAGAAGTTCTGGGACTTGTTCTTCAATATATTACTGAGAGAAAAAATGTGAGTGGGTTTTGCAATTTTAAATAAATGCTTTTTCAATTTTGATTTGTCATGACACTTGATACTTATATCCTCTGTACTGTAAGAAACCAAAGTGGGCATTTTGCAGATACCTGCTAATGTTAGGCTGTTAAACTATTAAAATCCTTAGCTGGTTTGGCTCAGTGGATAGAGCATTAGCCTGTGGACTGAAGGATCCCAGGTTCGATTTTGGCCAAGGGCACATGCCCAGGTTGTGGGCTCAATCCTCAGTAGGAGGCGTGCAGGAGTCAGCCAATCAATGATTCTCACCACTGATGTTTCTCTCTCTCTCCCTTTCCCTTCCTCTCTGAAATCAGTAAAGAAATGTGTTTTTTTTTTTTAGAGTTTTTTGTTTTTTTTTACTTATTTTTATTTTTTTTAAATTAAATCTTTATTATTCAGATTATTACATTTGTTTCTCTTTTTTCCCCTCCATAGCACCCCTCCACCCAGCTCCCATCCTTCCCTCCCTCCCATTTATCTCATCCATAGGTGTATGATTTTTGTCCAGTCTCGCCCTGTACACCCCTCACCCCTTTCCCCCTGAGAATTATCAGTCCACTCCCTTTCCTTGCTCCTGATTCTAGTATATTCACCAGTTTATTCTGTTGATCAAATTTTTAATTCACTTAATTTTTAGATTCACTTGTTGATAGATATGTATTTGTTCATAATTTTTTGTCTTTTACCTTTTTCTTCTTCCTCTTCTAAAAGAGTACCTTTCAGCATTTCATATAATACTGGTTTGGAGTTGGTGAACTCCTTTAGCTTTTTCTTATCTGTGAAGCTCTTTATCTGCCCTTCAATTCTGAATGTTAGCTTTGCTGGATAGATTATTCTTGGTTGTAGGTTCTTGCTATTCATCACATTGAATATTTCTTGCCACTCCCATGTGGCCTGCATCATTTTTTGTTGAGAAATCAGCTGACAGTTTTATGGGTGCTCTCTTGTAGGTAATGAACTGTTTTTCTCTTGCTGCTTTTAATATTCTCTCTTTGTCTTTTGCTTTTGGTATTTTAATTATGATATGTCTTGGTGTGGTCCTCTTCGGATTCTTTTTATATGGGGTTCTGTGTGCTTCCTGGACTTGTAAGTCTATTTCTTTTACCAGATGTGGGAAGTTTTCAGTCATTATTTCTTTAAATAGGTTTTCAGTATCTTGTTCTCTCTCTTTCTCTGGCACTCCCACAATTCTGATGTTGGTATGGTTGAAGCTGTCCCAGAGTCTCCTTACATTCTCTTCACATTTTTGGATTCATTTCTCTTCTTGCTTTTCCAGTTGAGTGTTTTCTGCTTCTTTATATTTCAAATTTTTGACTTGATTCTTGCCTTTCTCTAGTCTGCTGTTAGGACTCTGTATAATATTTTTTATTTCAGTCATTGTATGTTTAATTTCTAGTTGGTCCTTTTTCATCTTTAGTTGTACCTTTTCCATCTCTAGTTGGTCCTTTTTCATCTCCTCTTGGCTCTTGCTAAGTTTATCCATCTTTTCTAGGATATTCTTGCAAATATAAGCATGGTTTTGAACTCTATATCCATTTGTTTTTTTTTCCCCTCCATTTCTTTTGTTTGTGATCCCTTCCCTTGTCTCGGCATTTTCACTATGCCTGGGAAACTTCTGTGTTGAATTCAGCCTTATGATACCAGACTTGCAAAACCGAAGAGGCCTTTGTTGAGCTTGGGATGGGTGGAGTCTCAGGGCTTAAGGGACCGCCTTGCCTTCCAGTCAGCCCCGCCCTCCACAGCCCCTGAGTCTCACGTGACTGGGTAATCGCAGGAGCGGTCCTTGTGCGTGCTCCCGCAGTGCCTCTAGACCGCTGCCTTTCCAGCTCCCCTGCGCACCAGGACCACACAAATCTAGGTCTCCAGAGTTTTGCCCGAAACAGTGGACTCAGAAGTGGCACAGTTGGGAGGGTCTGTCTCTCGCCCACTCGCGAAAGCCAGCAGCACAATCAGCAGTCTGTCTTCCGCGCAGTGCCGTGCGCGACCAGACCTCTGATCTTTTGCGACTCCCCTAAATTTCCGTGCACCTCTCCCTTTTCACAGTCCAAACTCCCCCCCTATGAGTTTCGGCTGGATCTGGGGTTTAGTGTTGTAAAATAAGGGGTTCAATGCCGTTGGAAGTCTCTGTTTTCCTCCCGCCAGAGAAAGCCAGCCAGGTACTCGGGCACCCGCTCTCTCCTCGCGCGTGTCTTCGTACCTCAGCTTTTTGCAGCTCCTCTGGGTTTCTGTGAGCCCCTCTTTTTCTTTCTAGCTGTAGAACTTCCACTCAGCCAGCTTTCCTGTGGTTCTGGATGATGTCCGTTCTGTCTTTTAGTTGTAGTTTTGAAATTGTTGTGCGAGGCAGCAGTGTAGGTGTTTATCTATGCCGCCATCTTGGATTTTTAAAAAATATGTTTTAAAAATAAAATTCTTGCCTACTATTTTTGACATAATACAACCATTACACGGGAAAAAATGCTTTCTTGGGAGCCTTTCCCAGTTTTATGTGCTCCTCCCACTTGCCTGTATTGTAAGAAGAGCTTTGTTGAATTTTTAAGCATAGCATACTTTCAGAGTACTGTAATTTCCAATAAATATTATTAAAAATATATAGGTATAACTGCATGGGAATCACATGCTATAACTTACTTGAAAATAGTGTAGTGGGTGATGCTTACTTACTGCGACATTGTTCTCCTCTCACATGCTAACAGAGTGAGGTGCTACATTTTTTCGTAGCCTCCAAAAGCAGTTTTCCTTCTTATTTATATGATAATCTATATTTTAAATAGACTCATTGTGATCAGATGCTCGTACCAGGTCTCTCTGTTTCACCCTGTCCACAGCAGCACAGTTGATCCTTCTTGATTTCCCTTTGTCGTTGGTTCTGGGACAGTCTTAGTTGTCTCTACTTACTTGGCAGCTTCTTCTCCCTTTCTTAGCTGCGTGTTTGCTGAGCCACCTCCACAGCTCTGATTTGGGGCTTTTGTTTTACTGCTTCCCTGCTAGATTATATGGCCTCATGGCTTTAAAAACTGCCTCTATGTTCATGATTCCCAAATTTGTATCTCCAGTCCATCCCCTCTCCTGAAAGAAAAGGTAGAGTGGAGTCTCGGCTACATGCATTGTCAGTCAGGATTAGAAGCAGCTTTGGGAAAATCAGGAGGTCCTCAAGATACCCAGGTTACCCACAAATAGCAGATTGGGCCCTCTGCCCATTTACCAATTAGACATTTATTTGGATTTAAAATAAAATATCATTAAGCTAAAAGGAAATAGACTCCTTTGGGAAGATCAAACTTATTTATTAAGGATACCCATTTATTTTAGTAAAAGAAACAATGTTAACAATTCAGAATAGCTTGTTAAGACATGATTCTAATGTCACTAAATGTTTGGTAACAGTTTATATAAAATGCTTAATATTTACCTCAGATGGAGCAAATAATAGCATATTCCAGGTTCAATCTCTCTTCAAAGCTCTTCTTAAATTTCAACATAACAGGAATGAGAAACACTTTTGTTTTACATCGTGTTTTTTTTTTCCTGAGTATATAAAGACATTGATTTTTGTGTACAAATTGGTATAACATAAAGAAGTAAGTAAGAAAAAAAGAAGAGTCACTCATATTCTAACCACTAAGCCACTCTTGGCACCTGAGATGTAGACTTCAGTCTTGTCTCTATTGTTTTCCCCATATTGTTAGGTTCATATTGTTTTATAATTTTGGCACTTACATGTTGGTCACTTATATATAGGAGTGGGCAAAAGTAGGTTTAAAGTTGTAATAGAAATAAATAATACAAACATTAATAAGTAATAATGCAAGAATAATCTGAGTTTCGCATACTCAGAACTGAAAACCTGCTTTTGCCCACCTCTGTATATTATGCACTTACTGGTTGTCTCTAGGCTCTTTTTGTACAGCTGGGAACAGAACAGGGTAAGTCCCATCCTCAGGGAGCTGGCATGTGGTGAGGGGAGACAGATAATTCACAAACGAATCTATCATAGGAGATAGTAGTGATCATGAGAAAGCAAGGTTTAGGGAGATAGACAGTGATAATTGAGAGAGAGTTGCTTGAAAATTGTGGTTTGTGAGAATATTTGACGACAGACACCATAAAATGTGTCTTAAACATATTTAATCGCAAATTTTAGTTCCGTTTCTTAAATGACTTGTGGGCATGTTTCATTGTCAGAAGAAGCACTAGTTTTTTTTAATCTTTTCAATTATTTTGCCCATTTTTCTCTTTTTTAGACATTTTATTTTTTAAATTTATTGATTTTAGAGAGTAAGGGAGAGGGTGAAAGAGATAGAAACATCAATGATGAGAGAGAATCATTGATTGGCTGTCTCTTGCATGCCCCCTACTGGGGATCAAGTCTGCAACCTGGGCATTTACCTTGATTGGAATCGAACCTGGGATCCTTCAGTCTGCAGGCTGATGCTCCATCCACTGAGCTAAACTGGCTAGGGCAGCACTGATAATTTTATTGATCTGATATATGACATGAGCTGACAGTGCCAGGGGCTCGCAGCACAAGTGCTGGGATACTTATGGCTCCAGAGTCACTACTGGTACTCAGTTGTCAGTGTAAGCCCACGAGTGCTCCTGGCTTCACCTGGTGAACACTGGAGATGATAGCACTGGACTTTCAACTATTCAGGATAAACCTATTTTCAGAAATATAGCATAAGTTTCCACTTGTGTGTATTAGAAAAGAAATTTGATTTTTCAGACACTGGAGGAATCTGTGTGTGAACTGATTGTAAAACAGCTGAAACAGCATCAAAATACAATGGAGGACAAATTTATCGTGTGCTTGAACAAAGCTGTGAAAAACTTCCCTCCACTGGCCGATAGGTAGGATGCTGAGGTGGTGAATGTACTGTGGTGGGGTTGGTGGAGACTGCCCTGCCATTCACTGCCGTGTCCACTGGTTAGGTTCATGAACACCGTGTTCTTCCTGCTGCCAAAATTTCATGGAGTGATGAAGACTCTCTGTCTAGAAGTGGTGCTGTGTCGTTCAGAGGCAATAACAGATCTGTACTTACAGTTGAAGAGCAAGGATTTCATTCAAGTCATGAGACACAGGTGAGTGGGAAATCAGCCTCATGTTCCTGGTGCAGCAGGCTCATAAAATGTTGACTTGTCCAGCTATTTCTTTCAACTTAGAAAGAGCGTGTAGTTTCCATGAAATATATGTATTGTTACATTTGAATCTGAGAAGAAAAGTTGGCGGGGCCTGGTCATCCTGCCTCCTCTCACTTGGCACCTTGTGGAGGCTACACAGATACTATCTAAGGTTCTTTTCCGATCTAAAACACATGATGGTGGTTTTGTATCTGTCTTGCCAAATAAGAGTTGTTGTTTTTATTTATTTGTTAAAATCGTTTTCTTTTCAAAATCGCAATTTCCTTATAAATGTTAAAAGAGAATACTGTTGATTACTTTTAATATTCTTATTTCCCTGTATTCTTTTCCCTGTCTTGTATATGTTCCTATCTTTGCATGGTGATAAATTATTGATAGATGTGTGCTGTGCCAGCAAGAAAGAATGTATTACTGTGTTTTACATAAACATTAAACATTTGCTGAGTACCTAATGCATGTAAAGCATTTTAAGGAGGAAATGATACACCTTATCTGGAATCCAGATGCACCTTATCTGGGACCCAGACTACACTTAATCCTGATGTATGACATGGCAAGTAGTCTTAACACTTGAAATCAATTTTTAAATCATGAAATTTTTTATACGTAGCTTATTTTGCTTGACTTTTTCATGTGTGTGTGTTTTTTTAAATGAACTCTTAATTTTGGAATAACTTTATATTTACAGAAAAGATAAAAGATAGTACACATAGTTCCCATATACCCTTTACTCAATTTTTTCATCTTACATAATTGTGGTGCATTTGTGAAAATTAAGAAATGAACATAGTTCATTACTAGTAATTAAACTAAACTTTGTTTGGATTCCACTAATTTTTTTTTTTCCAGAATCAGTCCAAGATTCCACATTGAATTAATTTATTTTTAATAATCTAGTCCATGATAAATATTTTTAAGAATATAATTTTTAGAATATTTGAGTGTTAACAAGAGAGATGAAGACAAGATCTGTGGGGAGCACTGTCTTTGGGAAAATCTTATGGAGAGAGAAGGTTGATTGATTAAGGAAGGCTTTCCAGATAGGGAAGACACTTTGAGCCATGGCTTTGGAGCAGGTAACATCTAATGGAACTGGTTTAAATCCTAATGCCGAAGTGTGGCAAGAAATGCTTCATGGAAATACTGATGCCACACCAGTAACTCATGAAACTGAAAGCTCTTGGCATGAAATAGCAGCCACATTAGAGTCTCATCCTGAGGTAATATAGAGTTTTCAGATGATATGTGTAAGGAATATGTAAGTATGAGTTACTAAATATATGACATTTCCAGACAAAGCAATTCAGCAATTTCTACAGAAGACCTTTAAGAATGCCTGAAGAAATAATTAGAATGCTGTTTCTTACAAGAAAATTTGATAAAGGATTTTTACCTGATATCTCAAATGGACAGTGATCAATTCATCTCAGTTTGGATAGTTGCCAACATGGAAGAAATAAAAAACTAACCACAGACCCTGATCTAATTCTTGAAGTATTGAGATCTTCTCCCATGGTAAAGTTAATGAGAAGGGTGAGAAAGTGAGACCAAGTCATAAGCATTGTAATGTGATTCTTCGAGAGATTCCTGAAACAACACCAATACAGGAAGTGAAAGCTTTTTTCAAGAATGAAAACTGCCCCAAGGTGATAAGCTGTGAGTTTGCATACAATGGCAATTGGTATATCACTTTCAAGTGAGACACAGGTGCACAACAGGCTTTTAAATATTTGAGAGAAAAAGTTAAAACATTTCAGGGCAAGCCAATCATGGCAAGAATAAACCCCATCAATATGTTTTTTGCTAAGAATGATTATCAATTAATGGATTCTAGTATGTATAGTCAGCCCATTCAAACTCAGGCACAGTATGCCTCACCAGTCTTTATGCAGCCTGCATATAGTCCTCACCAACAGTATAACTATAATATTGTGCCTCAGTCTGGTCTCCAAAACCTGCACCTTACTTTGAAACACCACTGGCTCCCTTTCCAAACGGTAGTTTTGTGAATGGCTTTAATTCTCCAGTATTTTATAAAACAAAGGCTGCTGCTGTGAATATGGGTTGACCATTCCAAAAAAATTGTGTGAAGCCTCATTTTAGGTCATCAAGAGGTTCAGAACACTCAACAGAGGGATCTGTATCATTGGGGGATGGACCAGTAAACTGACCTGATTCAAAGAACTTTCCAGCTGAACAGCATAACCCTACAGCACTAGGGCATCAGGAGCAGAGCTACCTTCCAAAAGAGACTCCAACTTTGCAGGTTGAACACAATGGGGATTATGGTAGGGGCTGGAGAATGCTTTTCAGAGGTCGAAGATGAAAAGAAGATCACAGAATCCCAAGACCCCAACCTTGAAGGCTGAAGCAAAGGCACCAACACCAAAGTTTGACTTATTAGCCTCAAATTTTCTTCCTTTACCTGGAAGTTCATCAAGAACACCAGGTAAACTTGTTTTGGAGAGTAGTATGTCTGATGTTCTTAAAGGTGTCTACAAAGAAAAGGATAATGAAGAGTTAAGACAAGTGGATAGTTGCCCAGTACCTGCAGAGGATGAACAGACTGACTGCACTGCTGCCCAGCTACTCAATATAAATACCAGTCCTTCACGCATAGCTGAGCCTCCTGCATTGAACACAACTCAGATAGAAAAGGATCTGGCGGAGGATTTCACTGTTCAGAAGGATGTTCTCAATCTGACAACTTATATCAGTTTCTCCCCCAAATCCCACAAAGCCATGAAGGACAAATACTGCTTCACCATGTGATAATAACATCAATATAGCTGTAATTGTGGCCCTACAGGAACACTGAAAGCCAAGTTATGCTGAAGTGTGCCAGAAGCCCCTGAAATAGCCATGTCCAATTCCTGTGCAGCCACTATGAGAACTTTGCTCCAATGAAGTGTTTCCCACCAAAAATGAAGAGAATGGAGTTCCTGAGAAGTACATTGAGAAACCACATGAGAGGCCAGAACAAGGACCAGTAAGGATTATTCTGGTTTCCATGGCAATATCATTCCCAAGGCAGTAGCTGGAAAAATCAGGGAACAGAGACGCCAATTGGGCCACAGGGAGTGACTCGACTTAATGGTAAAGAAGACAATGTGCAGAATGTGCCACCTAGATCACTGAATTAAAACAAATGAATACAAAAACCACTCAGAAACTTACCTCTCTTCCCATTTAACTTGAACCATGGCTATATTGAACTGTTTTGGAGGGGAGAGGGTACACAGGAAGGAAACAAGAGGAAGTATATCCTTAAATCATTATAGATTTTGGAGTTGTGAGCAGTAGAATCCCAAAATTCATCTCTAAAGTGATTTTGAAATGTTAGAGGATTACAGTCAGTATGTATACACACACGCACACACACACTCTAGAGGTCCGGTGCATGACATTTGTGCATTGGGGGGACAGGGTGGGGGTGGGAATGGCCCCTCAGCCCAGACTGTGCCCTTTTGTAGTCTGGGAGCCCTTGGGGGATGTCTGACTGTTGGCTTAGGGAGCGGGCCTAAGCCACAGTTGGACATCCTTAGTGTGCTGTGCTTGCCAGGCATCAGCCAGCTTCTGGTTGAGCAATGCTCCCCCTGTGGGAGAGCACTGACCACCAGGGGGCAGCGCCTTTGTTGAACGTCTGCCTCTTGGTGCATAATAGCGACTGGTTGTTTCACCATATGGTTGATTGCATATTACCCTTTTATTATATAGGATGTGTACATATATAAAAAATTTTCTATTTTTCTTTATTTTAATTTGCAGAGATCTATCTGGAATCAATTTTGAGGGTTCAGTTTCAGGTTGGGAAAAAACATTATACATCCTTCAGTATAGGAGATGAGGGAGTGAGAGAAAATATTTTTTGAAGAAGCATTTCTGTAAAATTAGGAATTACTTTTAAAAATCTATTTAAAGTTTGGCTTAGAAAATGCCATCTCTGCCTTTATGACCTGTGTTGCAAAGGAGATCAGTGGCTGGGGTGCCTGTTTTGGTGTGTGTGTGTTCAAATCTGTTGTATTGTTAGTAAATGATTTGAAAACTGAATGTAATATGTACTTGAGTAGATTACTTTTCCAGTTTGATATGTAGTCTCCTTTTGACTTTACTGATATTTCATTAAAAAACTTTTGATTGTACTTGGAGATGTGACTACCAGTCAGTTTGATACTCATGGAAAGAATGGGGGTTATTCAGATAATTGAAAGATCTGCCTTAGATCTGAGGAGGTAGGTCAAAAGGCCTTCAGAGGTTTAAACTGGCCTGTGAATTTCCCTCTCCCCCAAATAGGAAATAATTTTTTTTTTACTTTTCAGATTTTCTTTCTTTTTTCCATATTTTTTATTAATGAATTATATGTGTACATATCTTCCCATTGCTCCCCCCCCATTCCCATGCATGCCCTAACCCCCCAGTGTCTTAGATCCATCAGTTATGCTTATATGCAGGCATACAAGTCCTTCAGTTGATCAGTTATCTACTGCACTGCTACCTAACCTTACCATTGTAATTTGACAGTCTGTTTGATGCTTTATTGCCTCTGTATCTATCTTTTTGTTCATCAGTTTATAATATTCTTTATTATCCATAAATGAGTGAGATCATGTGATATTTTGCTTTCATTGACTGGCTTATTTCACTTAGCATAATGATCTCCAGTGCTAACCAGGTTCCTGCATATGGTAAGAATTCCTTCTTTTTGATGGCAGCATAGAATTCCATTGTATAGATGTACTATAGTTTTCTGATCCAGTCATCTGCTGATGGGAACCTCGGCTGTTTCTAAATCTTAGCTATTGTAAATTGTGCTGCTATGAACATTGGGGTGCATATATTCTTTCTGATTGGTGTTTCTAGTTTCTTAGGATATATTCCTAGGAGTGGGATTACTGGGTTAAATGTAAGTTCCAATTTTAGTTTTTTGAAGAAACTCTATACGGTTCTCCACAGGGGCTGCACCAGTCTGCATTCCCACTAGCAGTGCATGAGGGTTCGTTTTTCTCCACATCCTCACCAACACTTGTCGTTTGTTGATTTGTTGATGATTGCCATTCTGACAGATGTGAGATGGTATTGCATTGTTGTATTAATTTGTATCTCTCAGATAATTAGTGACTTTGAGCATGTTTTCATGTGTCTCTTGGCCTTCCTGCTGTCTTCTTTCCAAAAGATTCTATTTAGGTCTGTTGATCATTTTGTTATTGGATCATTTATCTTCCTTTTCTGATGTTGAATAAGTTGCCTATAGATGTTGAGATTAAACCTTTATCAGTGATAACATTTGCAAATATGTTCTTCCATACAATGGACTTTCTTGTTTTGCTGATGGTTACTTTTGCTGTGCAAAAGCTTTTTATTTTGATGTAATGCCATTTGTTTATTTTCTCTTTAGCTGCCATTGCCTTAGGAGCTGTATAAACGAAGAAGTTCCTTCAGCATATGTCTGAGATTTTGCTGCTTGTGGATTCCTCTAGTATTTTTATGGTTACCCATATTATGTTTAAGTCCTGTATCCATTTGGAGTTTATTTTTGTGCATGGTGTAAGTTGGTGGTCTAGTTTCATTTTTTTGCATGTATCTGTCCAATTTTCCCAACACCATTTATTGAAGAGTCTGTATGGACTCCATTGAATTTTCAAGCCTTCTTTGTCAAATATTAATTGAGCATAATGGTTTGGGTCGATATCTGGATTCTCTATTTTATTCCATTGCTCTATATGTCTATTCTTGTGCCAGTACCAGGCTGTTTTGAGCACAGTGGCTTTGTAATACAGCTTGAAATGTGGTATTTAGATCCCACCTAGTTTATTCTTCTTTCTCAGGATTGCTGTGGCTATTTGGGGCCTTTTTTTTTTGTTCCAGATGAATCTTTGGAGAGTTCTTTCTAGGTCTGTGAAATATGCTGTTGGTATTTTAATAGGGAGTGCATTGAATCTATAGATTGCTCTGGGTAGTATGAACATTTTAATGGTGTTGATTCTTTTTCTTGTCTAATTGCAATAGCTAATACTTCCAAAACTGTGTCAAACAGGAATGGTGAGAGTGGGCATCCCTGTCTTGTTCCTGTTCTTAGGGGAAATGGTTTTAGTTTTTGCCGATTGAGTATGATGTTAGCTGTGGGTTTAGCATACATGGCTTTTATTATGTTGAGATATGATCCTTCTATTTCCACCTTGTTGAGAGTGTTTATCAAGAAAGAGTGTTGGATTTTGCCAAATGCTTTTTCTGCATCAGTTGATATGACTATGTGATGTATCATGTTAATTGATTTGAGATATTATACCATCCTTGCAATCCTCTTTGGCATGGTGTATGATCTTTCTGAAGTACTGCTGGATCCTATTTGCTAGAATTTTGTTGAGGATTTTAGCATCTATGTTCATGAGAGATATTGGCTGTAATAGTCTTTCAATGTGTTGTCTTTATCTGGTTTTGGTATTAGGGTGATGCTGGCTTTATAGAAGGTGCTTGGAAGTGTCCCTTCCTCTTCAATATTTTGGAATAGTCTGAGAATAGATTTTAATTCTTCCTTGAATGTATGGTAAAACTCCCCTATGTAGCCGTCTGGCCCCAGGCTTTTGTTTCCTAGAAGCGTGTTGATGACTACTTCAATTTCTTCCATAGTTATTGGCCTATTGAGATGTTTAGATTTTTCCTGATTCAGTTTTGGAAGGTTTTGTTTTTCTAGGAATATGTCCATTTTCTCCAGGTTGTCCAGTTTGTTGGAATAGAGTTGTTCATAGTATTTTTTTAACAATCCTTTGTATTTCAGTGGGGTCTCTTGTTATTTCACCTCTTTTCTGATTTTGTTTATTTGAATCCTCTCTCTTTGCTTCTTGTTGTGCCTAGCTAGTGGTTCATCATTCTTGTTTATCCTTTCGAACAACCAGCTCTTGGTTTTTTTGATTTTTTTATATTGTTTCTTTGGTCTCTATGTTGTTTATCTCTGCTCTAACCTTTACTATTTCCTTCCTTGTGCATACATTGGGCTTTTCTTGTTGCGCTCTTTCTAGCTCTTTGAGTTGTAGGTTTAGTTAATGTATTATTATTGTTTTTTGTTTTCGCAATATGCATGTAGAGCTTTGACTTCTCTCCAAGACTGTTTTCACTATGTCCCATAGATTTTGGATTGTCGTCTTTTCATGGTCATTTGTTGCCATGATGTTTTTTATTTCTTCCTTGATCTCTCTGGTTACCCAGTCATTGTTTAATAGCATGCTGTCTAGTCTATATGTGTTTTATTTCTTTGTAATGTTTTTATTTTAGTTGATTTCCAGTTTTATGCCACTGTGATCTGAGAAATTGCTTGATATGATTTCTATGTTCTTGAATTTGAAGACACTTTTCCTATGACCCAACATATGGTCTATAATTGAAAATTACCCATGTACACTTGGGATTAATTTTGTATCCTGCTACATTCCTGAATTCATTTATTAAGCAGAAGAATGTATATTCTGTTGCTTTGGGATGAAATAATCCGAAGTTGTCAATGAATTCCATCTGGTCTAGTGAGTCATTAAGGATTGATGTTTCTTTGCTGATATATTTTTTAGAGGGTTTGTGCAATGGTAATAGTGGGGTATTAAAGTCTCCTTCTATGATTGTATTGCTGTCAATCTCTCCCTTGATATCCTCCACATGATTTTTTATGTATTTGAGTGCTCCTGTCTTGAGTGCATATATATATACATATACCACAGTTATTACTTCTTGTTGGATTGCTCCCTTTTAGTATTATGAAGTAGTCTTCCTTATCTCTTGTTATGTCCTTCACTTTGAGATCTAATTTGTAAGATATAAGTATTGCTACCCCAGCTTTTTCTTTCATTTCCATTTGCCTGAAACCATCTTCCATCCCTTCACCCTCAGTCTGTGTGCATCTGTGTTTCTGAGGTGGGTTTCTTGTAGACAGCAGATATATGGATCATATTTTCTTATCCAATCGGTTACCCTATGTGTTTTGATTGGAGCATTTAATCTGTTTACATTTAAAGTTATTATTGATAGGTACTTATCTGTTGCCATTTTTATTTTTTTAATTAAATCTTTATTATTCAGATTATTACATTTCTCTTTTTTCCCCTCCATAGCTCCCCTCCACCCGATTCTCACCCTTCCATGTACCCTTCTCTCCCTCCCGTTGACCTCATCCATAGGTGTGTGATTTTGTCCAGTCTCTCCCTGTACACCCCTCATCCCTTTCCCCCTGAGAATTATCAGTCCACTCCCTTTCTGTGCTCCTGATTCTATTATATTCACCAGTTTATTCTGTTGAACAAATTTTTAATTCACTTAATTTTTAGATTCACTTGTTGATAGATATGTATTTATTGTTCATAATTTTTTATCTTTTACCTTTTTCTTCTTCCTCTTCTTAAAGAGTGCCTGTCAGCATTTCATATAATACTGTTTTGAAGTTGATGAACTCCTTTAGCTTTTTCTTATCTGTGAAGATCTTTATCTGCCCTTCAATTCTGAATGATAACTTTGCTGGATAGAGTATTCTTGGTTGTAGGTTCTTGCTATTCATCACATTGAATATTTTTTGCCACTCCCGTCTCGCTTGCAACGTTTCTGTTGAGAAATCAGCTGACAGTCGTATGGGTGCTCCCTTGTAGGTAATGAACTGTTTTTCTCTCACTGCTTTTAATATTCTCTCTTTGTCTTTTGCTCTTGGTATTTTAATTATGATGTGTCTTGGTGTGGTCCTCTTTGGATTCCTTTTATTTGGGGTTCTGTGTGCTTCCTGGACTTGTAAGTCTATTTCTTTTACCAGATGTGGGAAGTTTTCAGTCATTATTTCTTTAAATAGGCATTCAGTATCTTGCTCTCTCTCTTCCTCTGGCACCCCAACAATTCTGATGTTGGTACACTTGAAGCTGTCCGACAGGCTCCTTACATTATCTTCACATTTTTGGATTCTTTTCTCTTCTTGCTTTTCCAGTTGAGTGTTTTCTGCTTCTTTATATTTCTAATTTTTGACTTGATTCTTGCTTTCCTCTAGTCTGCTGTTAGGTCTCTTAATAATATTTTTTATTTCAGTCAGGGTATGTTTAATTTCTAGTTGGTGTTTGTCATCTCTAGTTGGATCTGTTCCATCTGTAGTTGGTTCTTTTTCATCTCCAGTTGCTTGCTTTTCATCTCCTCTTGGGTTTCGCTAACTTTATCTAACTTTTCTAGGATATTCTTGAAAAGCCTTATGAGCGTGGTTTTGAACTCTATATCCAGTGGTTTGTTTTCCTCCACTTCTTTTGTTTGTGATCCCTTCCCTTGTCTTGGCATTTTCACTATGCTGGGAGAACTTCTGTGTTCGATTCAACCTTATGATACTAGACTTGCTAAACTGCCGAAGCCTTTCTGTTGAGCTTGGGATGGGTGGAGTCTCAGGGCTTAATGGACTGCCTTGCCTTCCAGATGGCCCCGCCCTCCACGGCCGCTGAGTCTCACGTGACTGGGTAATCACTGGAGCGGTCCCTGTGCGTGCTGGCGCGCTTTCTCTCGCAGTGCCTCTAGATTGCTGCCTTTCCAGCTCCCCTGCACTCCCGGACCATATGAGTCTGGATACCCAGGGTTTCGCCCGAAATCAGGGTTTAGTGGAGTTAGAAGTGACGCAGTTGGGAGGGTCTGTCTTCCGCCCTCTTGTGAAAGCCAGTGACACAATCAGCAGTCTGTCCTCTGTGTGCAGTACCATGCGTACTACCAGACTTCTGATCTTTTGCGACTCCCCTAAATTTCTGTGCACTTCTCATTTTCACAGTCCAAACTTCCCCCCATATGAGTTTTGGCTGGATGTGGGGTTTAGTTGTCATAGGATAAGGGATTCAATGCCATTGAGAGTCTCTGTCTCCCTCCCGCCAGAGAAAGCCAGCCAGGTTCTCAGTCACCCGCTCTCTCCACACATGTGTCTATGTACCTCTGCCTTTTGCAGCTCCTCTGGGTCTCTGTTAAGCCCCTCTCTTTCCTTCTAGTTGTAGAATTTCCATCAGTCAGCTTTCCTGTGGTTCTGGATAATGTCCGTTCCATCTTTTAGTTGTAGTTTGAAATTGTGTGAGGCAGTAGTGTAGGTGTTTACCTATGCCGCCATCTTGGTTTTTCCTTGCCATTTTTTTCTTTACCCCTGTTGTTCTCTCTTCACTTCCTATTTCTTTTTTTACAGCAGACCTTTTAACATTTCTGTATTCCATAAATTCCCTCAGTCCTCTTTTGTCTGTGAAGCTCCTGATTTCACTTTCAATTTTGATTGAAAGCCTTGCTGGGTACAGTATTCTTGGATTCAGACCCTTCCTTTTCATGACTTTGTATATTTCATTCCATTCCCTTCTGGCCTGATGAGTTTCTGTTGAGAAATCAGTTGCTAGTCTGATGGAGGTTCCTTTGTAGCTAACTCTCTGGCCGCTTTTAAGATTCTTATTTTGTCGTTGGTGTTTGCCAATTTAATTATAATGTGCCTTGGTGTTGGTTTTTTGGGGGTTCATTTTGCCTGGGACTCTGTGAGCTTCTTGGATTTGTGTGGATTTTTTCATTCGTATATCAGGGTAGTTTTCTGTCATTATTTCTTCAAACAGGTTTTCTATTCCTTACTCAGTTTGCACTCTTTCTGGGACCCCTATTATGCGGATATTGTTTTGTTTTGGGTTATCCCAAAGTTCCCTTAGGACAGTGGTTCTCATCCTTCCTAATGCCACGTCCCATTAGGAAGGTTGAGAACCGAACCACTGCCTTTTGCTCTCCTCTTGCTTTTTAATTTCTGTTTCTAGAATATGCTCTACTTTGGATATTTTTTTCTAACTTGTCTTCTAACTCACTGATGCGGTCCTCTACTTCTTCTAGTCTACTTTGTATTGAGTTCTTTATAGCAGCAATGTCATTTTTTATTTCTTCTTGATTCTTTATAATTTCCTCTTGGTTCTTACTCCTATTATCAAATTTGTCTTCCATTCTTTTCAGCCACCTTATGACCATTTCTCTGAATGCTTTCTCTGGCAGGTTGCTTGACTCCATTTTGTTTACTTCCTTTTCTGGTGATGCCTGCTTTTCTTTCATATGCGTGCTGTTTCTTTGACTGCCCATGATCTCTTTTTTCCGGGTGTCTGGTTATGTAGTTCTCTCTCCTATCCCAGGCAACAGCTGACCTTTCCGTGTGGCATGTAGAGCTCCTATTAGTCTTAGTGTTTGTGCCAATTGGGGACCGGTATTCTGGGCCTCGTAGTTGTTTGTTGTGTTCTGCAGCTGTAGTTTTTCAGGCTTCCGTAGACATTCACTTTCCCCTTCAAAATGGCGCGGTCTCCTCGTCCGAGCTGGCGGCTCAGGCAGGGAACCTGGCAGTTTTGGGGACTTCCCGGTCAGGGCAGCCCCATCCAGCAGTCTCCCATCTCTTCCTGGATTATAACTGTCCTTTAACTTGTCAACAAACACTCCCAATGTGACCCTCAGCTCTTTTCTCTGTGTGCTCAGGGGCAAGGCTTGGGACACATTCATCTATTCTACCACCATTTTTTCCCCTCGGAATTAATTTTTTTATGTTACTTTATTTGCTACTCTCTGTTCTTTGACTACCACCCCCTAGAAGCCAATTAACCAACCACCTACATAATTGTATGTTTCTAACCATCTTGACTAGTCTAGTCAAATCATATAACTGGGGAAAGGGAAGAAGGCAGGTTATGTAAACAGTGAAGTATTTTACTCTTCTCATGTGTTTAGAAGTTTAGTTGCAGTCAGACATCCCTCTCACAATCCAAGACTGCTGGCTCCCAACTGCTCACCTGCTTGCCTTCCTGATTGCCTCTAACCGCTTCTGCCTGCCAGTCTGATCACCCCCTAACCACTCCCTTGCCAGCCCGATTGATACCTAACTGCTCCCCTGCCAGCTTGTTTGCCCCTAACCGCCCTCCCCTTGGGCCTGGTCACCCCTAATTGCCCTACCCTGCAGGTCTGGATCTCCCCCAACTTCCCTCCCCTGCTGACATGATCGCCCACAACTGCCCTCCCTTGCAAATCTGGTCCCTACCAACTGCCCTCCCCTGCTGGCCATCTTGTGGTGGCCATCTTGTGTCCACATGGGGGCAGGATCTTTTGACCACATGGGGCCAGTCATCTTGTATGTTGGAGTGATGGTCAATCTGCATATTACTCTTTTATTAGATAGGATAGAGACCTGGTACATAGGTGGCGGCCAACTGGTTTGCCCTGAAGGGTGTCCTGGATTAAGGTGGATGTTTCCTTGAGGCGTAGGGTGGCCTGGGCGAGGGGCCTGTGGTGGTTTGCAGGCTGGCCACACCCCCAGCTACCCAAGTGAAGGCCCTGATATCTGGGATTTATTTATCTTCTACAATTGAAACTTTGTAGCCTGCACCAGAGCCAAGTGTTCTGGTTGCTCTGTGGCAGCAGCCATTGAAATTTTGTTGCCTTAAGTGGAGGCCTGGAAGGCTAGGCTTTGTGGAAAGCTTGGCTTCCTCCATCGCCAGGGGCACTGCTTCTCTGTGGCCATTGGATTAATTTGCATACTCGCTCTGATTGGTGGGAGTAGCTGATGAGCATGGCTTAGGGATGTAGTGGAGGTGCAGTCAATTTTCATATTACTCTTTTAAATAGAATATCTCAGTGAATCAAGTTATAGCTCTCATATTAAACAGTGAAGTTTATATGCTGGTGTTTAGGAGATGGCTAAAATATTAAAAATTATGTTGAATTAATTTGTTTTAAGTCATATAGTTTTCAGAGTTTATGTAAGGTGGGGTTTTGTGTTTTTATGAATAGTTTGTAGAAATAATAACTGTCCCTTATGTTATAGAATGACTTGGATAATTTGAAACTATAAATTGTGAACATTGTAAAGCACCATTGTGATATAGAGTAAACATCTTAGTAATATATTAACATGAGGTAAATGGAGGTTAAAACTACCTTACTGTGAAACTCATCTTCCAGCTCTAAGGTAAGCTGTGGAGATTTGTATTAGTAGGCAACTGTTCAGAGTTTTGAAAACACTGCACATTTCTGTAGAAGCAGGATTTACTATTCCTTTATAACTTATTCAGCTTGGGAAATGCTGTTGATTTTGATTTGGTGGGTTGATAACATAATACACTTAAGTAAAAAGAATAATTTCTACACATTATCTTTTAAAATCATCTAGAACTGAAATAAACAATTAAAACTACCTGTCTACGATAAAGTGCTTATTTTGGTTTACTTAGATAATGCTGGATTTGGTGGAAATGATAAACATTTAAAGTGTTAATGCTATGTGAATGCATTGGATTTAAGAGAATAAACATTTTATAAAAAAAAAGAGTAAATTTTATATTTGTAGTATTGTCTGTTACAACAAATTTTGAAATACAGAATAGCACAAAAAAGTTAACTTATTATATCTGAAATTACCATATTAAAAACTATTAAAATTGTGTTTTTATAAATCTCTCGTTTTATAGAGATGATGAAAGGCAAAAAGTGTGTTTAGACATAATTTATAAGATGATGGCAAAATTAAAGCCTGTAGAACTTCGAGAACTTTTGAATCCTGTTGTGGAATTCATTTCTCATCCTTCTCCGGTGTGTAGGGAACAAATGTATAATATTCTTATGTGGATTCATGACAATTATCGGTAAGTTCTACTTTGACATTTTGTATTACATTTCTTAAGGGAGAATTTGAGTGCCTTTAGTAATCTGGAAAAGATTATAATAAATATAAAAACATTTTAAACATGATTAATGAAACAAGTTTATTTTTGTATACTGAAATGTATTCTTATTTTAACTCATATTATATATCTGTTGGAAATATTTGGTGCATGAAATTGTTGGTGGAGTTAAAAGTTTAATTTGTTTTCATTTTTTATTATTTTTCCCCATCACCATTTATCTTCCATATACCCCTTCTAGTTCTACCCCCTCACGCCCTTCTCACCCAGTCATCACACTGTTGTTGTCCATGAGCTCTTTCTCCATTTTTAGCGGAGAGGGATAAAAGTGTAATTGGTTTTCATAGTTATCCCTTTAAGATCTGACAAGATAAAGGAAATGAACTTGACTGAGATATCTTCATTCTTCAAGATGTCTTCATCTATATATCCCTTCCTATGCATCACAGGGAACTCTCTGAAGCCCTGCTCCTGCCACCAACCCCTCCTCTCCTGCACTTGAGAGAGAAGAGCCACTTGAAGGGGCTCACAGAGGCATCAAAGGAAGAAGTTGGGGTACATAGACATGGCATAGGTTCTGCTGTTATTTTGGAATTTAAGTTCCATGAGAAAACCAGATTTTTTTTTTACTTTAATTCTAGACAATGTTACTGGGTTTGAACAAAAGTGATACAAGAGAGTATTAATGTGTTGTCATTTTATTATTTTTCTCAGAGATTCAGAAAGCCAAGCAGATGATGACTCCCGGGAAATATTTAAGTTGGCAAAAGATGTATTGATTCAGGGATTAATCGATGAGAACCTCGGGCTTCAGTATGTGCTCCTCCTGAATAATTGGACTAAGACAAAAAATTTAGGGGTATTTTTCCTAGACTAGCATAGTATAGTTTTTACCATGTTTTGTTTACAGTATTAGTATTTTCTCTGCCTCTTGCATTCATACTGTTAAATAAAAATGTATTTTAAATCACATGAGACTTAAAAATCCTGACAAGTTATTTAAACATCAATCTCTTGAAAAAGTGGTGTGGTAAAGCTGTCTCTGCTCTGCAATGTATTAAAGCATTTCAAAATGAAAGGGAAATATAGTGACAGTTATCATTTTCAATTTAACTCCCATCATTACAATCACACAATGCACATTAATATCTAATGAAATACTTGAGACCTTAGAAATAAGAGGAAAGTATAATATTAATTATACATGGAAATATGAGTGATGATTATTGTTCTTTAAAATCCCTATCTAAAGGGATTATGAGCTTTGTGTTAAGTACTAGTTATATAAAAAGGAACATAAACTTTTTTTATGATTCTATGTATCAGGTAATTTTCTATTCTGATGGAATTTTAAGTTCATTGAACCTTTAAAAATTGTATTTGTATTTTGTAAGCATTTATAAATTATAAAGCCTAAACTTGTGTTTAACTAGTTTAAATTTTGAATATTTTATAGCACTAATTTTTTAAAATATATTTTTATTGATTTCAGAGAGGAAGGGAGAGAAAGAGGGAAAAGGAGAGGGAAAGGGAGAGGGAGAGGGAGAGGGGAGGTGGAGAGAGAGAGAGAGAAACATCAATTACGAAAGAGAATCATTGATTGGCTGCCTCCCACATGCTTCCTACTGGGGATCAAGCCCACAGTGCAGGCATGTGCCCTTGATCGAACCTAGGACCCTTCAGTCTGTGGGCCAATGCTCTATCCACTGAGCCATGCTGGCTAGGGCTTTATGGCACTACTTTTTTGGAGTCATTTGTTTTAGCAGGGCAGTATAGAATTATATATAATTCCTTAAGATGTTTTCTCAGTTTCAAAATAGTTAATATTATAATAATTATCATTAAAATCTTCCCAAGTAATAGGGATGAGAATAATATCACCCAGTTTCTTTTGTTAAATATACTAAGGTTTTAGAATATTTTCTTCCTTTAATGCATATTATTTTTCTTAATTCAGATTATACTGTTTATACAATTTTGAGTGTGGTTTCCTTCTATGTTAAGCTTTATTTAAATGAAAAACTGTGCCTTCTCCCCAGTTCCATTTGCCAATAATCTGAGCAACATGGCTTTTTTCTTTTTCTTTGCTTTTCAGATTAATTGTTCGAAATTTCTGGAGTCATGAATCTAGATTACCTTCAAATACCTTGGACCGGTTGTTGGCACTAAATTCCTTATATACTCCTAAAATAGAAATGCACTTTTTAAGTTTAGCAACAGGTTTTCTCCTTGAAATGACCAGCATGAGCCCAGATTACCTAAACCTTATGTTTGAGCATCCTCTGTCGGAATGCAAATTTCAGGTGAAGTTCTCGTCTCTGTAATAATAAATATTATAAGCTTTCCCTCTCTATTAGTCAACAAATGTTTCTAATAGTGTTAACTTGGCTTTCTTTTTTATGGAGATACTAGGAGCCCAGTGCATTAATTCATGCACCTTGAAAGGAACTGTGGGCCACAAGGCTGCAGGGGGCATAGGGACAGGTCTTGGCCCATCCTCCATGCTCCTGTCTGGTCCCTCCCACTGCGGTTCCTGGTCCCCTCTCTGATGGCACCGCTGTTCCCACCTACTGACTGCCAGCAGCGGGTGTGAGCCGTGGCTGCCAGGCCTGATTCCTCCTCAGGAGCAGGGGGAGGTGGAGAATCCCTGAGGGCTGGTAGATGCCACTTGCACCTGCTGATGGTAATGAGCAACTGGGGCTAACGAACTGGCGCTGGCAGCAGTGTGAGTGCTAGGTGGGACCATGGCACGTAGGAGCAAATAATTTTCAGTAACCACCAGAGGCTCGCCCTGATGACAGCGACTAGCGCCTTGCCTTGGTATGGTGTCCTTGCTCACCTGTTCCACTATCCAGCTGTGGCTGATGCTCGCCATATTCTGTGCACACACCCTGTTGGTTAACACACATAGCGACTGCTTGTTCAGTTCCACTCTTTGGTCTATTTGCATATTAGGGCTTTATGTATATAGATAACTGGCATGTAACATATTAGTTTCAGGTAAACAACATAACTCTTTAATATTTATATATATTGCAAAATGATCATATTAAGTCTAGTTAACATCCATCACAATACAAGTTTTATTTTCTTGAGACCTTTTATGATCTACTCTCCTAGCAACACTCAAATTGATACAGTACGTAAAACTACTAGAGGCCTGGTGCATGAATTTATGCCTGGGTAGACCTGACCAGCGATCAAGGCTGATCGGGGCAGTCTCAACCAGTTTTGATGGGGAAAGACTGTGGGAAGTTGGCCGGCTTGGGTCAGGCACGGGGGAGGGGAAGACTAGGGGAAGTTGGCTAGTTGTGGGAGGTTGGCTGTGGGAGTGCACATCATAGCAACCAGTCAACCGATCATTCCGGTTGTTCGGTCATAATGGTCATAATGTTGTACATTAACTTTTCATGACTTATTTATTTATAACTGGAACTTGTGCCTTTTGACCCCTTTGACCCATTTTGCCCATCCCTCACCCCCACCCAGTAACCTCCAATCTGCTCTTTATCAGTTCAATTTTTTTTGTGTGTTTTTTTTTGTTTTGATTCTACACATAAGTGATCATATGTCTTCCTCTGTCTGACTTACTACATTTAGCATAATGTTCTTAAGCTTCACCCATGTTGTTGCAAATGGCAAGATTTTCTTCTTTTTATGGATGAACGATATCCTATTGAACATATATACACCACATGTGCTTTGTCAGTGGATGCTTAGGTTGTTTCTTCCATGTCTTGGCTATCTACGACCAAACACCCAACCAGTCAACTGGTTGCTATGATGCACACTGACCACCAAGTGGTAGATATTCAGTGCAGGAGTAGCCCCCAGGTGGTCAGTACACTCCCACAGCCAGCCTTCCACTGCCAAGCCAACTGGCCAGCCAGCCAACCTCTGGCAGGGCTGGCCGATCATCCTCCCATGGTCCTCCTCTCCCCACTGGCTGGTCCCGATCACCTGATTGGTCCTAGGTGAGATGCCCTGATTGGCCCTTATTGCTGGCCAGTCTGAGGGACCCCACCCATGCATGAATTTGTGCATTGGGCCTCTAGTTGTAAATAATGCTACAATGACCGTGAGGATGCAATATTTTTTTAACTTAGTGTTTTTGTTTCCTTCAGAAAAATACCCAGAAGTGTGATTACTTGGTAATAGGTAAATCTATTTCTAAATTTTTGATGAATTGCCTCACTGTTTTCCAAAATGGCCGCACCAGTTTACATTCCTACTAAAGTATACAAGGGTTCCCTTTTCTCCACAGTCTTGCCAGCAGTTGTTATGTGTCTTCCTGATACTAGCCATTTTAACAATTGGGATATCTTGTGCTTTTGATTTGCATTTCCCTGATAATTAGTGATGTTGGCTTTTTTTAAAACTTGGAATACTCACACATTCCTTTCTGAAACACAGTTAACTCTACTCACCTCTGCCTACACTCCCTGCACACAGCTCACACTTCTCATTTCAGTCTCCACTTAAATTTTTCTTTCTGCATAATGGCTTCTTTCCCTTCCATCACTCCTATCCACCCTGTAGATGTCGAGTTTATGCTATCTCCTGGCAGCCTTAACAAATGTGATTTACACATTAAACAAAGAGTTCACTTCATCTCTCTCTCGAGCTCCTGATCTGTTTTACTCACACCTGTATTTCTAATATTGTGCCCAGTGTTGGGCACGTGGTGAGTATTTAGGAAGGAGTTGTGTCATTTAACTTGTTGCAGCTGTTTTGTGATATTATTGAGTATGGCATTGAATATTAAAGAGTGGGAAAATGGTTTTTCTCCCCCAGTACCAATTAGTTTTTCTAGTTGGTTATTTAGTTAAAAATTTTAGATCAGAAAAGATTCTTCTGCTCCTTCTCACAGAGATAAGAAGTTATAGTATATATTTACTGATAGTACCATTGGATTTTAAATCAAAATATTTCCATGTTGCTAAAGAAGAACCGGTATTGTATTTGACATTCTCTCACATGCAGGAATACACCATTGATTCTGACTGGCGTTTTCGAAGTACTGTCCTCACGCCTATGTTTATCGAGACTCAGACTTCTCAGAGTGCTCTCCAGACCTGGTCGCAGGAAGGACCCCTCTCTGTTCAAGGGGCTTTGGCTCGGCAGATACGGGCCACACAACAGCAATATGATTTTACACCAACACAAAACATAGGTAAACTTCCATCTGCTTGTCTACCTCTTGTGCGCCAGGCACTGTTACCTTGGAAATAGCCCCTGCTGTAAGAACACTGGCCATTTGTGAGAATTGAAACGATAATAGGAAAAAGTGATAAGAACCACAGAAAAAGATATGTCTGTGAAAGGAGAAAGGGACTGAAGTCTCTAGAGTAGTCAAGTTCTTAGAGACAGAGAATAGAAGGGTGGTTTCCAGGGCCTGGGAAGAGGACAGAGGGGAGTTAGTGTTTAATGGGTGTGGCGCTTCAGTTTGAAATGATGCACAAGTTCTGGAAACAGTAGTGTGTTGGTTGCCCAAACTGGTAAATGTACTTGGTGCCAAGTACATGGTTTAGACTTAAATGTGGTTAATATAGTCCTTTTGATATTATAAATATTTTACAACAATATTTTTGAAAAGGGGGAAAGGATTATTTCTGACTGGAAAAAAGAGGAAAAGTTTTAGTACATTATGTTTTTCTTCCCCAGAAAAATCTGTTTAGTGCATCAAATTTAAAACCTTATATCTCAGAAGCAAAGTAGAGGCAAACCAACTTTATTTACTATGTTTATAGTATATTAAACTTGTTTTCTTAAATGGTTCAACTTTCTTTTGATCATCAAAGTACAAGTTTAGAGTAAAATATCTAAACTATTTCATAGAAACACTTCATTTTTTCTTTATATGAATTTTTTCACATCCTATTGGTTCTAGAAATAGGACTAATTTGAATAGTGGAAATTTTATGACACTAATATTAGAAATCAAGGATCTTAGTAATTTATAATAGATACAAAACATCATTTCTGGAGTGGTCACATCAACTTGAAAGAATAGGTGATATGTTCAATACTTAAGTGAGGACACTAAGAGATCAGCCACCTGAGCTGCCCTGGGTTGTTCACATGTGACCTCCCAGAGCTTCCACGCCATGTCTCCTGCTGTGACATGACTGTATCCCAGGAGAGGCTGTTCCCAGTCACTGTTGCAAGTGAGCACATGGAGACCCCAGCTGCCACGAGGGACGATCCCTATTGTCTCACCTGGTATGTTGTGTTGGTTGGAGCTGCCCAGTGAGTGCAGTGATGGTGTAGGTGGGCTTGCAGGGTGTGCCGTTCTGAGCTGCTGTGAAATGCACTACTTCTGCCTTTTACAGATGGAAGAAGCTCCTTTAACTGGCTGACTGGAAGCAGTATTGACCCGCTGGTGGATTATATGGTTTCTTCATCATCTGATTCCTTGTCTTCCTCCTTACTGTTTGCTCACAAGAAGAGTGAGACATTAAAGATAGCACCCTCAAAGTCAGTGGGACCTGATTTTGGGAAAAAAAGGCTGGCCCTCCCAGGGGACATGGTGGATAACACAGCAAAAGGTAAAGTAAGATTATTGACAGATTTAAAATGACCTGCCCTTGCCCTAACCAGGTTGGCTCAGTGGATAGAGCATCAGCCTATGGATAAAGGGTCAATTCTGGTCAAGGGCATGTACCTTGGTTGCGGGCACATCCCCAGTAGGGGGTGTGCAGGAGGCAGCTGATTAATGTTTCTCTCTCATTGATGTTTCTAATTCTCTCTTCTCCTTTCCTCTCTGTAAAAAAAAAATCCATAAAATATATTTTAAAAAAAAGGGAATAACCACATAAAAAAATATCACC
The DNA here is from genome assembly GCA_011751065.1 of Lasiurus cinereus. Taxonomy (NCBI): domain Eukaryota; kingdom Metazoa; phylum Chordata; class Mammalia; order Chiroptera; family Vespertilionidae; genus Lasiurus; species Lasiurus cinereus. The sequence goes on from JAAGEH010000040.1 coordinate 21,884,023, forward strand.
TGCTCTCTAAATCAATGCAGAGGCTTAGATAAAGAAAGGACATTTCTGATTGTATTCTCATATTCTTATAACCTGTAATCAATACCATTAAAATTTAATTCAGCAAATGTTGTCTGGGCATTTACCATGTTGAAATGATAGTTTTATGTGTTCCAGAAAAGCTGTTGGATAAATTGAACTCAATCCATTTATTTAATGATTTCCCAGAAAAATAGTGTTGGTTAGGAAATCAAGAGTTGAGGCAGGGAGAAAAAAAATGGTGGTGGAATAGACAGACCCGAGCCTTGTCTTGGAGTAGATAGAAAAAACAGCTGAGGGTTGCACAGGGAGTGTTTGTTGGTGAGTTGAGGGACAGCTATACTCCAGGACAAGATGGGGACCCTGACTGGGTAGCCCTCACTGCTGCTGGGTTCCCTCCTGGAGCAACTGGCTCTGACACAGAGACTGCGCCATCTTGAAGGGGAAAGTAGATGTTATCGGAAATCTGAAAATCTATAATTATGGCATCCATTGAACAGCTGTGAACCCCAGAACACCATTCTCCAATTGGCACAAACATGTGGATTTAGAGGAGCTCTACACTCTTCCACAGAAAGGTCAGATTTTGCCTGGGATAAAATGAGATCTCTGGTCCTGGCAGGAAAGAGAAATGCACGCACTGTGGGAGCTGGAGGACTGGGGGAAGACTGCGTCTAGAAAAATCCTTGGCTGTTGGGGCTGGCATGATCTGTGAATGTGAAATGGGGTCTTCAGAGCTGTTAACAGAAGGGATCTCTAAAAAGCAATCCATTTTGATTTGACGCAAAAGGACAGCCTAAAAATTTTTAAAGTGTCTCGGCTGCTTAGAACCAAGGGGGAAAAAGACTGCACAGACTTGCGCACAGCCCCAAATTTCGCACACTTAAGCTTTTTCCTCTTTAAATCCTTGCTTCTGATTACTAAGCCCAATACATAGGATCACCCAATTGGGAACACCCTAAGAGACTACAGGGGACAGTTGTTTTTCTGGAACCTGGGGATCAGAGCGAAGAATAACCATCAGATAACCAACTCTGAGGCAACCCACTCCTACAAACTGGTATTGAGTGCCACAGGGAAAGCAGGATCTAAGCACAGGCTACAGAAGAACTATAGACTCAGAGGTCAATCCAGAAACATGGCCATCCAGAGGTTGAATCACAAATTGACTCTTGTGTAATCACAAATAAAGGAATACAAAAAATTAAGACACACTGGCTGCTTAAAAATCAGGACTGGCTTTACAACACTGAAGAGCAGTGGAACACAGAGAACTGTAATACTTTCCTGACTGGGAAACAGGCGTGCCAAACCGAGCAGTAGAAGAAGTGAATGACCTTCACTACTGCACATTTATTTTTATTTTTATTTTCATCTTTTATATAACCTAATTTTTTTCTTCACTTGATTTTACCTTTTAAATTATTACATTTTTATTTTCAATCAGTATTATTACTACTACTATTTTACCTTTTTTTAAAAGGTGTCATTTTATTTTCTCTTTATTTTCTTTGTGATTAGTGTTCATTCTATTTTCATCTTTCCTTCAGCATCATTTTATTCTATCTCAACTCTACCTTTATACCATCACTCTATTCCTAAATTTTCCTTTTATTGTCCTGTTTCTCTTACCTTTTTCCTATTTATTCTTTTTTTTTACCTCCTTTTAAAATTTCACCCTACTGATATATCTAATTTCCAATCCCCTGCTCCAAGTCCATACACACCTCTGTCTTCTCTATCTCCAGAATCGAAAAAAATTGTTTTTCTCTGTCCTTTTGTTGTTGTTAGCTTGAATGTTAATTATATTGATTTTTTTATTCTTGTTTGTGAGATTGTTTTGCTTATTCTTTTTTCTTTATCATTTATCTCCTTTTATTTTTTCCTTTTTTATTGTTTAAAGTATTACAAATAATAGTATATATGTCTCCTTTTTTCCCCCCATTGACCTTACCCCAGCCTTCCCTATCCTCCAGTACATGCCCTCACCTGCCCCCCCCCCAATGTCTTGTATCCATTGGTTATGTTTATATACATGGATACAAGTCCTTTAGATAATCTCTTACAACCCCCTACCCCCAATCTCCCCTGCCTTCCCGCTGTAGTCTGTTCACGGCTTCTCTGCCTCTGCATCTGTTTTTTCCCCCACTGATTCTTTTCTTTAAAAACATCATGTCTCTGCACACTAGAAAAAAACCTATAAGAACAAAAAATGTTTGAGCCCAATTTCAATGTCCAACAGTTCTGAGTCCCAGTTTCAATCTCAAACAGTTCCTTATGTGCACATGTCAGCAATAGTTTCTGGATGATGGACAAATGGTGGCAATGGAGGTCCGACCCTCTCTGGTTTGGTCTTAGGCATCCTGTAGCAATACACAGCTGCTCACTGCTAGCATGGAAAGGTGTCATCAGATTCTTTCTTCTCTGGACTTTTTTTCCTCTTGTCCTTGTGGTTGTAGCAGACCTGTCATTTCCTGTCTGTTGCTGGAGTCCACTTGGTCTTGGAGTTGTTTTCTGAAAGCATATAAATATATTCTCAATCAAAAGTTAATAAAGGAGTCTTTTCTATAAAATTGACTTGGGGTCCTTTTTATTTTTGCCCAAATGATTTTCCTTTGGCTTATTTTGACACCATTTGTGTTTTTCATGGGTGTCTTGTTTTTAGCATTACAAATGAAAATTAATTTTCTAAAGTAAAAATCATCTAGATATAATTTACTTACTGGATATTTTTCCTGACATGATATTATCCTGCTGTTCCCCCTTTTTGATTAATGAGACTTTTGTAAATTTTTAATGCAATCTTGATAACTTTAAATTTTAATTTTTTGCACAAAAATAAGACTGCTTTATGTTCATTGCATGTTAAGCACTTTTACCATGAGATGAATTACCAATAGAAATTTTAGTTAATACTTTAGAAACAGCTTTTTGTCCAGTATACTTAAATTTTCTTGGGTATTCACTTATTTCAATTTGCCAGTTTAAATTAATCTGAACGCTTGATTACTCTTTTACTGTCAAATTCAGTACTTTATCACAATCTTAGATTACCCTGTAAATATTAGTGGAAAGGATTATTTGCATTGTTGAGTAGGCCCTGAGCATTCTTGAGCTAACCTGGATTTAGATATAGAGCAGCTGCTTTCGGCCAAGTCTCTGTCTGTTACCTGGGTTCTGATCTGAGCTGGGCCAAGTCTCTGTCTGTTTCTTGGGTCCTGACCTGACTTGAGCCAAGTCTCTGTTACCTGGATCTTGATCTGTGCTGGGAATTGGAAGCGAAGCAGACATGGGGCAGGAGACCTCCCTCTGAAGGGGTGAGGGTTCAGGCCCATGCAAGGTTAGGGAGCTGAGGGTCTGTGCCCCACCTAAGTTGACCCCTTTATTCTTCTTTTTGTTGTTTTGTGTTGTTTTTGTTTGTTTTTTGCCTTGCTTGATATGAGTTGAGGTTTGTAGTTTGTATTCATCTCCAGGTACTTGTTGCTGGCATTTGTTGGGATTAGTGGCTGTTCTATGGAAGTTTTCTCCCCATATATATAATTTGTTCCCCTCTTTCTTATTCTATTTTCTCTTTTACTTTTTTTTTCTTTTCCCGCGTTCATTTTTGCACTCCTTTTTTTTTCTTTCTCTTCCTAGTTCTCTACTATCCTCTAATTTGCCATTCTTTGGTAGTAACCTTTACTTGGCATTATTAATATCTTGAATACCATTCTTTGGTGGTAACCTTTACTTGGCATTATTAATATCTTGAATACATTTCTTGTGCATTGTTCCTGGTTCTGTTGTAGTTTGTGTTTTTAAATCAACATAGAAGAGAGAGAATTACATAACAAGACACCTGGAGAGGAGAGACTATGGGGAGACAAAGAAACAGCCCACATATGAAAGACAATAAGGCATCACCAGAAAAGGAAGTAAATGAAATGGAGGCAAGCAACCTGCCAGAAAAATAATTCAAAAAAATGATCATAAGGTGGCTGGAAAGAATGGAAGACAGATTCGACAATATGAGTAAGAACCAAGAGGAAAGGAAGAAGAAATGAAAAATGATACTGCTGCTGTAAAGAACTCAATAGAAAATATCAAGAGTAGGCTAGAAGAATTGGAAGATTGCATCAGTGAGCTAGAAAACAAAGTAGGAAAAAATACTCACGGAAAGCAGCTTCTAGACAAAAAATTAAAAAGCAGGATGAGAGCCTAAGGGAACTTTGGAACAATACAAAACAAAACAACATCCTCATTATTGTGGTTCCAGAAGGAGAGGAAACTGAGCAAGGCATAGAAAACCTGTTTGAAGAAATAATGACAGAAAACCTCCCTGATATAGGGAAGAAAAAACCCACACAAATTCAAAAATCTCACAGAGTCCCAAGCAAAATGAACCCCAAAATACTGACGCCAAGGCACATTATTGGCACCAATGACAAAGTAAGAATCTTAAAAGCAGCCAGAGTGAGACAGAAAGTTACCTACAAGGGAACCCCTATCAACCTAGCAACTGATTTCTCAACCAAAACTCATCATGCAAGAAGGGAATAGAATGAAATATACAAAATCATGCAAAAGAAGGATCTCAATCCAAGAATACTGTACCCTGCAAGGCTATTAACCAAAATTGAAGGTGAAATCAGGAGCTTCACAGACAAAAAAGGGAATTTATTACCACCAAACCAGTAATGCAAGAAAGGCTATAGGGTCTGCTGTAAAAAAAAAAAAAGGAAGAAATAGGAAGCGAAGAAGGAACACAGAACTAAAGAATAAAAATGGTAATATACAAGTACCTATCAATAACTTTATATATAAATGGATTAAATGCCCTAATTAAAAGACATGGTAACAGATTGGATAAGAAAACATGACCCATATATCTGTTGTCTACAAGAAACCTATCTCAGAAAAAGAGACACACTGAGGGTGAAGGGATGGAAAACGATTTTTCAAGGAAATGGAAATGAAAGGAAAGCTGGTAGCAATACTTATATCTGAAAAATTAGATCTCAAAGTGAAGGACATAATAAGAGAAAAAGAATGCCACTTGCAATCCAACAAGAAGAAATAACTGTGTTAAACATATACGAACCCAATACAGGAGTACCTAGATACATAAAAAACTCGTGGAGGATATCAAAGGAGAGATCAGATATGATAGGAATACAATCATATTAGGTGACTTTAATACCCCACTATCACCATTGGACAAAGCCTCTAAACAAAAAATCAGCAAAGAAACATCAATCCTTAATGACTCCTAGACCAGATGGAATTGTCATCTTCAGAACATTTCATCCCAAAGCCACAGAATATACATTCTTATCAAGTGCACATGGGTCATTTTCAATGATAGACCATATGTTGGGTCATAGGCAAAGTCTCTTCAAATTCAAGAAGATAGAAATCATATCAAGCATCTTCTCAGATCACAGTGGCACAAAACTGGAAATCAATTACAATAAAAACAATCCAAAGAAATAAAACACATGGAGACTAAACAGCATGCTATTAAACAATGACTGGGTTACCATAGAGATCAAGGAAGAAATAAAAACATCATGGCAACAAATGACAATGAAAACACAACTATCCAAAATCTATGTGATACAGCTATAGTAGTCTTGAGAGGGAAGTTCATAACTCTACAATCCTATTGCAAAAAAACAAGAAACAATGGTAATTAATTACTTAACTCTATAACTGAAGGAGTTATAAAGCATGTAAAAAGAAAAGCCCAGTGAAAGCAGACGGAAGGAAATAGTAAAGATCAGAGCAGAGATAAATGACATTGAGACCAAAAAACAAAACAAACAAACACACACACACACATACACACACACACACACACACACACACAGAATACAAAAGATCAACAAAACCAACTGTTGGTTCTTTGAAGGGATAAACAAGGCTGATGGAACTCTAGCCAGGCTCACCCAGAAACAAAGAGAGAAGACCCACATAAACAAAATCAGAAATGAAAGAGGTGAAATAATAATAGATCCTACCAAAATACAAAGGATTGTTAAAAAATACTATGAACAACTCTTCCAACACACTGGACAACCTGAAGGAAATGGATATATTCCTAGAAGAATAAAACTTTCCAAAACTCAATTAGGAAAAATCTAAACATCTCAATAGAAGCAGTCATCAAAAAGCTCCCAGCAAACAAAATCCAGACAGCTTCACATGAGGATTTTACAAAACATTCAAAGAATAACTAAAACCTATCCTCCTCAGACTATTCCAAAAAATTCAAAGGAAGGAACACTTCCACCTCCTTCTATGAAGCCAGCATCGCCCTAATATCAAAACTAGATAAAGACTACACAATGAAACAGACTTCCAGGGCAATATCCCCAAAATCCTCAACAAAATTCTAGCAAGTTGGATCCAGCAATACATCAGAAAGATCATATACCATCACCTAGTAGGATTTACCCCAGGAATCAAGGATGGTACAGTATCTGCAAAGCAATAAACATGATACATCACATAAACAAATTGAGAGATAAAAATCACAGTGTTATCAATTGATGCAAACAAAGCATTTGCCAAATTCCAACACCCTTTCGTGATAAAAACTCTTAACAAGGTGGGAATAGAAGGATCATACCTCAACATAATAAAAGCCATATATGATAAACCCACAGTTACCATCTTACTCAATGGGCAAAAACTAAAACTATTTCTCCTAGGAACAGGAACAAGACAGGGATGCCCACTCTCACCACTCCTGTCCGACATAGTACTAGGGGTATTTGCTATTGCAATTAGATAAGAAGAAGAAATAAAAGGCATCCAAATTGGAAAAGAAGAAGTAAAGCTGTCCTTATTTGCAGATGACATGATATTGTATATAAAAAAACCCAAAAGACTCCTCAAAAAACTAATAGAGTTATTAAATAAATTTGGCATTGTAGCAGAATACAAAATTAACTCCAAGAAATATATGGCATTCCTATACTCCAATAGTGAACTTATAGAAAGACTAAAAAGGCAATCCCATTTACCATTGTACCCAAAAAATTAAGATACATAGGAATAAACTTTGGATGTAAAAGATCTGTACACGGAAAACTACAGGACACTGAAAAAAGAAATACAGAAAGACATAAACAGATGGAAGAACATACCATGTTCATGTATTGGTAGAATCTACATCATTAAAATGTCCACACTACCCAAAGCAATCTATAGATTCAGTGCACTCCTTATTAAATTACCAATGGCATATTTCACAGACTTAGAACGAACTCCAAAAATTCATCTGGAATAAAAAAAGACCCTGGATAGCAATCCTGAGAAAGAGAAACAAAGTAGGTGGATCTCAATACCCACTTTCAAGTTGTATTACAAAGCCACTGTTCTCAAAATAGCCTGGTACAAGAAGAGCCATATAGATACTCGGAATAGAATACAGAATCTAAATATCTACCCAAACCATTATGATCAATTAATATTTGACAAAGGAGGCATGAACATACAATGGATTTAAGACAGTGCCATCTATCACTGGTTTTGGGAAAATTGGACAGATACATGCAAAGGAATGAAACTAGACCACTAACTTACACCATACTAAAAAATAAACTCAAAATGGATACAGGACCTATACATAAGATGGGTAACCATATAAATACTTGAGGAATCCACAGGCAGAGAAATCTTAGACATATGCCGAAAGAACTTCTTCACTGAGACTGCTCCTAGGATAATGGAAGCTAAAGAGAAAATAAACAAATGGGACTACATCAAAATAAATAGCCTTTTACAGCAAAAGAAACCAACAAAACAATAAGAAAGCCCACTGTACAGGAGAACATATATCTCACACCTGTCAGAATGGCAATCATTAATATATCGATAAACGACAAGTTCTGGCAAGGATGTGGAGAAAAAGAACCTTTGTTCACTGCTAGTGTGAATGTAGACTGGTGCAGCCACTGTGAAGAACAGTATGGAGTTTCCTCAAAAAGCTAAAAATGGAGTTCCCATTTGACCCACTAATCCTACTTCTAGGAATATAGCCCAAGAAACTAGAAACACCAATCAGAAAGGATATATGCACCCCTATGTTCATAGCTAACATTTGGAAACAACCTGAATGCCCATCAGCAGATGAGTAGATCAGAAAACTGGCATATCTACACAATGGAATTCTACGCTGTTATAAAAAAGGAATTCTTCGGAGAATCCAAGATGGTGGCATAGGCAAACACCTATACTGCTGGCTCGCACAACAATTTCAAAACTACAACTAAAAGACAGAATGGACATCATCCAGAACCATAGGAAAGCTGGCTGAGTGGAAATTCTACAACTAGAGGGAAAGAGAGGGGCTCACGGAGACCCAGAGGAGCTGCAAAAAGCTGAGGTACAGAGACGCGCGTGGGGAGAGAGTGACTGACGGCGAACCTGGCTGGCCTTCTCTGGCAGGAAAGAGACGGAGACTCTCAAAGGCATTGACCTCCTTATCCTACGACACTAAACCCCTGATCCAGCCGAAACTCATTCTGGGGGGCGGGGGGAGTTTGGACTGTGAAGTGGGAGAAGTGCATGGAAATTTAGGAGAGTCGCAAAAGATCAGAAGCCTGGTGGCGCGCACGGCACTGCGCCGCAGAGGACAGATTGCTGATTGTGCCACTGGCTTTCACGAGAGGGTGAGAGACAGATCCTCCCAACTGTGCCACTTCTAACTTCACTAAACCCCAGTTTCAGGTGAAACCCTGGGGACCCAGACTCGTGTGGTCCCGTAGCACAGGGGAGCAGGAAAGGCAGCAGTCTAGAGGCACTGCGAGAGATTGGGCGCACGCACGGGGACCACTCCAGAGACTACCCAGTCACGTGAGACTCAGGGACCATGGAGGCCCTGACTGGAAGACAATGTGGTCCTAAGCCCTGAGACTCCACCTATCCCAAGCTCAAGAGAGGCTTTTGCGGTTTTTCAAGTCTGCTATCATAAGGCTGAATCCAACACAGAAGTTCTCACGGCATAGTGAAAATGCCGAGTCAAGGGAAGGGATCACAAACAAAAGAAATGGAGGAAAAAAAACGACTGGATTTAGAGTTCAAAACCACGCTTATAAGGTTTTTCAAGAATATCCTAGAAAAGTTGGATAAAGTTAGCAAGTCCCAAGAGGAGATGCAAAAGGACCAACTAGAGATGATAAAGGACCCAAAAGAAATTAAACATACACTGAGTGAAATAAAAAATATTATACAGAGACCTAACAGCACACTAGCGGAAGGCAATAATCAAGTCAAAAATTTGAAATATAAAGAATCAGAAAATACTCAACTGGAAAAGCAAGAAGAGAAAAGAATCCAAAAATGTGAAGATAATATAAGAAGCCTCTGGGACAGCCTCAAGCGTACCAACATCAGAATTGTGGGGGTGCCAGAACAGAGACAGCAAGATACTGAAAACCTATTTAAAGAAATAATGACTGAAAACTTGCCACATCTGGTAAAAGAAATAGATTTACAAGTTCAGGAAGCACACAGAACCCCATATAAAAGGAATCCAAAGAGGACCACACCAAGACATATCGTAATTAAAATACCAAGAGCAAAAGACAGAGAATATTAAAAGCAGCAAGAGAAAAACAATTCATTACCTACAAGGGAGCACCCATACGACTGTCAGCTGATTTCTCAACAGAAACGATGCAGGCCAGATGGGAGTGGCAAGAAATATTCAACGTGATGAATAGCAAGAACCTACAACCAAGAATACTCTATCCAGCAAAGCTATCATTCAGAATTGAAGGGCAGGTAAAGAGCTTCACAGATAAGAAAAAGCTAAAGGAGTTCATCAACTCCAAACCAGTATTATATGAAATGCTGAAAGGTACTCTCTTAGAAGAGGAAGAAGAAAAAGGTGAAAGACAAAAAATTATGAACAACAAATACATATATATTAACCAGTGAATCTAGAAATTAGGTGAATTAAAAATTTGATCAACAGAACAAACTGGTGAATATACTAGAATCAGGACCACAGAAAGGGAGTAGATTGATAATTCTCAGGGGGAAAGGGGATAGCGGGGTACAGGGAGTGACTGGACAAAAATCATACACCTATGGACTCATCAATTGGGGGGAAAGGTAAGGGTAGAGGGAGGGGTGGGAGCGGGGTGGAGGGGAGCTATGGAGGGGAAAAAAAGAGAGACAAATGTAATAATCTGAATAATGAAGATTTAATTTAAAAAAAAAGGAATTCTTAACATTTGCAGCAGCATGGGTGGACCTGGAGAGCATTGTTTTAAGTGAAATAAGCTAAGCAATGAAAGAAAAATACCTCATGATCTTACTCATTTATGGGAAATAAAGAACATTATAACTTGATCAATAAAAAGATAGTTACAGAGGTAGTAAAGCACTGAACAGACTGTCAAATTACATTGGGAAGGCTGGGTAGTATTGGGGAGGGAGGAAAAGAGATCAACCAAAGGACTTGTATGCATGCCTATGAGCACACAATGGAGGCAATCACTGGCTGGTGGGTGGGTGGGATGAGGGCATGCAACAGGGGGTAGGGATGGATGGGTTAGGTCAATGGGGGAAAAAAAGATATATGTTCTAATATATGTAATACTTTAAACAATAAAAATAAACATGAATTTTAAAAAAGAGTTGTGGCAGATCTAGTAAGCTAAGTGTTGGATTTAAATCCAGGTAGAGAATGGAGGGAATCTCAGGAAAGGCCTGGTGGAGGAGGTGGGCTGTGAGACTAGTCTTGGAGGATTGAGGTACTGCGAGGGAAAAGATGGGGATGGAGAGGGAGAAGTAGGAAATGTGTTGGGTGGTGGGAGAAACTCAGATCAGCCCAGTGAACACTGAATGAAAGTCCATTCTAGCATGCACTGTAGCAGTCTAGCTAAGGAGATACTTTAGCACAGTGGGAGTGAAGTAAAGAATGCTACGAGAGCAGGCTTGAGAGTGTGGGGTGTGGCTTTAGGAATGAACTGCACAGCTTTAGGTAGTAGACCAAGCAGAGATAGGCACAGGGTCTTGGAATGACCTCTTGGGGTGGTTTGTGTGGAATGGCATGTGGAGTATCTGAGGAGGACTGGGAGGTGTAGGTCAAAGGCAGCCACACCTTGACCTGGATTAGTAAACTAAGTTTCCAATTCATAAAGGAAGAGGATTGGGTTGGAGAGATAGGGTGAGCTCATGGGTGATGGTAAGACAGCCGAGTGGAAAATACTGGCAGAGCTCACAGACCCAGCGCTGAGAGGTCTGAGATAGTGGTCAATAAGGTTAGCTCCTTAGGAGAATTGTAGCACTGGGAGTGAGTGCAAACCCAGGGGAATAAAATATGAATAGAGAAAAGTTCCCAAGACAGAATCCTGGGAAAATGCCAACTTAATGGATTTAAATAAATAGAAGTAAAATTAGCAAAGTTAAATTTCTTTTTATTTAATTGTAGGAACATAAAAAACACACGAAATACTTTCCTTACTCCCAACTACTCTTTTGCACACTTTCATGTAGCAAATTTGTAGCTCTGGCCCATTCTCTAAAATTAACATAGAAAGGTAAATTTATCTTGCCTTCTTTTAGTTTATAACTGTGCATTTGACAGAGGGCCAGTGAACCCATTCCTCTGTCTTTTCCTTCACACTTGACCAGTTCCAGCCAGCCTTTTTTATTTACAGTCTTTTCCCTCTGTTTTTCCATCAAATCAGTATAAGATCCAGGAAGAGTGCATGGCTCTCTGTCCTTCCTGTAACTTTGATTGTGAAAAGCCCCAACGTTAAAATGAACTTCCAAAGTGACTATCACCTTCCCATTACATATAAGTTGTCTCTCTGACCATTTACAATTGCTTATCTTAAACCCATGGGCATGTGCTGCTTTCTGTAGAATTGTGAGAAGTTGGTGTGCCTTTGGGACAGTTTGCAGTTCAATTAATGTGTGGTGACTGCTGGTGACCATCTGGATTGGGTTCTTTATTGAATGGGGATGAGGCTCAGAAACAAATGCAACTGCTAAGGATGATAGGAGTTACTGTCCACAATGCACATTGTTGCACAGTTTTTCCCTTTCTACATTTTTAGAGTGAAAATATGTCATGGATGATGTAGGTAGAATTGGGGAACCATGTATATAAAATAATATAGGTAAGATGTGAAATCTAATTTTTAAACTATTTCCCAGACATTTTACATATGGGTTTGAAAAAACTCAGCCATAGAACTTGAGTAGGTAAATAAATTCTTATAGTAATTTAATTAATATACTTGAATCTCCACGCATACTTTTATCGATTTTGAATATTTCATATCTGATCTTCTTCACAGTATATGTATTTTTTTTGCCTGAAGTGGAACATTTGGAGGTTCACAATATATCGTGAGTTAGTACTTACTATGTTACTTTTTTTTTTCTTTTTTTTAAAAATATATTTTTATTGATTTTTTACAGAGAGGAAGAGAGAGGGATAGAAAGTCAGAAACATCGATGAGAGAGAGACATCGATCAGCTGTCTCCTGCACGCCCCCCACCGGAGTTGTGCCTGCAAGCAAGGTACATGCCCCTGACCGGAATTGAACCCGGGACCCTTCAGTCTGCAGGCCGACGCTCTATCCACTGAGCCAAACCAGTCTCGGCACTATGTTACTCTTTATCATTAAAGGGGAATGCAGTTTAAAAACTTAAAATTGTAATCTAATTAAAATATTACTTTTCTATCATTTTATTTAATTTTTTATTTGTTTTCTTTAGTTGTTTGTACCAGAGTAATACATGCATATAATTTAAAGAGTCAAATAATTTTTCCACATCTTGTTAGAAGTGACAGATGCAACCACTTACATCTTTTTAGTCAAGTTTTTACTATTTGCTTCCATCTCTCCAAACAGTCTTTGTTTATATTGCCACCTTTCATTTTTTCAGTATTAGTCATGGTTTTGACTTTATATTATGGGTGTTAGGATTTGTCTCCCTTTTGTCACTCACCCCCATCTATCACATACACATGATGAATTCTTCCTGAGCCTTCATCTTCTGATATTATTATGTTGAAGCATAATAATGATCCCTCCTTTGGGAAAACTGCTGTTTGAAACTGCTGTGTTTTTGTTTGTTTGTTTTTTAAAATATATTTTATTGATTTTTTTACAGAGAGGAAGGGAGAGGGATAGAAAGCTAGAAACATCGATGAGAGAGAAACATCAATCAGCTGCCTCCTGCACACCTCCCACTGGGGATGTGCCCGCAACCAAAGTACATGCCCTTCACTGGAATCGAACCTGGGACCTTTCAGTCCCCAGACTGATGCTCTGTCCACTGAGCCAAACTGGTTTCGGCGAAACTGCTGTTTTTGAAGTTCTCTGCTATTTCTTGCTAGTCCCTTGTTCCATAAGTCAACTCTGTTATTTTTAGACCGTCTCTTAGTCTGTAAAAATAAGTTTGTTTTTTAACTTAAATAATAGAAAAGATAAACTTAACTGACCTTGCAAGCTAGCCATCTAAAGGGGCTGATATGCTGATACTGATAATAATTCCCATAGTCTCGTGCCAAGTGTTTGTTCATTATGTATCAAAGGTTACAGGTGTCTATTAGATATGATATATACTCAAGGTTAGAAGCTATCTACAAAGATAATTTACACAAAGACCTGGAAGGATATAAAAAGAAAATACTCCTTCCTGTGTTTGTTCAGAATTTGACAGATATTCTCTGAACCCACACACAATTAATGACTTCTCATTAAATTGGCTTGTTAAGGTATCTTGTACCTATGTAGTCTTTGTTTCATCAATATTCAATTTTCTTTTATCTTGACTACATAAATAGTATTTGTGGCTGAACCATGAGTGATTCTATCATTACTTTAACTTTTCACACAAAAATTTTTCCTGGGCATTAATTATTTTGTTTCAGATGCTCATATTTCTACATATTTATCTCCAAATTTCCTCTGAGTTGTATAGTTTTATTATATCTCAACATATAAATGTCTCAGATTCTTAAAGAAATCTCTCCAGGAGTCTCTGAGCTGCCTGGGTGGGGTTTCTGCTTAGCTGTTGTCTAGAGACCACCTCCACAGCCTGAAGATCTGTTCGTCTTTCCTGATCCCTCTTCCTTGGTTTAGTTCCTTCTTTTGGTCTAACACCTCCTCAAGTAGCCTCCTGAGAAAGGGGGTCAGAAGCAGAATGCTTCTTGTTGATACTTTGATGCCGTACATTGCTTTTGGTAGCACTCACACCTAATGGGTGATTTAGCTATAGAATTCTGAGTGTGAACTTGTCAAAGTTTCCTGTTCCACAGGGCTGTGGTGAGAAACTTGATGTCATCTCTTTTTTGATCCTTTGTAAGAACTTAATCTTTTCTCTGTGGATACTCTTAAGATCTTCCTCTTTTAAACCAGTTTTAGGAAATTTCACAAAAGTGTTCTTTGATCTATTTTAGACCATTTTTCTAGGCCTCTGTCAAGCTGCTAACTCATATATTCTAGTTCTGGAATATTCTTGGGTGATTTTGTTGATGATTTCCTCATCTCAGTTTTCTATTTTTGAAATCCTGTTGCTTGCATGTCAGATCTTATGGATTATCTTTCTAATTTTCTTCTTGTTGTTTTGTCTTTTTTGCCCTCTATTCTGAGAAATTTCTTCTATCTTATCTTCTAACCCTCACTTTTATGTTATATCATATTTTTAATTTCCATAAGCTATTTTTGTTCCCTGAACATTCCTTAAGTCCTTGATCCATGGATGCACCATCTATTCTTACCTTGATGATAAATGATAATTTTTGAAAAGTTTTTCCCGAATGATCTGATTTCAGCAACTGCTCATCCCTATTTATTTTGGTTTCTGTCTTTCATATTTGAAGCTTTACTCAAAATACTCAATGATATTTTACCTTTTTAATGTGTTCCCAAGTAGGGCACTAAAAAGGCATTTGGAATAGCTTACAAAAGGGTGTGCTTGCTGACTGTGGTCTTCACTCAGCAGCATCAGTCTGGACTGGGCCATTGAAACATGTCGATATCTCTGCCTGCTCTTTTGTGCTGGTTGGTTATCCAGGGGTAAAATATCAAATGTCTTACCTTCAGGCTATTTCTGTGTTTACTAGTCACTGTTTACTCTGCTAACAGAGGGGCTGGCCCTTTTTACTCAGAGACCCTATGTTCATTACCCTGGCTCCACACCCACACTAGGAGGGCTGCACTTTCATTTCACACCTCCTGCTTCAGCCTCACTCTATTCCCTTTCCTGGAGGGCCTGCTACTGCCAGGGCCAAGTCTTCCAAATCCTTTCCACTATCATTGTTCCACGCAGCACTATGACTGAGTTACTTAAATTTTCTGTTCGATTGCTTCCAAAACTTGTTACTCGTCTTCTTTGTACAGGCTTGTGTCATTTAAAAAGAGAGAGAGAAAGAAAGAAAAGAAAAACTAAATAAAATAAAAAATAGAGATAAGCAAATAACCTCAAGTTTATTTTAGGAGATTCTGGGGACGAAGCAAGTGTTGGAGTGGCCACTTATAACAGACCTGTTTTTTATTCTTCAGTTACAGGCAGTCGGGTAGATATATTAAGATTACGCAGACGATTTTTAAAGGACCAAGAAAAGATCAGTTTGATTTATGCGAAAAAAGGTATTGCTGAGCAAAAACGAAAAAAGGTTTGTATATTTTTCAATTATTTGATTGGTTTGAAATATCTGTTTTATATATGTGTACTAAGGAAACAAGCTTCCTGCCAGATATTGGTTCTAGTATTGGTCTACAAACCCAAATCAGAGAAGCAGCTGTATATGACTTGAAGTTATGTATTTATGAACGAAAGTCTCTTCTGATTAGTGTAAATGAAAGGGCATTCATGACTCACTGATGAATTGTGGTATCTTGGAATGAAACATCTGGGTTTTCCCCTGAACCTGTGCTGTGTCCTGGCTTACAAGCACTGGCAGGGTCCGATCGCTGCCCCTTCTTTTAGCCTCTCTTCAGCTTGATTTGTTCTCTGAACAGATTGACCTTCTCTGTGTTGTAGAACCATGACCACCAATTACTCCTGAATGTGTAAAATTATGACTGTAGCTGCTGAGAAGGGATGCCCCACTCTCTGCCTCCAGGCCAGAGTCTTGACCCACCTTGGGTCGGCGATCCTTTGGAGACCACTAATCTATGGTCAGAGGGTTGCAAGTTGAGGCCATATTACAACTAGCTACTTCTTTGAGGTACATGGATGGGGAGGGAAAGGTGGACCCAGAGGAAAGGGTGGGTAGGGCTAGATAGACAGATCAGAATTATCTGCTGAAAGTAGTGATTTAAGGTGTAAGTGTGACACAGTTAATAGATAATGAAAATAATGAAATAGATAATGTGAAAATAATGAAATTGTTTTTTTAGCCATAACTTTAATCTTATAAATCAGAAATTATGATAAAATTTTTAAGATTATGAATAAAAAATCCCATCTTTGTTCTAATTTGGTTTAAATCGTTAATCATTTAATTAACTTCACATCTGAGTATGAAGTGGTTGAATGGTTTCTCACTGTATCTTCTGTGGGAAGTAAGTGTACTTTTCATCTTCCTCTTTTCTCTATAACTGCAACTATTCTTTTGAAGACTAGGGTCCAAAATCATTGTCTCAAGTTTATCTCCTGCTCCTTCTCACTGGGCCCATCACATCTGGAGGGTCTTTTATTTTGCCCACTTACAGATGTTGCTGTGGGCTCCTAATTAAACCTGAAACTTCACTAGGCATGCCTGGAGGAAGTAAAAATATTTAGACAGCAAAAGGAAGAGAGAAAACCAGGATGGTTGGATAAATTGGGAGGTATTTTGGCCTGAGAAAAAGGCCTTTTTAATAGTTAGGAAACATAGGATGGCCTGCTGTGTGAGGTCATACATGCCCTCTGATATAGGTGTCTCACCTGAAGTTACCAACCAGTCGTTAAGAACCGCATGGAAAGTCAGGCATGGGAGAGCCATGTACTTACAGTCATTTGTTTGTTAAAGCACTGTGCTCAGTGTCTGGCTCTACTCAATGCCAGTGGCACAGTGGTGAGTGTAACGTGTGATGTTGCAGGTTAACCAAGAAATGAGCATTTCTGGGAGTGGAGTAGTGAGGGAAGCCTTTTTGAAAAGCTAGTATCTGAGATGACAGCCAAATGGTGAGTGAAAAGCTATAGAAAGGCATTCTAGACAAAGAGACGGGCAGGGACCCATGGCCCTGCATGGGGGAGAGTTGGGGTTGGGGGTGATTAAGGATTAATTGAAAGGCCCAAACTGGCTTTTGTGGATGAGCAGGGCCTGGAGGACCTGAGTGATCACAGGAGAGGCTGTAGTGATCACCCTGGGCCTTATAGCCTAGATTTATTCTCAGGGTAATTAAGGAAGTACAGGTCTTTGATTTATGGCTGTAAGATGTTTTCAATCAAGTTCTCTGATAATATTATAAATATTCAGATTACTTGTAGTAAATATTTAATCTTTTCACATAGTGATTTTTCTTTTGGATTCATCATGTATCATCAACTGGTAAAGATAGTGACTAAACTATTTTGGATAAAAATGGTCACTGACTCACCTTTACGTTAAAGATGGGTACTCTCAGTTTCATAGTTATGTACTAATGATTTTCTTAATTACCATTCAAATTGCAAATCTTCTTTGGTTCTAATGATTATAGGAAATCAAGAGTGAGTTCAAAATAAAGCATGATGCCCAAGTTGTTTTGTACAGAAGTTACCGTCAAGGAGACCTTCCTGACATTCAGATTAAATACAGCAGCCTGATCACTCCCTTGCAAGCTGTGGCCCAGGTTGGTTCTTGAGAACTGCATTTGCTCTGGAAACATAAAAACCGGTATAACTGTTCTAGGGGTCTACTGTGTACAAGAAAAATGGTTGAGGCTACACTGTATTATAAATGAGGTGTTGATTTGTCCTAAACAGTGGACTTGATTAAAAGAACTTGATCCAAGTGTCAGCTCTGCCATTTCCTGAGGCTGAAACTTCTCTTCACTCGGTGGGACTCTGACTTGTCATCCGGAAGGTATCCCTGTAGTTGGAGTCCTTGTCAAGACACTTAGTGCTCTGAGCCGTCATGTTTTCATCCATGACATCAGAGAATGATATCTAATTTTCTTACCAATAATGTTAGACTGCAGTAATGTGCAAAAAAATCATTGTAAACTTCAAGGTGCTAAGCCATTGAAATAATTGCTTATCTAAAATCCTTTGCAGCAGGTGTGGAATCAGGAGATTATCAGTTTATTGGTGGGATCAGTGTTTTTCCTTCTCTGTTAATTCTCTTGATAGCAGAGGACTGGAAATGTTTTTCTAAGTCATTAGGATGTCAGAGTAGAAATTTCCTTTCTGAATTCTTTGACAAAAACAGGATATTTATCCCCCAAAAGCTTGATGATTTCTTTGACTTTTATTGAAATAAATATTAAAGAACTTAAAGTATGCTAGTTAGTGAAATACAATGCCTTATAAATCATTGTACTTAAGTTCCCAGTACTAATGCTGATTATAATAATAGGTTATATCTGCACAGCCTCTTATTGTCTTTTAAGCTTTTTATTAAATCTAAATAATGATAGTTTGACAGGAATTTGCTAAACTAGTTCATAGTTCTGGGTACCCTTCAATCTAACTACCTTCAATAGTGCTTATATAATTGTGTACATTATTTTTTAATTTTTGTTTTAAGCATGTACATCATTAATTGACATTGTTACAGTAGTGTCAACTAGATTTCAGACTTCGTTAATTTTCATCATTTTCCTCTTCATTTATTTGTGTGTATGAAATTCTGTGCATTTTTATCCCATGTATAGATCCAGGTAGATACCCTTGCAGTAGTTTTTGGTTATTGGGGTGTGCTTTCACATTTCTCTCATTAGATTCTCACAACAATTTTGTGTCGTTGAGGCAATGACTAGATACATTTACAGATGAAGAATTGAAGGTTAGCAAAGAATGATGGTATGGTTAAAACTGTATGCCTCCCTGGTTGTGGTGTAAGGACAATGCTCCCTCTGTTTGATGACTGTCCCAGTGCTTTGTCTGCACTGCCACTATTTCTCAGTTTTTCTAGCACCTTGCACACATGTGCTCACATCATTGCCTCAAAAATGATGTTGACACCTGCTCTCCTAGGCATGACTTTGCTTCTCTCCACACTGGAGAGGTATGGGATATGTAATGATGATAGTAGGTTAGCAGGCCTGGAACTGTTGAGACACCCATGTCCAAATAAGTTCATCTCATTTGTGCTTGGAAAAAATAAAGATGGTAAACATTGTTTTGAAAAAGCAGGACTTTTATTTTTTAGGGAGGAATTTATTTACTTAAATTTTTGTTAATTCTTCAAATTCCAATACTTTATTCAACAAATGTTAATATATATGGAGTAACACCGCTTGTATGCCAGGGCCTGTTTTAAGCACTTGGATGCGGTGGTTGGTAACAGAAAGGCCTCCGCAGCTATCCTGGCCCTGCCATTGTGCTTTAGAAGCCTCATGTGTGGACAGAGCTAATAAGGAGCATGTCAGCCAGCCGTGCATGCCCACCAGCAGCATCCTATTGCTCTGGAGACATTATTGTCTTCATTACTGTTGCAGTTACTATAACAGAATGAGCATGTGGGACTCCTTGGAAAATAAAGGAATTTGTACACAAGAACCAGTGCCTTATAGATATGGAAATCTGACTACATGTTAAGTGAGAAAAACAGGTCACCAAACAAGAGTGGCCATGTCAGTACGAGAGCACCCATGACAGTGACTAGATGTAGTATAATATGGGTGATGTTTATTTTCTTTTTTCCTAATCCATATTTTCTAAAATCTTACTTAGCAACTATTATTAATTTTTATAAGACAAATTCATTATTTAAATTAGTTAGCAAAGTATTAGTCAATTGTGCTTTTTCTTCAGACACAGTTTTTATCAAACAAAATAATTAAAAAATTAAATTTTTCATACTCTCACACCTTCATTTAAAAAATATAGACACAACATGCCAGAAATTATTCTGAATACTGGTGTTATAGACACAAATAAAGGGTAATGTTCCAATGGTCATGGAGTATTAGAGATAAATAGCCCAAACTCGAAAGACACATAAACAGCTACTAATGATTTTATTAGTTTGAATGGTCAAAGTGATGGTACCTTGAAAATTAAAATTGGCATTTTATTTAAATGGACTTGATTAAAAGTCATTTTAAGCTTTACTATGATGTTCATGTGAAGATAATACCTGAAAATTTAATTTAAATTTTATCCAAGATTTTTTCAGTTATTGCACTGAGCACTTGACATACTTTATCTTGGGCTAATCTTACCCAAACCCTATGAGATGTGTTCTGTTGTCCCCATTTTAATTATGAAGAATCCGAAGGTCCAGACTCACACAGGAGTTAAGATATGTGGTTCCAGCTTTTAAATTCATATCGCTGGGTCCAAAATCTGTGATGTCATGCCTTTCCTAAGGCACATGTCAAGCAGGTATCTTTGGTTAAATTCCAAATTCTCCCCATGTCAATATCTGTTAAAAGTTTCTAAATAGAAATGAAATCTTCAGTAGATAGGTTTGTAACAGTTTGTGTTTTCAAATAAAACTTTGATAGTTGGTAAATTAAAGAATTTTTACTTCAGTTCTTAATTTCTTTTCCTTTTGAATATTTTACAGAGAGACCCAATAATTGCAAAGCAACTTTTTGGCAGCTTGTTTTCTGCAATTATAAAAGAGATGGATAAATATAAGACTATATCTGAGAAAAACAACATTACTCAAAAGTTGCTCCAGGACTTCAATAATTTTCTCACCACCACGTACTCTTTTTTTCCACCTTTTGTCGCATGTATCCAGGTAAAAGTCTACACACACACTTTATAAGATGCATTATCTACTTTGCATATATATATATATATATATATATATATATATATATATATATATGCTGTAAGACTTCTTTTGCTGGGGGAGAAATAGGGGACATCTGCAAGAGTGTCAACAATAAAAAATTTAAATTTGAAAAGCAAACTTCATTTGTTTCTCAGGTTCAAACATAAGACATTTAACAGAGGACAGAGGAAATGTACTCTGGTTTGATTACCACTTATGGATGGGTAGATATAACTTATTTGTACTTAGAAACAATATATGTGATAGGAAAGTCCAAAATTAAACTTCGTGTAAAAGTGCTTTGCTTTGTAATGAGCCATGCCATTCAGATTTTGGTTGCCTGTTGATGTGTTTTTCCTTAGGTAGTATTTTACTAAATTTTTCCTGCTTCCTGACTGCCTTCAAGAGATGTTGATTGGCTTTGATCTAAGTGGTGGGGACACAGTTATGCAGAGACACAAATTTCGGCTCTCCAAGAACATTCTAGATGGGTGACAGATAATAATAGCAAATACATAAGTTAACATGGGGTAGCAGAAGGTATAGAACTTGAGTGGTATAGAAGTTAACTAAAGTAAGGCAGGATAGTAACGAGGCAGGTGAGTAAGAGCCCTTTGATCAGGGTGGGGTGTGTGTACTACTACTATACTAATAGATACTTAGATGGAGTGTCAGAAAAGGCCTAAAGGCGGTTTGAGTAGAGAACTGAATGTAGACATACTACCAGTTATTACTAAAACATACTTATTGGAAGACTACTTTTTAAAAAAATTTATTTATTTACTATTTTTCCCCTTATTGCCCTCCCCACCCCCCGTACATGCCCTCATCCATCCCCTACCCCTCTCTCCCCCCGCCTTCTCCCATTGCCCTGTATCCACTGGCTATCCCTACACACACATGCATACAAGTCCTTCGATTGATCTCCTAAAGGCCCCTCCTCCCCAACTTCCCCTGCCTTCCCACTGTAGCACGACAGTCTGTTCATTGCTTCTTTGCCTCTGTGTCTGCTTCCCTCCCCTCCCCCCTGATTCTTGTCTTTAAAAACATCTTTCCCCTGTAGGCTAGAAATAAACCCACCAGAGCAAAAGAAAAAATGATTGAGTCCCAATTTCAATGTCCGATAGCTTTGAGTCCTAGTTTCAATGTCAGACAGTTCCTTATGTGTACATGTCATCAATGGTATCTGGATACTGGAAAAATGGTGGCGATGCTGGTCCAACCCTCTGTAGCGATGCTCTCATGGCAAGGCGTCGTCATCATCTTCCATCTGTGGACTGTTTCTCCTCTTGCCTTCATGTTTGGTGCAGACCTGTCAGTTCCTCTCTGTTGCAGGAGTCCACTTGGTCTTGGAGTTGTTTTCTAAAAGTATATAAACATATTCTCGACCAAGAGTTAATAAAGGAATCTTTTCTATAAAATTGACTTTGGGTCCTTTTTATTTTTGCCTACCCGCTTTTCTTTTGGCTTATTTTGACACCATGTGTGTTTTTCATGGGTGTCTTGCTATTAGCATTACAAATGGAAATTAATTTTCTAAAGTGAAAATTTTCTTAATGTAATTTACTTACTGGATATTTTTCCTTAGATGCTATTATCCTACTCCTACCCTCCCTTTTTTTTTTTGGTTAATGGAGAATTTGGTAAAGTTTTTTAATGCAATCTTGATAACTTTAAATTTTAACTTTTTGTACACAAATATGCCTGTTTTCTGTTCATTACATATTAAGCAATCTTACAATGAGATGAGCTATTAATAGAAATTTTAATTAATACTTTAGAAACAGCTTTTTATCCAGTACACTTAAATTTTCTTGGGTGTTTGCTTATTTCAATTCGCCAATTTAAATTAATCTGAGAGCTTGATAACTCTTTTACGTCAAATTTAATACTCTACCAACAATCTTAGATTACCCTGTATATATTAGTGGAAAGGTTTATTTGCATTGAGTTGGCACTGAGCATTTCTAGTGCTAGGCTGAATTTAGATATAGGGCAGCTGCTGTCGGCATGGTTCTGTTACCTGGGTCCTGATCTGAGCTCGGGCCACATCTCTGTTACCTGGGTCCCGATCTGTGCTGAGCATGGGAAGTGAGGTATCCATGGGGGCAGGAGACCACCCTCAGAAGGGATGAAGGTTCAGACCCCTGCAAGGTTGGTAGGGGGGTGAGGGTCTGTGCTCCACCTCTGTTGATTCCCAAGTTCTTTCCTGATAGCCCCTCTGGGACTGTGCCTGTTTTAGGTTGTTCCTTCCCTGAGGAATCTTACCTGTCTCTGGCTAACCAGTCATCCTCAGGGGCCAAGCAGGATGTTGTGAGGTTCAGTTCTGTCTCCATAGTAGCCTATGCCCCCATGGCCTCCACGCCCAGCACCTGCCTTGGGGATCCCCTCACCTGCTGGCGGGGGCCCTGGCACTGTTCACTTATCTCGGGAAATGGAAGACTACTTTTTATGTAAGAAATGTTTTCTTTGCCACTCAAAATATGGGTCATTAATCAGTCTGTTATAAAAAAATTTTTAGGGTATGCCTGGGAGGGGGAGGAGGGGGGGCAATGGGAAGATATGTATACATGTAACACACTAAAAATTAAAAAAAAATCTTTTTGGTTTGTTTTAGTATTTTCAGTAACTTCCCTAGAATAATTTAAAAATTATATTCTTTAATATTATTTATTAGTAACTTTGGTTTGCAAACTAATTAGGTAATAATTCCCTGAGATGAAGTACTTGGTTTTTCTGATTTGTTCTTTTTGATGTAGCATAAAACTGTTAATATAGTTTTTTAATAATTAGTTCTAATTTTGTTGGTTTATAATTTACAAGTAGAATTTCTTTATTGTTTTTCTCCTGGCCACATTACAGATAAAGTTTGAATAATTGTATTGAATCAGTCAGTATTTCAAAGTAACTTTGTCTTCACATTATATTCTGAAGTGATTTTTAAAATCTGAATTTTTAGTTTTGTTTCTCTATTAGTTTAAAAAGCTGTTTTTTCATTGTTGTTTAGGAGAATTATTAACTGCCATTATGTAAATAAATAACTTCTTCCCACCCTCGTGCTTACTATTTGACATTGACTATGAAAAAAGCAGCACAAATATAAGTCAGTGCCTGTGGTTTGCAGCACTTGCTGTGATGACTTTTTCTTTGTGGTTCCTATCCAAAACTATGATTTGTTTTTTCTCCCCATGAAATCATACTACATTTGGCATAGCATTCTTTTCTAGCAAGGATGACTGTCTCTTTGAAGTACTATTCCCTCACCAGAACTTTCCGCAATGAGTTTATCTGCGTTGTAGCTTAACAAAAGAAAAATCTATTTGGCAATTTTCCCATGATGTAGTCAGTGACTGGCAAACAGATAATAATTTGGTGTCCTACATTTATGCTATTCATTGCTTTTTTAAACTCTATATAAAAGTTTAATTTTTAAAAAATAAAAATACTTGTTGACATTCTATATACAAATCCATTTAAGAATTATGGAGAAACTAGACCACCAACTTACACCATACACAAGAATAAACTCAAAGTGGATAAAAGACTCAAATGTAAGACATGAAACCTAAGTCCTAGAAGAACCATAGGCACCAAAATCTCAGACATCCGTTTTAGCAATATGTTTACTGATATATCTAGGACAATGGAAACTAAGGAGGAAATAAACAAATGGGACTACATTAAAATAAATAGCTTCTCTGCAAAATAAACCAGCAACAAAATAGTAAGAGAGCCCACTGCATGGGATTACATATTTGCCAATGTTACATCCAATAAGGGGTTAATCTCCAAAATATATAGGGAACTCATACAATTTAACAAAAGGAAGACAACCCATTTAAAAAATGCGCAAAGGACCTAAATAGACATTTCTCCAAAGTAGACACACAGAAAGTCAAGGGATATGAAAAAAATGCTCAGAGTTACTAATCATCTGAAAGGTACAAATCAAAATGACAATGAGATATCACTTCATACCTATCAGAATGGCTACCATCAACAAACGACAAGTGCTGGTGAGGATGTGGAGAAAAGGGAACTCTACCACACTGCTGGTGGGAATGCAGACTGGTGCAACCACTGTAGAAAACAGTATAGAGTTTCCACAAAAATTAAGAATGGAACTCCCATTTGACCCAGTGATCCCACTTGTAGGTATATATCCTAGGAAACCTGAAACACCAGAAGGAATATATGCACCCCTGTGCTCATAGAAGCTCAATTTATAATAGTTAAGATTTAGAAACAGCCTAAGTGCCCATCAATAGGTGAGTGGATAAAAAACTGGTATATTTACACAATAGAATACTATGTGGCAATAAAAAAAGAACTCTTTCATTTGCAACTGCATGAATGGAACTGAAGAGTATTATGCTAAGTGAAATAAGCCCGTCAGAGAAAGATAAGCATCACATGATCTCACTCATATGTGGACTGTAATGAACCAAATAAACTGATGATCAAAAATAGACCCAGAAACAATCCCAAAAATTCAAACACATGGACATTAAACAGCATACTATTAAACAATGACTGGTTAATCAGAAAGATCAAAGAAGAAATAAAAAACATCATGGCAAAAAATGACAGTGAAAACACAACAATCAAAAATATGGGACACAGCGAAGGCAGTCTTGAGAGGGAAGTTCTACAAGCCTTTTGCAAAAAAAACACACCAAGCAACAATGGTAATAAATTACCTAACCCTACAACTCAAAGAGTTAGCAACAAGAAAAGCCCAGTGCAAGCAGAAAGAAGGAAATAATAAAGATCAGAGCAGAGATAAATGACAATGAGACGAGAAAAACAATACAAAAGATCAACAAAACCAAGAGCTGGTTCTTTGAAAGGATAAACAATATTGATGAACCTCTAGCCAGGTTCACCAAGAAGCTAAGAGAGAGGACCCAAATAAAGAAAATCAGAAATGAAAGAGGTGAAATAACAACAGATCCCACCAAAATACAAAGGATTGTTAAAAAAAAAAATACTATGAACAACTCAATTCCAACAAACAACAACCTGAAGGAAATGGACATATTCCTAGAAAATAAAACCTTCCAAAACTCAATCAGGAAGAATATAAACAACTCAATAGGCCAATAACTATGGAAGAAATTGTAGCAGTCATCAAAAAGCTTCCAGCAAACAAAAGCCCGGGGCCAGACGGCTTCACAGGGGAGTTTTACCATACATTCAAGGAAGAACTAAAACCTATCCTTCTCAGACTGTTCTAAACAATTCAAGAGAAAGAAACATTCCAACCTAATTCTATGAAGCCAGCATCACCCTAATATCAAAACCAGAAAAATACAACACAGTGAAAGAGAATTACAGCCCAATATCCCTCATGAATATAGATGCCAAAATCCTCAACAATATTCTAGCAAATCGGATCCAGCAGTACATCAGAAAGATCATACACCATGACCAAGTAGGATTTATTCCAGGAATGCAAGGATGGTAAAATATCCACAAATCAATTAATGTGATACATCATATAAACTGAGTGATAAAAATCAGATAGTCTTATCAATTGATGTAGAAAAAGCATTTGACAAAATCCAACACCCTTTCTTGATAAAAACTCTCAACAAGGTGGGAATAGAAGGCTTATATCTCAATATAATAAAAGCCATATAAGATAAACCCACAGCTAACATCATACTCAATGGGCAAAAACTAAAACCATTTTTCCTAAGAACAGGAACAAGACAGGGATGCCCACTCTCACCACTCCTGATCAACATAGTACTGGAAGTATTAGCCATTGCAATTAGACAAGAAGGAGAAATAAAAGGCATCCAAATTGGAAAAGAAGAAGTAAAGCTGTCCTTATTTGCAGATGACATGATACTGTACATAAAAATCTCGAAAGACTCCATAAGAAAACTAATAGACGTAATAAATGAATTCGGCAATGTGAGCAGGATACAAAATTAATGCCAAGAAATCTATGGCATTTCTATACACCAACAGTGAACTTATACAAAGAGAAACTAAAAAAGCAATCCCATTTACCACTGCACCAAAAAAAAAAAATTAAGATACTAGAAATAAACTTAACTAAGGAGGTAAAAGACCTATATGCAGAAAACTACAGGACACTGAAAAAAGAGATAGAGGAAGACATAAACAGGTGGAATCACATACCATGTTCATGGATTGGTAGAATCTACATCATTAAAATGTCCATATTACCCAAAGCAATCTATAAATTCAATGCACTCCCCATTAAAATACCAATGGCATATTTCACAGACCTAGAACAAACTCTCCAAAAATTCATCTGGAATAAAAACAGACCTCGTATAACCACAGCAATCCTGAGAAAGAAGAATAAAGTAGGTGGGATCTCAATACCAGATTTCAAGCTGTATTATAAAGCCACTGTTCTCAAAATAGCCTACTACTGGCACAAGAACAGACATATAGACCAATGGAATAAAATAGAGAATCCAGATATCAACCCAAACCACTATGCTTAATTAATATTTGACAAAGGAGGCATGAATATACAATGTAGTCAAGACAGTCTCTTCAATAAATGGTATTGGGAAAATTGGACAGATACATGCAAAAAGATGATACTAGATCACCAGCTTACATCATATACAAAAATAAACTCAAAGTGGATACAGGACTTAAACATAAGATGGGAAACCATAAAAATACTAGAGGAATCCACAGGGACATATGCAGAAGCAGTTTCTTCACCAATACTGCTCCTAGGGCAATTGAAGCTAAGATAAAATAAACAAATGGGACTACATCAAAATAAAAAGCTTTTGTACAGCAAAAGAAACCATCAACAAAACAACAAGAAAGCCCACTGTATGAGATGACATATTTGCAAATGTTATCACTGATAAATATTTAATCTCCAACAGGGAACTTATACAACTTAATAAAAGGATGATAAGTGATCCAATAAAAAATTTGGGCAACGGACCTGAATAGAATCTTTTTGAAGAAG
Source organism: Lasiurus cinereus (assembly GCA_011751065.1). Taxonomy (NCBI): domain Eukaryota; kingdom Metazoa; phylum Chordata; class Mammalia; order Chiroptera; family Vespertilionidae; genus Lasiurus; species Lasiurus cinereus. Next base: position 21,911,895 of record JAAGEH010000040.1, read on the forward strand.
ACAGAAGGAAGGCCAAGAGACACATGAAAACATGCTCAAAGTCACTAATTATCCAAGAGATGCAAATCAAAATGACACTCAGTACCATCTCACACCTGTCAGAATGGCAACCGTCACCAAATCAACAAATGAGAAGTGTTGGAGAGGATGTGGAGAAAAAGGAATCCTCGGCACTGCTGGTGGGAATGCAGACTGGTCAGCCACTTTGTAGAACAGTATGGAGTTTCCTCAAAAAATAAAAATGTAACTCCCATTGGACACAGTAATCCCACTTCTAGGAATATAGCCCAAGAAACTAGAAACACCAATTAGAAAGGATATATGCACCCCTATGTTCATAGCAGCACAATTCACCATAGCTAAGATTTAGAAACAGCCTAGGTACCCATCAGCCGATGACTGGATTAAAAAACTATGGTACATCTACACAATGGAATTTTACGCTGCTATAAAAAAGAAGGAATTCTTACCATTTGCAGCAGCATGGATGGACCTGGAGTGTATTATGTTAAGTAAAATAAGCCAGGCAATGAAAGAAAAATACATGATCTCACTCATTTATGGGAAATAAGGAACATTATAACCTGATCAATAAAAAGATAGTTACAGAGACAGTAAAGCACTGAACATACTATCAAATTACAGCAGGAAGGTTGGAAAGTGTTGAGGAGGGAGGGAAACAGATCAACCAAAGGACTTGTATGCATGCATGTAAGCACGCCAATGGACACAAGACACTGGGGGGTAGGATGAGGGCATGCGACAGGAGGTAGGGGAGGCTGGAGGGAGGTCAATGGGGGGAAAAGGCAATATATGTACTAATATATGTAATATTTTAAACAGTAAAAAAAAATAGATGCAGAGTCATAGAAACATGAACAGACTGTTGAACCACAGAGGGAAGGCAGGGGGGGTGGGTAGGAAGTGATCAACCAATGAACTTGAATGCATATATGCATAACCCGGGACACAGACAGTGGCATGGTGAAGGCCTGGGAGGGTGGGGGATGGGTCTCAGGATCCGGCTGGCACAGATTAATGAGGGGAAAAGAGGACCTATGTAATACTTTCAACAATAAATATTAAAATTTAAAAAAACAATGGAATATTTGAAACAGAATTGTTGCCTGCACTTACCTAATACAATTAGATAAAGGTCAAAACAAGGAGTATTTCTTATTAATAATGGTATATAATCAACCTTTTAAAAATAAAACTTCATTACTTCATTCTGTTTTAGAATGATAAGGAGTGAAATTGAATGGTTAAAGTTTTTTGCTGAGTAGATCATTTATAATAATAAATGCATAATATACTAATTAGACCAGACAGTCAAACGATCTTCTGACCTCATTTCAGACGTCCTTCCAGATAAAGCTGTAACACTGGGGGCTAAAGCAGAGGTGGTTAGGGGCTATCAAGCAGGCAGGTGAGCAATTAGGGGCAATCAGGCTTACAGGCTGGCAGGTGAGTAGTTGGAGGCAATCAGGAATGCAGGTGAATAGTTTGGGGTGATCAGGCAGGCAGGCATAGGGATTAGGGGAGATCAGGCAGGCAGGTGAGTGGTTAGGGGAGATCAGGCAGGCAGGTGAGTGGTTAGGGGTGATCAGGTAGGCAGGCAGGTGAGCAGTTAGAAGCCATGAGTCCTGGATTGCAAGAGGGATGTCTGACTGCCGGTTTAGGGTTTGGACTTAAACCGGCTGTCGGACATGTCCTGAGGGGTCCCAGATTGTTAGAGGGTGCAGGGCAGTCTGAATGACCCTTTGCTTCTGTTCACAAATTTTGTGCCCCTGGCCTCTAATTCTTTATAAAGTAAAGTGATACTGTCAACAAGATTATACAGAACAGGTAAGTGTCCTGAAAACAGACTTACAGATCTCATCTAAATTATAAGTGCACATTTACTTATAAAGAAATGATATCCCAATAATAATTGTTCATTAAAACCATTTTATTAGAAAGATATCTCATGGGCAAGTAGGAATAAATCTTAAAATTTATACAGTCAGAAACAACATTGTTTATTGTAATGTCTGGAAGATAGAAGGCATTCAATAAATATTTATAGAATGAGGGGATTGCTTGAAAATTAAAAATATATTTATTTTACATTATTTTCTTTTGGGCTTCCTTCTCCATATTAGAAGATGTTAAATGAAATCTTAACTAAGAGCGTTCGCTATGTTATTAATTAAGATAGAATTTTATTTGGATTTTCTTTACCACTAGGTTCCTTCTAAGAGTGACATACATTTTTGTTTGTTTGCTTATTTTGGAGAATCTGTATTCTTCCAAGATTCCTAATGTAGATCTTACATTGGCTTGGTGGAAACTCAACTCAGACTTAGCAAGTGATCCAGCCATGGCATAGCCATCAGGGAGTTGGGAAGAGGCTGGTGTAGATGGGGAGGAGCTGTTCATATTGTTCTCTATATTGATTTGGGGTTTATTTCTCATGATTTTGGTGAACATAGGACTCTCAAATTACGAGTTACAAAATAAAGACTAATATAATAATTCATGAGTGACAAAGATGGGTGTGGAAAAGATTTTGAATAGAATATTGAATCTGAGTGTACCTACTTTTTGATGATCAGATATGAAATCTGTGTTTCAGCTGCATTTAAAAAAAAATTTTAAGCCTCACCTGAGGATATGTTTGTTTGGTTTTTATTGATTCTAAGAGAAATTGAGAGAGAGAGAAAGACATCCATGTGAGAGAAACATCAAATGGTTACCTCCCATAGGCTCCAACTAGGGATGGAACTCAAGACTTAGATATGTGCCTTGACAAGGAATCATACCCACAACCTTTTGGTGTACAGTATGGTACTCCAATCAACTGAACCACCTGGCCAGGACTTAGATGCTTTTCTCATCAATTCAGGCTAAACATTCCTGGCAACTGCAATTGTTATTTGTCTCAATAGAATATTTATACAAATCTTAGTTTTTTTAGTGGGTGTTATTTTCCGCTTTAAATTAAAAAATAAATGTAAAAATATAAGGTCATTTCCTCCTTTGAGCACACTGAATGTTGAGGAAAATTTAATAGAATTACAGAGAGAAACTTTTAGTTATATCACTACTTACATCAAAACTTTTTTTTAATGTCTGCTAAAATGAATTATTTACTTGTGAAGGTGTGGTCAACACACTGCAAACTAAACAGTTCTATATGTTTGTGGTTTCACAGGAAATCAGTTGCCAACACACGGACTTGCTAAGCCTTGACCCAGCTTCTGTTGGTGCTGGCTGCCTGGCCAGTCTTCAGCAACCTGTGGGCATTCGCCTGCTCGAGGAGGCCTTGCTCCACTTGGCACCTCAAGAGCCACCTCCCAAGCGGAGTCGGGGGAGGCCCCGCCTCTCTCCTGATGTTCTCAGATGGATGGAACTTGCTAAGTAAGCTCTGTGATCTAGATGCTGTTGAGAGAACAGTGCCTTTCATTTTGGCAGAAAATGAACAAGTAAAGTTGATAGTAACACTGTTATAAACATTTTTGAAAAACCTTTCAAGTAGAGTATCATTCCATGAGATGACAAGGAATATCTTGCCCAAGGAAAGAGGTTAATTTCTTTCACTATACAATATTTTTGGACTCAGAATATTTATGCACTAAGTTTTATTTCCTATAAGTGTGGCTGTAACTTACAGTTCCTGGTATTTTGAATGTGTTTGCTGCTTTGCTATACTGAATAGAGGGTGATTTGTTATTTTCAGCAGGATTCACATTTTTAGGAACAATTTAGTCCAATTATTTTGTTTATTGGGTGAGGGATTTTGTTGTGTAGTTATTATGTTTTGTGTTATGTCTCTTTCTTTCATTTGTTGTGGTTTCATCATAAGAGTCAGCGATTCTGAGACACCTCTTGGTTTAGGTTGAATTTTAATTTGAACTTCTATTTTATAGCACTAATTTTTAGATCTTCAAGTTCTAGGGTAAAAGAAAGTAAAAGTGCCAAACTGGTTTGGCTCAGGGATAGAATGTCGGTCTGCGGACTAAAAGGTCCCAGGTTTGATTCCCGTCAAGGGCCTGTACCTTGGTTGCAGGCACATCCCCAGTAGGGGGCGCGCAAGAGGCAGCTGATTGATGTCTCTCTCTCATTGATGTTTCTAACTCTCTGTCCCTGTCTCTCCCTTGCTCTCTGTAAAAAATCAATAAAATATATTTAAAAAAAAAGTAAAAGTAAGAGCGCGGACTCCTTACCTTTTCACTATTTTATAGTCATTTTTATCTTTCTTTTTCAATTGGGACTCTAAGTAAGGCATTCTCAGGTGCTGAGAAGAATTAAAATATGAATTAGACATTTGTCACAGGCTCACGAAACTAGTATGCACTTATATTCTTGACTAACCATAATATGAAGTAGGGGGTGATGAGTTTTCTAAGTGGCAAGATAAATCCTCGGACAGTTCAGAGAGTGCACCTGGGCTTTTTTTTTTTTTTTAATCTTCTTTCAGATGTACAGGGTGATACAAAAGTAGGCTTACAGTTATGAGTATGTCAATCACAGTTTATTCTTGTATTATTATTATTAACTAGAGGCCCAGGGAGGAGTCCCTCAGCCCAACCTGTGTCCTCTCGCAGTCCGGGAGCCCTCGGGGATGTCCAACTCCACGGAAGGAGTGGGCCTAAGCCACAGTCTGGCCTCCTTCTGCAGGAGGTGACCAGCTGGCCTCAACCCCCATCATTGCTCCACTGCTACTGATGGCCTTCCTTTGCAGGAGACAACTGGCAGTCCTATTTGGGAATGGCACTGCCTCGTCACTGCGGGTCGCTGCTGCCCCCTGATTACCGTCCCCTCCTCTGCCCGCTGACACCCACCTTGGCTGGCCTGGCATTGTCTGCTTGCTGGCCTCACTCCCTGCTGACTGGTTGTTCTGCTGTTCAGTCGATTTGCATATTAGGCTTTTATTATACAAACTGTAAATCTACTTTTCATCACCCTGTAGAGGAGCACTAATTAAAACTTTGTGCACCCATCTCATGTGCATATATAGTGGGTAAATGAAGCGCTTAACACTTTTTTAAAAAAATATATATTTTATTGATTTTTTACAGAGAGGAAGGGAGAGAGAAAGTCAGAAACATCGATGAGAGAGAGACATCGATCAGCCGCCTCCTGCACGCCCCACAGTGGAGATGTACCCACAAGCAAGATACATGCCCCCAACCGGAATTGAACTTGGGACCTTTCAGTCCGCAAGCCGACGCTCTATCCACTGAGCCAAACTGGTCTCGGCACTTAACACTTTTTTGTAATTTTATTTAATACTTTCTCATACTGTTATATGTAATAATTTTGCATTTCTTTCAAACACTTTCAAGAACATAATTTAGCCTTCTCTTGATATGTCACAGTCATGGTTTTGCCCATGTTGTAGTATACATATTCTAGAGATCTTGGGGCCAGTGTAGAGTAGCCTCTTTTCTGAGTTCCTGAAAAATATTTGTAGCTTCATCTCCTTTGGGTTCTTGGGCCATGAGCTATTAAAGTTTAAAGTTTATAGTTACTTTTTTTTTACCTTCTACAATTTTTTGGATGTGGAAATAAGAGAGCCATATGTGTTAAGTTTTAATCTAAATTTGTGGTAATAGGCTCTGAGAAAGAGAGCGCATGGGCTCTTCTGATGTACATACATGAGGTTTCATATCTGTGAAGGGACTAAACAAGAGGAAAACCAAGGAAGAAGCCATCCTTGCCTGGCTGGTCAGGTGACTGTAGATTTGGGAAGAGTGACATTTGTATTGAGACTTAAAAGATGGGGGGGAAATTACAGGGGGAAAGTAACAAGCTACTAAACATTTATCTTAGAATATCTTAAAAGGGGAAGCTTTGGTTGGTGGAATCAAGCAGATTTATGCTAATGTGTTGAAAATATAAAGAATGCTCAAGCAAATACTAAAGCTATAAGGAATTACTTATCAATAACATTGAGGTTGTCCATAGAACTCAGATTAAAGCATGGTACCAATAAAACCTGGATTAATTTTTACTCACTTTTGGGTTCTTGACTACCTTCCAAATTTTAGAGCAAGACAAGGATTCTAAATAGGTCACCCACAGATATGTGCAATGTTACTGTAATGATACCATTAATATGGAAGTTTATTTAATGACATAATTAACATATTGTTAAACCTACATTTTCATATTTTCAAATGCACCTTAGAATAATTTCTGTCTTTTTTATGATTGAAGTAGCAAAACTTAATGGCAACTTTAAAATTTTAAAGATTTTATAAAACAAAAGTAAGATTTTAGTTAATATAATATGTGATATCTTGATTTAATATCATTTTATTATAATAAATACTTTAAAATATTGGGGCATTCATTAATTTGGACATTTCCTCCTTTGGTTTGCTTTATAGACTGTATAGATCAATTGGAGAATATGATGTCCTCCGTGGGATTTTTAGCAGTGAGATCGGAACAAAGCAAGTCACACAGAATGCATTATTAGAAGAAGCTAGAAGTGATTATTCTGCAGCTGCTAAGCAATATAATGAGGTAAAATTGATCTCTAGCAAATGTCACTTGATTAAACACTTTTGTTTTCTGGATGGAAAAACTGTTAGTTTTAAATTTTAGAGCTTCACATTGTTTCAGCTTTATGCCTTATTAGTATATTTTTATATAAATTGCAGAGAATGGTTTCATAATAACCAATATATTGCTGTTTCCCTTACTCATTTTAATAAAATGTCATTGAATAACAGATAAATCATTTCATAAATTACCAAATACTATAAGTTATTTCAATTTCTGCTAGAATATTTAATTTCTATGTAATAGATTGCTTTTCTTTGACAATAAAAATGTATGAATAGGTAAGTGAGATTGGTTTTGGGAAAATGACTTAAATTCTATTTTATATATTTTCTGTTTTGAGTTGTCAATGGCTGTCCCAAATGGATGCCCAGCAAATATTTGAAATTCAGGGTCTGTGACCCTTGAGACTCTTGAATGATCAATTCAGGTTGTAAAATTCTCTGCAATTTTCTGTAAATATCCTATTGTAATTTTCTTTTAAAAAAAAATCTTTATTATTCAGATTATTACATTTGTTTCTCTTTTTCCCCTCCATAGTTCCCCTCCACCTGGCTCCCACCCTTCCCTCTACCTTTATCTCCCTCCCGTTGACCTCATCCAAAGGTGCATGATTTTTGTTCAGTTTCTCCCTGTACATCCCTCTTCCTTTTACTCCTGAGAATTATCAGTCCACTCCCTTTCTGTACTCCCAATTCTGTTATCTTCACCAGTTTATTCTGTTGATCAAATCTTCAATTCCCTTTATTTTCAGATTCACTTGTTGATAGATATGTATTTGTTGTTCATAATTTTTTATCTTTTACCTTTTTCTTGTTCCTCTTCTAAAAGAGTACCTTTCAGCATTTCATATAATACTGGTTTGGAGTTGATGAACTCCTTTAGCTTTTTCTTAACTGTGAAGCTCTTTATCTGCCCTTCAATTCCGAATGATAGCTTTGCTGGATAGAGTATTCTTGGTTGTAAGTTCTTGCTATTCATCACGTTGAATATTTCTTGCCACCCCCATCTGGCCAGCATCGTTTCTGTTGAGAAATCAGCTGACAGTCGTATGGGTGTTCCCTTGTAGGTAATGAACTGTTTTTCTCTTGCTGCTTTTAATATTCTCTCTTTGTCTTTTGCTCTTGGTATTTTAATTATGATGTGTCTCAGTGTAGTCTTCTTTGGATTCCTTTTACATGGGGTTCTGTGTGCTTCCTGGACTTGTAAGTCTATTTCTTTTACCAGATGTGGGAAATTTTCAGTTATTATTTATTTAAATAGGTTTTCAGTATCGTGCTCTCTCACTTCTTCTGGCACCCCTATAATTCTGATGTTGGTACACTTGAAACTGTCCCAGAGGCTCCTTACATTATCTTTACATTTTTAGATTCTTTTCTCTTCTTGCTTTTCCAGTTGAGTGTTTTCTGATTCTTTTTTTTTTAATTTTTTATACATCTCTCCCCATTGCCCCCCCTCCCTCCCAGACATACCCCAACCCTGAAGTGTCTATGTTCATTGGTTATGCTTATATGCATGCATACAAGTCCTTTGATTGATCTCTTATATACTTCACCTAACTTTAATCTTCCTGCTGTAATTTCACAGTCTGTTTGAAGCTTTACTGTCTCTGTATCTATCATTTTGTTCATTAGTTTATAGTGTTCCTTATTATCCACCAATGAGTGTGATCATGTGATGCTTCTCCTTCATTGACTGGCTTATTTCACTAAGCATAAGGTTCTCCAATTCCAACCAGGTTACTGCAAATGGTAAGAATTCCTTCTTTTCAATGGCAGCATAGAATTCCATTGTGTAGATGTACCACAGTTTTCTGATCCACTCATCTGCTGACGGGCACCCAGGCTGTTTCCAAATTGTAGCTATTGTAAATTGTGCTGCTATGAACATAGGGGTGCATAAATCCTTTCTGATTGGTGTTTGTAATTTCTTAGGATAAATTCCTAAGAGTGGTATTACAGGGTCAAATGGGAGATCCATTTTTAGTTTTTTGAGGAAACTCCATACTGTTCTCCACAGTGGCTGCACCAGGCTGCATTCCCACCAACAGTGCACAAAGGTTCCTTTTTCTCCGCATCCTTGCCAACACTTGTCGTTTGTTGATTTGTTGATGATTGCCATTCTGACAGGTGTAAGATGGTATCGCATTGTTGTTTTGATTTGCATCTCTCGGATGATTAATGACTTTGAACATTTTTTCATGTGTCTCTTGGCCTTCCCTCTGTCGTCTTTTGAAAAGGTTCTATTTAGGTCCGCTGCCCATTTTTTTATTGGATCCTTGACCTTCCTTTTATTAAGTTGTATAAGTTGGCTGTAGATTTTGGAGATTAAACCTTTATCAGTGATAACATTTGCAAATATGTTCTCCCACACAGTGATCTTTCTTGTTGTTTTGTTGATGGTTTCTATTGCTGTGCAAAAGCTTTTTATTTTGATGTAGTCCCATTTGTTTATTTTTTCTTTAGCTTCCATTGCCTTTGGAGCAGTATTAGTGAAGAAGTTCTTTCGGCATATATCTGAGATTGTGCTGCCTGTGGATTCCTCTAGTATTTTTATGGTTTCCCTTCTAATGTTTAAGTCCTGTATCCATTTTGAGTTTATTTTTGTATTTGGTGTAAGTTGGTGGTCCTGTTTCAATTTTTTGCATGTATCTGTCCAATTTTCCCAACACCATTTATTGAAGAGGCTATCTTGGCTCCATTGAATGTTCATGCCTCCTTTGTCAAATATTAATTGAGCATAGTGGTTTGGGTGGATATCTGGGTTCTCTATTCTATTCCATTGGTCTATATGTCTGTTCTTGTGCCAGTACCAGGCGGTTTTGAGAACAGTTACTTTGTAGTATAGCTTGAAGTCTGGTATTGAGATCCCACCTACTTTATTCTTCCTTCTCAGAATTGCTGTAGCTATCCATGGTCTTTTTTTGTTCCAGATGAATCTATGAAGAATTCTTTCTAGGTCTGTGAAATATGTCGTTGGTATTTTAATGGGTAGTTCGTTGAATCTGTAGATTGCTTTGGGTAGTATGGACATTTTAATGATGTTGATTCTCCCTATCCATGAGCATGGTATGCTCTTCCATCTGTTAACATCTTCCTCTATCTCTTTTTTCAGTGTCCTGTAGTTTTCTGCATAAAGGTCTTTTACCTCTTTAGTTAGGTTTATTCCTAGGTATCTTAATTTTTTTGGTGCGATGGTAAATGGGATTGCTTTTTTAGTTTCTCTTTCTATAATTTCACTATTAGTGTATAGAAATGCCACAGACTTCTTAGCATTAATTTTGTATCCTGCTACATTGCCGAATTCATTAATTAAGTCAATTAGTTTTGCAATGGAGTTCTTTGGTGTTTTTTTTTCCAGACCTTTTGTTGTCTACATTTTTTAATGTCAGTGTGAACACATGGCATATCAAAATGAAAGTATCAATATTTAAAAATTTTTCATCTGATTTTAAAGGGAAAGCACACACATTATAGAAAGCTTGGAAAATACTAAAACATATAAAGGAAGTTAAATCACCTAGGATGCTGTTAGCCAAAATAATCATAGCTCATATTTTTGTATATTCCCTTAACTTTTTCCTGTTAATTTTCTTTTTTACATAGTCAAACTCAGAATGTACAAGGTTTTTAAGTATAGTTAACAAAGGCCTATGTGGGTGATGGTAAAGGTCTCAGTGACAGACAGTTATTTGCCATTCAGATTACTCAATAGGTTTTCAAGAGGGAGAAAATAATCATCCCTGTTCCCATTCATTCATATGACTTATCAGTCAAAACATCTGTAAGCCTTAAATTAAAGTTTCTACCAAGATGAACTCTGACATGGATTACCTATAGATGTTTGTGTTTGTTTGTTTTTGTTTGTTTTTTGTTTTTGCATCACTGTAGGTATAAAACATTTTACATGACAAGAATACTCCACACAGCCCTTGCTGGTTTGGCTCAGAGGTTAGAGTGTTGGCCCAAGGACTAAAGGGTTCCGGGTTCTGATTCTGGTCAAGGGCACCTACCTCGGTTACGGGCTTGTTCCCTGGCCCTGTTGGGGGCATTTGTGGGAGGCAACCAAGCGATGTGTCTTTCTCACATCGATGTTTCTCTCTGTCTCTCCCCCTCCCTCCCACTCTCTCTAAAAATCAATGGGAAAAAAATCCTCGGGTGAGGATTAACAAAACCAGAAAAAGAATACGCCACACATAAAGCTCTCAATACCATGCACCAGCCCTTCTAGGGGAGGAATGACAGCAGCTGCAGCCTGATGAAAAGGTTTTAGTAGCCTACTGTGAAAAGTATACAATGTGCCTTAAAGATTCTGCACACCTAAATTCACATAAAACAGGGTTAACAAGAAAATAAGACGTGACAATGGCTCAAGGAAGTTCTAAATGGTTAGCAGAACGGATCTTAGATTAATAAAATTCCAAAGAATTTATTATTTAAACTGAAAACAGCAACTTCAGATGTACATAAAGTAATAAACCTTTACAGCAGCTGTTAAGGAAAAGCGGTGAAGCAAGTTTACACGCGTTACTGAAGGCAAGCCAAGAGGGAGCACTCCCGCTGGAATGTCCGCCCCGTCCACACAGCGCCCTCCGGATTTAAATACTCATGACACACTGGATGAAATCATCATAGGGGAAATTCACAACACCTTGCTCACCAGTATCCCGTCTTCGAAAGTTGTCGGTCAGGGCTCGCAGTTTGACACAGCAGGCGATGTAGTCATCAAAGGTGATCTTCCCGTTGGTGCTGTATCGTTTTGCAATTGAATTCACTGCCTGGGGACTCAACCAAAATCCCATTGTTGTCAGGGCCTTCTGCAATTCTTGAGGATCCACTGTGCCACTCCTGTCGCTGTCAAAACTGATGAAGTGCTGTCTCCAGCCATTCAGTACAGACCAGAGTTCCTTAAATTCACTGAAACCCATTGTGCCTGACAGATCTCTATCCAGCATCGAAACCATAAGCCGACAAGTCTCCAGGTTAAAAGGTTTGTATCCCCCGGCGATGCCTGACTCGGTCAGGCATTTCTGCAATTCATCAGCATCTATTTGTCCATCCTGTCCGGCTACCGCAGCAAAGTAACCATAGAGCGGATCCTGCGTTTGTCCGGGAAACGTAGGCCCTCCCTGGGCCCCTCCATACCCGCTTGGGTAGTACCCGCCGCCGGCGCCGGGGTGCCCTCCGGGATGCCCAGGGTGACCTCCGGGATGCCCAGGGTGCCCAGGGTAAGCCATGGTGCATACTGCGCCGCCGCCGCCCCACGCGCTCGGGTTTTTTATGTACAATATCATGTCATCTGCAAATAAGGACAGCTTTACTTCTTCTTTTTCAATTTGGATGCCTTTTATTTCTTCTTCTTGTCTAATTGCAATGGCTAATACTTCCAGTACTATGTCGAACAGGAGAGGTGAGAGTGGGCATCCCTGTCTTGTTCCTGTTCTTAGGGGAAATTGTTTTAGTTTTTGCCCATTGAGTATGATGTTAGCTGTGGGTTTATCATCTATGGCTTTTATGATGTTGAGGTATGATCCGTCTATTCCCACTTTGCTGAGAGTTTTTATCAAGAAAGGGTGTTGGATTTTGTCAAATGCTTTTTCTGTATCAATTTATATGACTATGTGATTTTTATCTCTCAATTTGTTTATCTGATGTATCACATTTATTGATTTGCGGATATTGTACTAACCCTGCATTTCCGGGATGAATCCTGCTTGGTCATGGTGTATGATCTTTCTGATGTACTGCTGGATCCGGTTTGCTAGAATTTTGTTGAGGATTTTGGCATCTATGTTCATGAGAGATATTGGCCTATAATTCTCTTTCATTGTGTTGTCTTTATCTGGTTTTGGTATTAGGGTGATGCTGGCTTCATGGAAGGTGTTTGGAAGTGTTCCTTCTTCTTGAATGTTTTTGAATAGTCTGAGGAGGATAGGTTTTAATTCTTCCTTGAATGTTTGGTAAAGCTCTCCTGTGTAGCCATCTGGACCCAGGCTTTTATTTGCTGGAAGCTTTTTGATTACTGCTTCAATTTCTTCCATAGTTATTGGACTATTGAGATGTTTAGCTTCCTCCTCATTGAGTTTTGGGAGGTTATATTTTTCTAGGAAAATGTCCATTTCTTGCAGGTTATCCAATTTGTTGGAATAGAGTTGTTCATAGTATTTTTTAACAATCCTTTGTATTTCCACAGGGTCTGTTGTTATTTCTCCTCTTTCATTTCTGATTTTGTTTATTTGGGTCTTCTCTCTTTGCTTCTTGGTGAGCCTGGCTAGAGGTCCATCAATCTTGTTTATCCTTTCAAAGAACCAGCTCTTTGTTTTGTTGATGTTTTGAATTGTTTCTGTGGTCTCCAAGTTGTTTATCTCTGCCCTGATCTTCACTATTTCCTTCCTTCTCAGTACAGTGGGCTTTTCTTGTTGCTCTCGTTCTAGCTCTTCGAGTTGTAGGTTTAGGTAATTTATTACCATTGTTTCCTGTTTTTTGCAGTAGGCTTGTAGGGCTATGAACTTCCCTCTCAAGACTGCTTTCACTGTGTCCCATAAATTTTGTATTGTTGTGTTGTGATTGTCATTTGTTGCCATGATTTTTTTATTTCTTCCTTGATCTCTCTGTTTACCCAGTCGTTGTTTAATAGCATGCTGTTTAGCCTCCATGTGTTTGATTTCTTTTTATTGTTTTTATTATAGTTGATTTCCAGTTTTATGCCACTGTGGTCTGAGAAAATGCTTGATATGATTTCTATCTTCTTGAATTTGAAGAGACTTTTCTTATGACCCAACATATGATCTATCTTTGAAAATGACCCATGTGCACTGGAGAAGAATGAATATTCTGTGGCTTTGGGGTGAAATGTTCTGAAGATGTCAATTAATTCCATGTGTTCTAGTGAGTCATTTAGGATTGATGTTTCTTTCCTGATTTTTTGTTTAGAGGATTTGTCCAATGGTGACAGTGGGGTATTAAAGTCTCCTACTATGATTGTATTGCTGTCAATCTCTCCCTTAATATCCTCCAAGAGTTTTTTTATGTATTTAGGTGCTCCTATATTGGGTGCATATATGTTTACCAGAGTTATTTCTTCTTGTTGGATTGTTCCCTTTAGTACTATGAAGTGGCCTTCTTTATCTCTTGTTATATCATTCACTTTGAGATCTAATTTGTCAGATATAAGTATTGCAACCCCAGTTTTTTTTCATTTCCATTTGCCTGAGATACCATGTTCCATCCCTTCACCCTCAATCTGTGTGCATCTCTTTTCCTAAGGTGCGTTTCTTGCAGACAGCAGATATATGGATCATGTTTTCTTATCCAATCGGTTACCCTATGTCTTTTGATTGCAGCATTTAATCCGTTTACATTTAAAGTTATTATTGATAAGTACTTATCTGTTGCCATTTTTAGTCCTTACCCCCGAGTTCCTTCTTCGCTTCCTCTTTCTTTTTATTACAACAGACCTTTTAACATTTCTTGCATTGCTGGTTTGGTGGTAATATATTCCCTTAGTCCTTTTTTGTCTGTGAAGCTTTTGATTTCACCTTCAATTTTGATTGAGAGTCTTGCAGGGTACAGTATTCTTGGATTCAGACCCTTCCTTTGCATGACTTTGTATATTTCATTCCATTCTCTTCTGTCCTGACGAGGTTCTGTTGAGAAGTCAGTAGCTAGTGTTATGGGGGTTCCTTTGTAGGTAACTTTCTGTTTCTCTCTGGCTGCTTTTAAGATTCTTACTTTGTTGTCGGTGTTTGCTATTTTAATTATACTGTGCCTCGGTGTCGGTTTGTTGGGGTTCATTTTGCTTGGGACTCTGTGAGCTTCTTGGATTTGTGTTGGTTTTTTTCTTTTCTATATTGGGGAAATTTTCTGTCATTATTTCTTCAAACACATTCTCTAATCCTTGTTCAGTTTCCACTCTTTCTGGAACCCCAATTATGCGGATGTTGTTTTGTTTCATGTTATCCCAAAGTTCCCTTAGACTCTCCTCTTACTTTTTAAGTTTTTTTTTCCAGAAGCTGCTGTTCTTGGGTATTTTTTCCTACCGTGTCTTCTAGCTCACTGATGCGAGCCTCTGCTTTTTCTAGTCTACTTTTGATGCTTTTTATTGAGTTCTTTATAGCAGTGATGTCATTTTTCATTTCTTCTTGTTTATTCTGCACCTCCTCTAGGTTCTTCTTCATTTCCTCTTGGCTCTTACTCATATTGTCAAATTTGTCTTCCATTCTTTTCAACCACATTATGATCATTTCTCTGAACTCTCTCTCTGGTAGGCTTATTTCTGGTTGGTTCTATTTCGTTTACTTCCTTTTCTGGTGAAACCTGCCTTACTGTCTTATGTGGACTGTTTCTTTTTCTGCCCATGGTCTTTCTTCTCCGAGTGTCTGGTTATGTAGTTCTCTCTCCTACGTTGATTGAAAGGCACAAACTAGAACACGACCAGGTACAGCACACAAGGCACTGAGTAGAAATGTATTCAAGATGTTAATAATCACAAATAAGGTGAACGCCAATGAAGGACAAATTAGGGGTAAATAGAGAAAGAAGAAGAGGAAAATGAGGAAAAAAGAAAAGAAAGAAATGCCAAAATCGAATTGGGAGTGTGAGAAAAAAAAAAGATAAATGAATGAACAATAAAATAAAATAAAATAAGAAAATAAAAAAAGGAGAAGAAGGAGTAGGAAAGAGGAAGAGCAAAAAGTCAGAGAGAAAGGAAAGTGTATAAGAGAGAAAAGAGGAACAAATTATAGATGTCAGGAGACAACTCCAATAGAACAGTCACTAATCCCAATAAAGGCCAGTAACCAGTACCTAGAGATTAAGGCAAATTGCAAATAGCAACTGGTATCGAGGGAGGTGAGGGAAGAGAGGTAGAAAACAAAGCAAGCAAAAACCAAAATAAAGCAAGTAGAATAAACTAAAACAATCTCACAAAAAAATTTCAAAAAATCAATATAATCACTTTTCAGGCAAATAGCAACAAAAGGACATAGAGAAAAAAAACAATTTTTTGGCTAGTGAAGACAAGAAGACAGAGGTTTGTGTGGACTTTTAGTAGGGGATTTGAAATTAGATATATAAATGGGGTTGACATTTTAACTAGGTAAAGAGAAAAAGAGGGAGAATCTAAAGTTGGACAGGGAAAGAGAAACAAGAAAACAAAATGGGGAAAGTTAGGAGGAAAGTGTTGGCATAAAGGTAGAGTTGAGTTGGAGTAAAATTATGCTAAAGGAAAGATGAAAATAGAATGTAGAACTCTGATCCCGAAATAAAATAAAGAGAAAACAAAATGACACACTTGTGCTTTTTTTCCAAAACAGTTAAGTACTAGTAGTAATTAATAATACTAGTTTAAAACAAAAATGTAATAATTATAAAGGTAAGATCAATTGAGGTGGAAAGAAAAACAATATTCTTTTAATTAAAATATGTGAAAATGAAAAATAAAAAATTAAAAAAGAAAAAGAAAAAAGGAAAAAGGAAAAATAAAGAAAAGAAGAAAAATAGAATGGTCCTTCACTTCCACTATTATTCTGCTTGGCACTCCTGTTTCTCAGCAGGGAAGGCACTGCAGCTCCCTGTGTTCCCCTCTTGGTGTTTTAATCTCTTTATTCCCTTGTGGTTATGCAAGAGTCAATTTGTGTTTCATCCACTGGGTGGCAGTGTTTCGGAATTGATCTCTGAGACAAAGCACAGGACCTCTCTAGGCTGTGCTCAGATCCTGCTACTCTGTGGTTCTCAAAGCCACTTTGTGGGGGTTTTGCAGCCGGGACACTGTAGTAACTCCCAGGCTGTCCCTCTGCCCCAGAAAAAAAATAAATAAATAAACAAATAAATAAAAAACGAGTCGTTTTCCGGAGCTCTCCTCTGTCAACAGCTCAGAGGGTTTGCCTTCACACTCAGGGATCACGCCCTGACCACCTCCGCGGACCCCTCCAGAGGCAGCTCTCCCGCAGCCCGGCTCCCACAGTGTGCGCGTCTCCTTTGTGCGGGGGTAGGAGACCTCACCCTGACCGAGGCGAAATCTGACCCTTCCGAGCGCCAAGTGGATCTCCAAATCCGCTGCCTGCTTGTCTGTGCCGCCTGTGAATCCATGCTCTGGGTTCCCGGCTGCTCTGTGGGTGCCTCCTTCAGCCGCAGCTTTCAGACCTCGGCAGACATCTACCTCCCCCTTATCTCAGGCGCAATGTGACCTGTCCGTGTGCTCTGTGGATCTCTGGTTCCGCCGCGTGTCTGCGCCGATTGGAGAGCAGAGTTCTGGGTCCCCGGGTCCCTGGCTGCTCGATGGGTGCCCAGCCAAAGACTTCAGACTACCACAGACATCCACCTCCCACTGCAAGATGGCTCGGGCTCCGCATTCACGCTGGTGGCTCTGGCCGACAAAAGCCCCGTGGCAGTGGGGCTGCCTGGCCGGGAGAGCCCCTTCTAGCAGTTCTCCGCCTTCTCCTGGAGGTTAACTGACTCCTAGCTTGCCAACAAACACTCCCAATGCGAATCTCAGCCGCTCTCTCTCCCTCTGCCCAGCGACAAAGCTCCAGACGCATCCGTCTACTCCGCCGCCATCTTCCTTACCTTTTCTGATTCTTTATATTTCAAATTTTTGACTTGATTCTTGCTTTCCTCTAGACTGCTGTTAGGTCTCTGAACAATATTTTTTAATTCAGTCAGTGTATGTTTAATTTTTAGTTGGTTCTTTTGCATCTCTAGTTGGTTCTTTTTCATCTCCTCTTGGGTCTCGTTAAATTCATCCATTTTTTCTGGGAGATTCTTGAAAAACCTTATAAGCGTAGTTTTGAACTCTATATCCAGTCGTTTATTTTCCTCCATTTATTTTGTTTGTGATCCCTTCCCTTGTCTCAGCATTTTCTTTTCTTTTTTTTTAAATTAAATCTTTATTATTCAGATTATTACATTTGTTTTTCTTTTTTCCCCTCCATAGTACCCCTCCACCCAGCTCCCACCCTTCCCTCCCTCCCGTTGACCTCATCCATAGGTGTATGATTTTTGTCCAGTCTCTCCCTGTATACCCCATACCCCTTTCCCCCTGAGAATTATTAGTCACGGGTGGGTCTGGAGCAGCAAGGCCTCTGCGGGCTCTGCCATGAGTGACTCTTCAGTCCGGCGGACAACACTCTACCCACTGAGCACACCTTCTCCTGCTGCTGCAGCGGCAGCACACACACGTGGGTGGGGGCGGGGGCCGCGGGGTCGCAGGCACTCGCTCCTGTAGGTCTGGCCAGGCCCGAGCCGCACCGGAAGGCCAGAGGGCAGGTGCCCTGGCAGCTCGAGAGCCGAGGACGCACCGCTCAGCCTCAGCCTCAGCGCAAGGGTCTCAGCGCCTCAGCCTCAACCTCAGCACGAGGGTCTCAGCGCCTCAGCCTCAGCACGAGGGTCTCAGCCTCAGCCTCAGCACGAGAGTCTGAGCCTCAGCCCCAGCCTCAGCACGAGGGTCCCAGCCTCAGCCCCAGCCTCAGCACGAGGGTCTCAGCGCCTCAGCCTCAGCCTCAGCACGAGGGTCTCAGCACCTCAGCCTCAGCACGAGGGTCTCAGCCTCAGCCTCAGCATGAGGGTCTCAGCCTCAGCACGAGGGTCTCAGCTTCAGCGTCAGCACGAGGGTCTCAGCCTCAGCCTCAGCGCGAGGGTCTCAGCCTCAGCCTCAGCACGAGGGTCTCAGCGCCTCAGCCTCAGCACGAGGGTCTCAGCCTCAGCCTCAGCCTCAGCCTCAGCACGAGGGTCTCAGCCTCAGCCTCAGCCCCAGCACGAGGGCTCCAGTCTCAGCCTCAGCCTCAGCACGAGGGTCTCAGCCTCAGCCCCAGCCTCAGCACGAGGGCCTCAGCCTCAGCGCGAGGGTCTCAGCCTCAGCCTCAGCGCGAGGGTCTCAGCCTCAGCCTCAGCGCGAGGGTCCCAGCCTCAGCCCCAGCATGAGGGTCCCAGCCCCAGCCCCAGCGCAAGGGTCCCAGCCTCAGCCTCAGCGCGAGGGCCTCAGCCCCAGCCCCAGCGCGAGAGCCCCAGCCTCAGCCTCAGCGCGAGGGTCTCCGTCCCAGCCTTAGCGCAATGGTCTCAGCCTGAGCCTCAGCTAGAGGGGCTCAGAGTCTGCAGCCTGGCCGCAGCGCCCCAGCCCCCAGCTCCGTCCCTTTCCCCCGCGGGCGTCGCCAGCAGCGGGGACTCAGTCCAGCACTGGGAGGAGGACGGCGGGGCGCCGAGCGGAGCTCCGTTAGTCCATTTTCCATGCCTGCGTTTCCCCATTGCGGGGCCCAGCCTGGCGCCCTGTGCTGCGGGGAACGTCCCCCCAGGCCCCGGGGCCTCGACCTCGCCGGCGAGCCCGCCTCCGGGCCGGGAACGTGGGCGGCTCCTTCCCCGGATCCTGGTCCCCCTCAGTCATTATTTCTTTAAATAGGTTTTCAGTATCTTGTTCTCTCTCTTCTTCTGGCACCCCCACAATTCTGATGATGTTGGCACACTCGAAACTGTCCCAGAGGCTCCCCACATTATGTTCACACCTTTGGATTCTCCTCTCTTCTTGCCTTTCCAGTCGAATGTTGTCTGCCTCTTTATATTTCAAAATTTTTACTTGATTCTTGCCTTTCTCCAGTCCGCTGCCAGGACTCTGTACAATATTCCTTATTTCAGTCAGTGTATGTCTAATTTCTATTTGGTCCTCTATCATCTCCAGTTGAACCTTTTCCATCCCTAGTTGGCTCCCCTGCATCTCTAGTATGTCCTTTTTCATCTTCTCTTGGGTCTTGCTAAATTTATCCATCTTTTCTAGCATATTCTTGAAAAACCCCATAAGCGTGGTTTTGAACTCTATATCCAGTCTTTTTTTTTTCCCTCCATTTCTTTTGTTTGTGATCCCTTCCCCTGTCTCGGCATCCTCACCATGCCGGGGAAACTTCTGTGTTGGATTCAGCCTTATGATACCAGACTTGCAAAACCGAAGAAGCCTCTGTTGAGCTTGGGAGGGGTGGAGTCTCAGGGCTTAAGGGACCGCCTTGCCTTCCAGTCAGCCCCGCCCTCCACGGCCCCCGAGTCTCACGTGACTGGGTAATGGCTGGAGCGGTCCCTGTGCGCACGCGCATCCGCAGTGCCTCTAACCGCTGCCTTTCCATCTCCCCTGCGCACCAGGACACACGAGTCTAGGTCCCCAGGGTTTCGCCCGAAACAGGGGCTCAGTGGACTCAGAAGTGGCACAGTTGGGAGGGTCTGTCTTCCGCCCACTTGCGAAAGCCAGCGGCACAATCAGCAATCTGTCCTCCGAGCAGCACCGTGCGCATGTGAGACTGGACCCGATCTTCTGCGACTCCCCTAAATTTCCGTGCACCTCTCCCTTTTCACAGTCCAAACTCCCCCCCGTATGAGTTTCGGCTAGATCTGGGGTTTAGTGTCGTAAGATAAGGGGTTCAATGCCGTTGAGAGTCTCTGTTTCCCTCCCGCCAGAGAAAGCCAGCCCGGTACTCCGGCACCCGCTCTCTCAGCGCGCGCGTCTCAGTACCTCGGCTTTTTGCAGCTCCTCTGGGTCTCCGTAAGCCCCTCTCTTTCCCTCTAGTTGTAGAACTTCCACTCAGCCAGCTTTCCTGTGGTTCTGGATGATGTCCGTTCTGTCTTTTAGTTGTAGTTTTGAAATTGTTGTGCGAGGCAGCAGTGTAGGTGTTTACCTATGCCGCCATCTTAGATTCTCCTCCTGTCTCAGCATTTTCACTATGCTGGGAGAACTTCTGTGTTGGATTCAGCCTTATGATACCAGACTAGCAAAATTGCAAAGCCTCTCTATTGAGGTTGGGATGGGTGGATTCTCAGGGCTTAATTGACTGCCTTGCCTTCCAGTCAGCCCCGCCTTCCTCGGCCCCCAAGTCTCATGTGACTGGGTAATCGCTGAAGCAGTCCCTTGCGTGCATGCGCTCTTACAGTGCCTCTAGACTGCTGCCTTTCCGGCTCCCCCATGCTTCAGGACCATATGAGTCTGGGTCCCCAGGGTTTCGCCCGAAACTGGGGTTTAGTGAATTAAGAAGTGGTGCAGTTGGGAGGGTCTGTCTCCCACCCACTCGTGAAAGCCAACGGCACAATCAGAAGCCAGCCCTCTGCGCACAGTGCCGTGCGCGGCACCAGACTTCTGATCTTTTGCGACTCCCCTAAATTTCCATGCACTTCTCCCTTTTCACAGTCCAAACTACCCTCGTATGAGTTTCGGCTTGATCTGGGGTTTAGTGTCGCAGGATAACGGGTTCAATGCCGTTGAGAGACTCTGTCTCCCTCCCACCAGAGAAAGCCAGCCAGGTTCTTCGGCACCCGCTCTGTCCGCTCGCGTGCGTCTCCGTACCTCAGTTTTTTGCAGCTCCTCTGGGTTTCTGTGAGCCCCTCTCTTTACTTCTAGTTGTAGAATTTCCACTCAGCCAGCTTTCCTGTGGTTCTGGATGATATCCGTTCTTTTAGTTGTAGTTTTGAAATTGTTGCGCGAGGCAGCAGTATAGGTGTTTACCTATGCCGCCATCTTGGATTCTCCATCCTATTGTAATTTTCATTCTAAGAATTTTATAACTAGTAAATAACCCACAGTATTTACTTAAATCTAGTTATGGGTCACTTAAATTCTTCATTTTATTAATTGGCTTTATTGGTAAGTTTCTCAGAAAAATGGCTTTTCTCTTGGTTAGGGTTTTTATATTAATTTGTTAGTATAACATTTCTTTTTGTGTTTTATTCTCCCATTCAGTGTTACTTTCTTTTTTCTTTTTTTCCCCTTTATCATAAATCTGAAAATGAATGTTATACTATCTACATTATTTCATTTGTATTCTTTTGAACGTTGTAACATAATTTTAGGAACTTTTCTTTGCCAGGCTCTCAATAAACAAGAGTGGGAAGATGGTGAGCCTATTGAAGCTGAGAAGGATTTTTGGGAACTTGCATCCCTTGATTGTTATAACCAACTTGCTGAGTGGAAATCATTGGCATATTGTTCCATTGTCAGTGTCGACAGTGAGAGCCCTCCAGATCTAAATAAAATGTGGAGTGACCCATTTTATCAGGTAGGTAGAATAATTTTAGAAGTTTGAAATAAATATTTTAGATGGTCAGGTGTTCTCTAAGTAATTAAGTTGCTTAAAACTTTTCAAAAATACAGTAATAGTTGTGAAGCAAACTCCATAGTACTGTGAAATCTCTTGCCACTTTTAGCCAACTCTTTCAGAAAAAATGGCATGTGTTTAAAAATAAATATTGCCTTAGCTGGTTTACTCAGTGAATAGAGCACAGGCCTGCGTACTAAAGGTTCCAAACAAGAGCACGTGCTCTGTTTTCAGACTTGATCCCCAGTAAGGGGCGTGCAGGAGGCAGCCAATCAATGATTCTCTCTCATCATTGATGTTTCTATCTCTCTCTCCCTCTCTCTCTCCCTTCTTCTCTGAAATTAATTAAAAAATATATTGAAGACTAATAATAAAAATAAATATTAATGCCAGGGTTCTTTTCCCAGCCTTACAAAGGGTTCAGCATTCTGGAGAAAGGGGCTGTGAGTAGATGATTAAGAAGGAGTCCAAAAATGAAAGATAATTTTGAAAGGCTTTGGGGATCAGAGTATCTTCAGCTAAAGGAGCTAAAGACTCACGCTTGTCTAAGGACCCCTTGTTATTTATTTAAAACAATTTGTTCTAAGGCAAGGTGGAGATACACACTTCAAAGGGCAGGGTTTTAGAGGGTAGAATACAGAAGCATTATCAGTTTTGGGAATAGCCTACAGCTGTTCAGATCTTTGGTCAACAGGAGGCAATAAAATGTCCTTAGCTGTCTGGCAGCAAGCAATAATCCTATTCAGGTTTGGGGGAAGTGCAGTTTTACCGTTTCTAACAGGTAAACTACATATGTGGCTCACCCTTGTTGAGCACCCCAAGTCCCATCAACCTTTTGATGGAACTCTTGTAATTATTACATGCTGCAATTGGTTCCTGGCATATTAACATAGCATCCCTGGTATGATGACATGAAGAATATTTTCTGTTCTCTTTGCACTGGGTCACAGGCAACACATGGGCATGGCCCAATTCCCAGAGCCATATGGCTCCCCTCACAGGATCACCCCAACTCCTGAACAAGGCTGTTCTCCTGGCCCCTCTCACAATGCTACTGTCCTGGCTGTGCTTAAAAATTCCTCACTTTGTATGTAACATCAGCTGAATTTCAGCTAACAGTACATAGTTTCTACTTTCTATAGGACATGTTCCTATTTATCTAGTGGTTACATAATGAGCAAGTTTACATGAGCATGTCTTAAAAATTACAGTTTTTAGGTTTAAAATATCGAACATAATCACTTTGTCTCTAAATCTTGAACTGTAAATTATAAATTTATACTATACTAATAAAATGATAAAGCATACTCATATTGTCTTCCTGATGTTCCGTAGGAGACCTATCTACCTTACATGATCCGCAGCAAGCTGAAGTTACTGCTTCAAGGAGAGAATGACCAGTCCCTGCTTACATTTATTGATGAGGCTGTAAATAAGGAGCTCCAAAAGTCCATTATCGAGCTTCATTATAGTCAGGAATTGAGTCTTCTTTATATCTTACAAAATGATATCGACAGAGCCAAATATTATATTGAAAAATGCATTCAAATTTTTATACAGGTACACTAATCTGAAATGTACTATTACTGTGATTTATTTATTTATTTTTGTTCATTCTCATCCAAGGATATTCTTTCCAGAGTGGAAGGGCGGGGGAGAGAGAGAGCAACATCAATATGAAAAAGACATATTATTTCGTTGCCTCTCGCACATGCCCTACTAGTCCAGGTAGAGATGGAGCCTGCAACATGGTACATGCCTTGACCGGAATTGAACCTGGGACTCTTCAGGTTCTAACCACCAAGAAAAATAGGCTAGGCCTGTGATATTTTTAAAGTCAGTAAACTAGTGAATAAAAAAATAATAAAACATTTTTATGTACTATTTAATACCACCCATTTTCTTTTTTCTATTATTTTCTTCTGATAGCTCTCTTTACTGTTTTTTGTCTTAATGCTTTTAAAAAGTTTTTTTCCTGTTATAGAAATTCTATTTTTTGTTTTACCTTAAGTTTTTAGTTTTCTCACACTGCTAATAAAAAAAGAAAACATTTGAGAGTCAACTTTTAAAGTTGGAGTAGGTGAATAGAAGTTTGGTTGCTGGGTGGGGAAGAACATGAATCTGCCCTGTTTATTTTCTGACATTTTGCCTTTTTGCTTGGAGAATCTTCCTCTGATGTTTGTTTATTTTTAAAGTCAGTGTCTTGTATAGGGTATATTAATAACATTTATCATTGGCACATAATGATCATTTGAAGCAAAGTCATTTTTCTCTGAGTTTTTAAAAATATTTTTAATTGATTTTTTTAGAGTGAGGAAGGAAGAAGCATTGATGTGAGAGTGAAACATCAATTGGCTGCCTCCTGCACACTCACTACTGGGGATTGAGCTCACAACCTTCCAGTACATGGCATGACACACAACCATGAAAGGTTGCGGGCTCTGAGCCATACCGGCCAGAGCAATTGTCTTTTATTTTTAAACTTTAAAAGTTGATTAATACACTCCAGAAATTTTATTGAAGAAAGAATTGGCTTCTACTTAGCTATTCACATTAGAAAATTTGTGATTTTTAGAAATAAATTTTGATTGATTTCAGAGAGCAAGAAAGAAGGAGAGAGTGATAGAAACATCAATGAGAGATAATCATCCATCGGTTCTCTCCTGAATCCCTCAATGGGGATTGAGCCTGCAACCCAGGAATATGCCCTGACTGGGAATTGAATTGTGACCTCCTGGTTCATAGATTGATGCTAAATCACTGAGCTATGCTGCCTGAGTAGATGTGATTTTTATTGTTGTTAATCCTCACCTCCATTGATCTCTAGAGAGAGAGGAGGGGAGGAAAGGAAGTGGGAGAGAGACACATCAATTGACTGCCTTTCATACTATACATGCCCTGACCAGGGGATCCATCCTACAGCCCAGGTACCTGCCCTTGACTGGGAATCAAACCCTTGACCCTTGGAGAAACCAAGATGGTGACATAGGTAAATACATAAGCTGCTGCCTTGCACAACAATTTCAAAACTGCAACTGAAAGACAAAATGGACATTATCCAGAACTACAGGAAGGCTGGCTGAGTGGAAATTCTACAATTAGAAGGAAAGAGAAAAGTACACTGAGACTTAGAAGATCTGCAGGAGACAGAGGTACTGGGACGTGCGCTTGAGTAGGGCTGGCAACTGAGTGCGTGGCTGGCTTTCTCAAGTGAGAGGGAGATAAAAGCTCCTGACTATGATGAACTCCAGTTCTGGGTAAGACTCTGGGTACCCAGACTCATACAGGGTGAAACTGGACTGTCAGGAAAGAGAAAAGCACACTGAGACTCAGAGGAACTGTGGAAGGCAGAAGTATTGAGGCGCACATCCGCAGAGTGCGCGGGCAACTAACTATGTGGCTGATTTTCTCCAGCAGGAGGGAGACAAAGGTTCCTGATGGTACTGAACTCCATTTATGGGCGAGACTCTGGGAATCCAGACTCATTCAGGGAAAAACTCGACTGTCTGGCAGCGGGTGGAACTAGAGGGCGATTTTCTCTCAGAGGTGCTGCAGCAATTACAACGGGACTCTGAGACACAGGGGCCTAATAGGGCATTGCTGACCAGAAACCAATGCTGTCTGCTCCAACCTGAGATTCTGCCCATCAAAGCAGAGCGCAAAGTCTTTTGCAAGTCTTTTCCCATAAGGGTGTCTCCCAGCACAGAAGTTCTCCCAGAATAGACAAAGTTGATCCTCCCAGCCAACTGGCCTGGAGGTCAATTCCTCCCAGTGATACCAACAACAATCAAGAATTAACTACAACAAGACTGTACACACAGCCCACAAAAGGGTTCACCAAGAGTGTCCACCTCAGATAACTCGGGAGGCAGAGCCACTGGGCTCTATAGGACACCTAGCACATAAAGCCACTCTATCAACTCAGGGAAGCAGCCAAAATGCGGAGACAAAGAAACAGGTCACAAATGAAAAAAATGGAGGAAAGCAAAGGACTGGATATAGAATTCAAAACAACAGTTATAAGGTTTTTCAAGAATTTTCTAGAAAATGCCAATAAATTTAGTGAGACCCTCGAGGATATGAAAAAGAACCAACTAGAAATTAAGCACACAGTGATTGATATAAAAAACATACAGAGAACTAACAGCAGACTAGAGGATTGCAAGAATCAAGTGAAAGATTTGAAATACAAAGAAGAAGAAGAAAACACTCGGAAAAGAAAAAAGAATGCAAAAATATGAAGATAGTGTAAGAAGCCTCTAGGACAACTTTAAGCATACCAACATCAGAACTATGGGGTGCCAGAAGAAGAGAGAGAGCAAGATACTGAAAACCTATTTGAAGAAATAATGATAGAAAACTTCCCCCACCTGTGGAAGAAATAGACTTATAAGTCCAGTAAGTGCACAGAACTCCAAACAAAAGGAATCCAAAGAGAACCACACCAAGACATCATAATGAAAATGCCCAGAGCAAAAGACAGAATATTAAAAGCAGCCAGAGAAAAACAGTTACCTACAAGGGATCACCTATTCAACTGTCAGCAGATTTCTCAACAGAAACTATGCAGGCCAGAAGGGAGTGGCAGAAAATATTCAAAGTGATGAATAGCAAGAACCTACAACCAAGATTACCCAGCAAAGCTATCATTCAGAATTGAAGGTCACATAAAGAGCTTCACAGACAAGGAAAAGCTAAAGGAGTTTATCACGACTAAACCAGTATTATATGAAATGCTGAAAGCTATTCTTTAAGAAAGGGAAGAAGAAAAAGGTAAAGATAAAAATTATGAACAACAAATACATATCTATCAACAAGTGAATCTAAAAATCAAGTGAATAAAAAAATCTGATGAGAATAAACTGGTGAATTTTTTAAATTAAATCTTTATTATTCACATCATTACATTTGATTCTCTTTTTTCCCCTCCACCCTACTCCTACCCTTCCCTCTACCTTACCTCCCTCCCATTGACCTCATCCATAGGTGTATGATTTTTGTCCAGTCTTTCCCTGTTCACGCCTCACCCCTTTCCCCTGAGAGTTATCAGTCCACTCCCTTTTTGTGCTCCTGATTCTATTTTATTCACCAGTTTATTCTGTTGGTCAAATTTTTAATTCACTTAATTTTTAGATTCACTTGTTGATAGATATGTATTTGTTCATAATTTTTTGGCTTTTACCTTTTTCTTCTTCCTCTTCTAAAAGAGTACCTTTCAGCATTTCATATAATACTGTTTGGAGTTGATGAACTCCTTTAGCTTTTTCTTATCTGTGAAGCTCTTTATCTGCCCTTCAATTCTGAATGATAGCTTTGCTGGATAGATTATTCTTGGTTGTAGGTTCTTGCTATACATCATGTTGAATATTTCTTCCCATCCCCATCTGGCCTGCATCGTTTCTATTGAGAAATCAGCTGACAGTCGTACAGGTGCTCCCTTCTAGGTAATGAACTGTTTTTCTCTCGCTGCTTTTAATATTCTCTCTTTGTCGTTTGCTCTTGGTATTTTAATTATGATGTGTCTTAGTGTAGTCCTTTTTGGATTCCTTTTATATGGGGTTCTGTGTGCTTCCTGGACTTGTAAGTCTATTTCTTTTACCAGATGTGGGAAGTTGTCAGTCATTATTTCTTTAAATAGGTTTTCAGTATCTTGCTCTCTCTCTTCCTCTGGCACCCCCACAATTCTGATGTTGGTACGCTTGAAGCTGTCCCAGAGTCTCCTTACATTCTCTTCACATTTTTTTATTCTTTTCTCTTCTTGCTTTTCCAGTTGAGTGTTTTCTGCTTCTTTATATTTCAAATTTTTGACTTGATTCTTGCCTTCTTCTAGTTTGCTGTTGGGACTCTGTATAATATTCATCTCTAGTTGGATCTTTTGCATCTCTAGTTGGTCCTTTTCCATCTCTAGTTGGATCTTTTGCATCTCTAGTTGGTTCTTTTTCATCTTCTCTTGGCTCTCGCTAACTTTATCCAACTTTTCTAGGATATTCTTGAAAAACCTTATAAGCATGGTTTTGAACTCTATATCCAGTCATTTGTTTTCCTCCATTTCTTTTGTTTGTGATCCCTTCCCTTGTCTCGGCATTTTCACTATGCCGGGAGAACTTCTGTGTTGGATTCAGCCTTATGATACCAGACTTGCAAAACCGCAGAAAGCCTCTCTGTTGAGCTTGGGATGGGTGGAGTCTCAGGGTTTAAGGAACCGCCTTGCCTTCCAGTACCCCACCCGCCACAGCCCCTGAGTCTCACGTGACTGGGTAATCAATCGCTGGAGCAGTCCTTGTTCGTGCGCACAGTGCCTCTAGACCGCTGCCTTTCCAGCTCCTCTGCCCTCTAGGACCACACGAGTCTAAGTCCCCAGGGTTTCACCTGAAACGGGCTTAGTGAAGTCAGAAGTGGCACAGTTCGGAGGGTCTGTCTCCCGCTCACTCGCAAAAGCCAGCAGCACAATTTGCAGTCTGTCCTCTGTGCGCAGTGCCATGTGCGCCACCAGACCTCTGATCTTTTGCGACTCCCCTAAATTTCCATGCACCTCTCCCTTTTCACAGTGCAAACTACCCCCCTATGAGTTTTGGCTGGATCTGGGGTTTAGTGTCGTAGGATAAGGGGTTCAATGCCTTTGAGAGTCCGTTTCCTTCCTGCCAGAGACAACCAGCCAGGTACTCGCACCCGCTCTCTCCCTGCGCGCGTCTCTGTACCTCAGCTTTTTGCAGCTCCTCTGGGTCTCTGTGAGCCCCTCTCTTTCCCTCTAGTTGTAGAACTTCCACTCAGCCAGCTTTCCTGTGGTTCTGGATGATGTCCGTTCTGTCTTTTACTTGTTGTTTTGAAATTGTTGTGCGTGGCAGCAGTGTAAGTGTTTACCTATGCCGCCATCTTGGATTCTCCTGAATTCTAAACTGGTGAATATTATAGAATCTAGGGTATATAAAGGGAGTGCTCTCACTATTCTTGGGGATAAAAGCATGTGGGGGGTGCAAGAAGATATTGGACAAAAATCATACCCCTAGGGATGAGGGCAGTGGGGGGTGGATAAGGGCATAGGGTGGTGTGGCAACCGGGTGGAGAGGAGCTATGGGAAAAAAAAAGAACAATTGTAATAATCTGAACAATAAATATTTATTAAATTAAGAAAAACAAACCTTGACCCTTCAGTGTGTAGGCGAACACTCTCACCAGGGAGCATCAATTGGCCAGGACAGGCTATTGTGATTTTTAAAAAGTGTTGGCAAGTAGAGACCCCTTCCCTTATCTCGTTTATGTTGATTTTATTGATTTCAATGAACCAAAAGGGTTTTCAACCTAAATTATTTTTTTAAATTATATTACTTGTTAATTTCTTGTATGACCTCATTATTAACCATAATGAGTCAAATTGTGTGATTTATTTGTATGGCAATTGATGTATTTTACATTTTATAGAACTGTATTAAAGTTTAAAGTCTTAAATTGATTTGTAAACAATGTTAAATGCCTTTTTTTCTAGAGCTATTCTAGTATTGATGTGCTTTTACACAGAAGTAGACTTACCAAATTGCAATCTGTACAAACTTTAATTGAAATTCAGGAATTCATCAACTTTATAAGCAAACAAGGTAATTTTTAAAATCTTTTATTTTTTATAATTATGGAAGAATTTTATATGATTTAATTTTTTTGTTGTTGTTACTGGAAGTATGTATTTTTTAATGTATGGGTTAGAAACTACTTTTAAGTTCATTCTACAAATATATATTTTGATATTGAAATGAATGTATAAAATGGTCAAACACTATTCTAGCCATTGAGTATATAAAGCCAAATGAAACAGACCTTCCAGCTGGAAGAAGCATTCAAAATAGTGAAGTAATTTCAATATTATATGATATCTGCTGAGGTGGAGGTGGGCTCAGTAACTAGGTGACAGAATCTGCCCTGGACTGAGGGGTGCACAAGGCTCCTGTCGGAAGGACCTGAACTCACTTTGGAGGTGGAAAAGGTCTTTGCTGAATGCCTGTCTCACAGAAGCCTGCAGTGTCCCAAGTGCAGAAAGTTTTGTGACTGGCTGCCAGGTTCCCTGGCCTGATAAAGGAGACTGCAGGTTCAGACAGTGGCTTTTGTCACCACCAAGTGAATTTCATCCTGGTTCTAATAGGAGGCCACCCAGAGTACTAATTTGTAAATCTAAATTTTAATTTTTGCCCTAAATAATTAAAAAGAATATGAGCACTAATAATTCATTAAGTACTTTGTATTTTCCAAGAACTTTTAATCTCTTTTCTATAGTATCTAGTTTTTATTACAGCTTTATGAAATGAAGATTCTATCTCCTCATTTTATAGAGGCTTAAAGATTAAATTTTCCCACACTATTAAAGTGGAAGTTCCAGATTTTGAACCCAGAACTGTCTGATTTAAGCTTGTGTTCTTAACCACTACTTTCCACCAACAGAAAGAAAGAAAATGAAAGCTTTGAACATTAGCAATGTGAAATTTCAATTTTATGATAATTATTATGAATCCCTTTTCCAAAACCCTTTATTACTGGGTAGCCCCCTGAATCAGAGGGTGTGGCTCTCCATCCCTCGGTTCTTGTCAGTCTCGTAAGAAAGATTTCAGATGAGTGACAGACAGCAGTGTTGAAGCAAAGCAAGCAGATTAAGAATACACTGGAGCCCTAACTAGTTTGGCTCAGTGGATACAGCGTCGGCCTGTGGACTGAAGGGTCCCAGGTTCGATTTCGGTCAAGGGCATGGACCTTGGTTGTGGGCACATCCCCAGTAGAGGGCATGCAGGAAACAGCTGATTGATGTTTCTAACTCTCCCTCTTCCTTCTTTCTCTCTGTAAAAAATCAATAAAATATGTTAAAAAAAAAAAAAGAATACACTGGACATAAAACACAAGTGGGCAACTCAGCTAATCTGAGCACACTGCCTAATGGGTGTTCAAAGAGTTTTATACCCTTCCCTCTACAGGTTTCAGAGTTTCCCTGCTGAGTATCTTGGATAGCAGACTAGGTTCTAAGTCCCCTTCTACATGATTGTGACTTATCTTAGAATATTTGTACATATATACATCTGGTCAGCTTGTTTGGCAAGTCCTAAACTGGCTAACTTACTTGTTTAGTGGATGAGATAAAATTCTTCCTTAAGACCCTCTTTCCTGTCTTAGCAGTTATCTTTTCTGCCTAACATCCCCCAAGTAATACCATCCAAATCCTTTTGTGATTTTGTTGTATGTCCCCCAGACTTCATTTGTCTTGGTTTTAGCTGGCACAAATGGCACTAATTGTGTCTTTGTTCTCTATTTAATCAGGCCAGGGTGATTTAAGCTATATACTCTCTGGTTAGGAAAAAGAGGTACAAACCATTTACTTGCGATTCACAAGCTGGCTGCAAGCTGCTCAAACTGTTTGGCCTTGTTTATTTTTCTCGTCTCACTTTCCCCATTCCATTTGACCAGGAATTTTCCTAACTTCCTACTATCTTGCCACACCTTGAAGCCAGATAGTTTTCAGATATTATTATTATGTAATCTTCTGCATACACCAGAGCCAAGGACAGTATTCCATATTTAAATACAACCATGCATATTCTACCGTAACTGGTAAATATTCAAATGAATGGCATAAACAAAGACCTGTAAGTAGCCCTATGCCAATTCAGATCTGATTTTGTCAAGACAATTAATTGGCTGCAACCTTGTGAAAACCTTTTTAACTTTCAGTGCTTTGTTGATTTTGGAGTTGTGGATGAAGTAACTCTTTACTAAATTATATGTTTATTTTACCACTTTATATTCTTAAGAGGTTGAGTTTTAATGTCAATATATTCGATTTAATATGGTAACTTTGTGTTCCTGTTATGAAAGAAGAAACAAAATTTTTTAATTGGGACAATAAAAATTGGAATAGTAAGTTTCTACCTACATTGTAAGTTTGTCTTGTCATTGAGCTATGGATATAATCATCCTATAATATTATTAATAGGTAATTTGTCATCTCAAGTTCCCCTTAAGAGACTTCTAAAAACCTGGACAAGCAGATATCCAGATGCTAAAATGGACCCAATGAACATCTGGGATGACATAATCACAAATCGGTAAGATGTGATTCTTTTAAGTTGAATATGGATTATTTCTGAAATTGCCAGAACTATTCAGAACTCTCCATGTTAGCAATATGTCCTTTGCCCCTATTTGTCCCCTGTGGAGGAATTGCTGCCCGCTCACCTTGAATTCATCTTGTGCTAGATGGTTGGTTATAAGCATCATCTCTGGCAGTGAGAGAAGGCCAGGGAGCAGCAGGGCAGTGGTCCATGTGCTTCTGTCTCAGGGCTAAATATTAGGTATTGATGTGGCAACCAAGAGAATGCTGCTTAATGATTTTTTATTCTATTTTCATAACTTTCTTGCCTCCTGCCTACCAGCTCTATTTCATAATTTTATATATTAGTATATATATTAGAGGCCCGTACATAACATTCATGCATGGGGGCGGGGCGAGGGAAGGTCCACTCAGCCTGGCCTGCAACCTTTAGCAGTCCTGCAGCCCTTGGAGGATGTCTGAGTGCAGCTTAGGCCCGCTGCTCCCTCCCTCACAACCCCCCACCCCCGCATCCCAGAGAGTAGGTCTAAACCACAGTCAAACTTCCTTAGTGGTGCTGCGGGAGTTGAAAAGGTTCCTGCCAGTGCCGCTGCGCTCGCCAGCCATCAGCCCAGTTTGTGGCTGAGCAGCACTCCCTCTATGGGAGTGCATTAATCACAAGGGGGCACCTCCTATGTTGAGCTCCCTCATAACAACCAGTTGATTTGCATATTACCCTTTTATTATATAGGAGGAAGGATAGGAGATATATATATAGATATATAGATACACATATATATATGCACACATATGTGTGTGTGTGTGTGTGTGTATATCACCTTACCAGGCCTGAGATCACTTTTTTTCTTCAACCTGTAACAACCATGGATAATCCAGAAGGCAGTTATTAATCATATATTTAAGAGAGAAGGTAATAGATCCAGAGAGGTTGTAAACTATTTTGTGCAAATATATACAGTAGGTAGGATTCAAGGAATTTGACCCCTCATATGATAGTCTTGCCATTATATTTTAATTTACTTTTTATACTTTTGATTTTGTGTATTTCTTTTACTTTTTATTTTGGGATAAGTTCTTATCTATAGAGTAGTTGCAAGAAAGATAGAACTCTTCTGTGTACCTTTTACTCAGATTCAGTTTTTTAACATGTTGCCACATTAGCTTTTTAATTCTCTCTCTACATAGACATTTATTTCCTGAACCATTTGAAGATAAGTTGTATATATAAGAACTCTTAACCTCTTTACTTACCAGTGTACATTTCCTATGAAAAGTATTCTTTCAAAGAGAAATAATTGTGCAAGAATAACTTTATAGTTTTTAATCTACAACCTCAATTTCAGTTTTGTCACATTAAAACCTTTTAAAGCATTTTCTTCCCTTCTAAGACAGGATCCAGTCCAGAATTATGTACTGCATTTAGTTGGTAAATCTTTTAGTCTTCTTTAATTTGGAACAGTTCCTCAGACTTTTTTCATGATATTGACACTTTGGTGGAAGGTTATTTGTCTACTGGTATGTATCCTTATGGTTAGCTGCATTCAGATGATGCATCCATCAAATGATAGCCAGAATACCACTGAAGAGAAGTATTCTCAGCTATCACATCTGGAAGCACAGAGTATCCATCTGCTTTTTACTGATAATAGTAATTTTGATTCCTTAATTAAAATATTGCTGAGACCGGTTTGGCTCAGTGGATAGAGTGTTAGCTTGCGGACTGAAAGGTCCCGGGTTCGATTCCGGTTGGGGGCATGTACCTTGCTTGCGGGCACATCTCCACAGTGGGGCGTGCAGGAGACGGCTGATAGATGTCTCTCTCTCATCGATGTTTCTGACTTTCTATCTCTCTCCCTTCCTCTCTGTAAAAAATCAATAAAATATATTTTAAAAATATATATATTGTCTGGTCTCTCTAGTATAAATGCCTGTTTATTTCCTTTGCCACCTATAAGCAATGTGGGAGATACTTTGAGACTTGCATATATCCTGCTTCTCCTAAGACTTAACCCTCTACTTTTCATATCTGTGCATTGCTCTTAGCTCAAGCCATTATTTTTTTTTAATACATTTTATTGATTTTTTACAGAGAGGAAGGGAGAGGGATAGAGAGTTAGAAACACTGATGAGAGAGAGACATTGATTAGCTGCTTCTTGCACGCCCCCTACTGGGGATGTGCCTGCAACCAAGGTACATGCCCTTGACCGGAATCAAACCTGGGACCCTTCCGTCCGCAGACTGACGCTCTATCCACTGAGCCAAACCGGTTTCAGCTCAAGCCATTCTTGACAATATTAGTTGCAAGGTGATAATTTTCCCGTTATTCCATGTTTATCGGTCTGTATCCTATTATAAGGAAGAACCTTCCCTCCTCCCCCATCTGTTCATTTATTTGTTTACTTAAACTTTAATTACCAATATAGAATCATGGACTCCAGTTATATTCAATGGCGTGTAATCCATTATTGTCCTTATTTATTTCATGTTCAAGTTGTCTCACATTTGACTAGCAAGAGCCCCTTCAAGCTGATATTCCAGGCTCATCATGCAAAATTATTCCCCTATGTCTTTTCTTCTAGAAATGTTACAGTTTTAGGTAGTTTTACATTTAGATCTGTGAACCAGTGGAAGAGAATTTTTTTTTAAATATATTTTTATTGATATTTTACTGAGAGGAAGGGAGAGGGATAGAAATATCGATGAGAGAGAGAGACATCGATCAGCTGCCTACAGCACGTCTCCTAGTGGAGATGTGCCCGCAACCAAGGTACATGCCCTTGACCGGAATCAAATCCAGGACCTTTCAGTCCATAGGCCAATGCTCTATCCACTGAGCCAAACTGGTTTTGGCGGAAGAGAATTTTTGTAATTGTGTTATTATTGGATTACACCAGTGGGATTCCTCCATTACTTTTACTTGCTTATTCTTATAATTAAAAATTCAAAACTTAGAAAAACAGTAGCAGCTCTTAGAAGGGAGGGAATGCTCTTGTATTGGGTGGGGGACAAGGGCCATAGAAGTAGATAGATTATTAGAGAGGCTTGTATCTTTGGAATAACCGAAGAAACAAAAGAAAGGTATATATGAGATATACTAATTTACCTGGCCACAGTTTTTCTAAGAAAATTGAAATTAGTTCCTGGATGAAGAGGAAATTAATTGATATTTGAGCAGGGGTGAATTTTGTATGTTTGCTAGTAGTACTAACAATGAAAATAAAATCACTAGAACAAAGTCAAATATGTAAATTATGATACAAATAAAATAATTTTATAGCAATATAGTGTTATCTTTTAATATCTTCAGTGACTATAACCTGTTTGCTGCTTTACATTTTTCACTTTTGAGAGTAGAACTTTATATTAGGAGATATAAGGAGAAAAATGACTTTTGGCTCAACATAGGAGATATTGTCCTTTAAGAGAGGAAATTGTGAGTTTAAATGCTTTATTTTTGTGGAGGTGGAGACAATGAATGATATCTGCAAAATTCTGTGAAATATTCTTGGTGATGTTTAAAGAGTTAATTAAGATGGAGATTAAATTCAGTACCTAGAGTGTACAAATACAGTCCAGAAAATGAGCAAAAATTTAATAAATAAAAAATTTTTGTGAATGTTATCTAGTAGTGTCCTATATATCAAAGATTTCTTTAATAAGGCATAAATTCTCATTTTTCTTTGTTTTGTGTAGATATTTCTTTCTCAGCAAAATAGAGGAGAAACTTATTCTTCCAGATGACCACAGTATGGACTTGGATGGGGATGCAGATTCCAGTGACAGGATGGAAGGGTGGGAGCAGGAAGAAGACATTTGCTCTCTGATTAAGAGCTGTAAGTTTTCCATGAAAATGAAAATGATAGAGAGCGCAAGGAAGCAGGTAGGTACTCAGATTTATGTCCTCTATTATTATTATATCACAGAATTTTCTTTCTGTGTGTGTGTGTGTGTGCTGCATTTTTAAAAATTAAATTGTTATTATTCAGATTATTACATTTGTTTCTCTTTTTTCCCCTTCATAGCTCCCCTCCACTCAGCTCCCACCACTACCTGTGCATTGCTCTTAGCTCAAGCCATTCTTTTTTTTTTTTAATATATTTTATTGATTTTTTACAGAGAGGAAGGAAGAGGGATAGAGAGTTAGAAACACTGATGAGAGAGACATCAATTAGCTGCCTCTTGCACGCCCCTTATTGGGGATGTGCCTGCAACCAAGGTACATGCCCTTGACTGGAATCAAACCTGGGACCCTTCGGTCCGCAGACTGACGCTCTATCCACTGAGCCAAACCGGTTTCGGCTCAAGCCATTCTTGACAATATTAGTTGCAAGGTGATAATTTTCCCATTACTTGTTCCATGTTTATCGGTCTATATCCTATTATAAAGAAGAGCCTTCTCTCTTCCCCCATCTGTTCATTTATTTGTTTACTTAAATTTTAATTATCAATATAGAATCATGGACTCCAGTTTTATTCAATGGAGTGTAATCCATTATTGTCCTTATTTATTTCATGTTCAAGTTGTCTCACATTTGACTAGCAAGAGCCCCTTCAAGCTGATATTCCAGGCTGTAAGCACCTCTGAGAGAAAGCTGTCCTCAAGTTCTGCCTGCTGGCAGATAGTCCAGTTTCTTTTCAAATGTGTCTGGGTCCCCAATTCTGGATACCAGAATTGGAGTTCAGCACATTCGGGATCTTTTGTCTCCCTTCTACTTGAGAAAGCTAGCTGCGCACTCAGTTGCCAGCCCTCTCAGTGCACACGTCTCAGTACCTCTGCCTCCTACAGCTCCTCTGAATCTCAGTGTGCTTTTCTCTTTCTTTCTAGTTGTAGAAATTTTCACTCAGCCAGCCTTCCTGTGATTGTGGATGATGTTCATTTTGTCTTTCAGTCTTGAAACTGTAGTTTTGAAATTGTTGTGCGCTGCAGCAGTTTAGATGTTTACCTATGCCGCCCTCTTGGTTTCTCCCCTGTGTTTGTAATTTTTATTATTTCTTGTCTTGTGCTGACTTCAGGCAGTTTTTGTTCTTCCTTTCTTTAAGATATGTTAGGCCCTACTAGTGTGGCTCAGTGATTGAGTGCAATTTATGATCCAAGAGGCCACTGGATCAAATCTCAGGG
Organism: Lasiurus cinereus; assembly: GCA_011751065.1. Taxonomy (NCBI): domain Eukaryota; kingdom Metazoa; phylum Chordata; class Mammalia; order Chiroptera; family Vespertilionidae; genus Lasiurus; species Lasiurus cinereus. Next base: position 21,948,709 of record JAAGEH010000040.1, read on the forward strand.
CACATGCTCAGATTGCAGGCTTGATCCTCAGTGGGGGGCATGCAGAAGCCATCCAATTGATGTTTCTCTCTTATCAATGTTTCTATTTCTGTCTCCCTCTCCCTCTAAAATCATTAAAGATATTTTAAAATTTTTGCAAAAATAATGATATGTTAGTAGGTTGTTTGTTTGGTATTTTTCTTGTTTCTTAAGGTTAGCCTATCTATAATAACCAAAGCATAATATGCTAATTAGACTGGAAGTCCTTCCTTCCAGACAAAGCCGCAACAGGCGGGGGCCTCAGCAGAGGTGGCAGAGGCCCAGGTGGCGGCGGGCGGGGGCTGGGGTCAAGGCCTTTGCATGAATTTTGTGCATCGGGCCTCTAGTAATGATATAAACTTCTCTGCATCCCAGAAGCTTTGATATATTGTATTATTATTGTCATTTTTCTTTATATGGTTTTGATCTCACTTTTTAGTTCATCTTTGACACAGTTGTTTTTTTGTACCAGGTTGTTTAATCTTCATATACAGGGTAGGACAAAAATAGGGTTTACAGTTGTGAGTACACAAAATACAGTTTATTCTTGTTTAATGGAACCTTGGTTGTCAAACTTAATTCTTTCTCAAAGGCTGTTCATAAACCGAATCATTCTCTTCCATTGCAAATCATGTAAATTGAATTAATTCTTTCCATACCCACAGATGATTCCTTGTTTTAACCTTCTTATATACTATACATGTCTAATGTACTGTATAAGTACTTTAAAAACAAAAAGAACATGAAATATAAATGAAAATTTAACAAAAAGGAAGTAAAATATACAGCAAAATATTCTAATATAAGAGTAATATGCAAATTGACCATACCTCCTCTACACCCAAGCCATGCCCACCAGTCACACCCACCAGCCAATCAGAGCGAGTATGCAAATGAACCCAGCCAAGATGGCTACAGCCACAGAGAGAGCAGGAGAGAGGCTTGGGTTGCCCCTGGTGATGAAGGAAGCCGAGCACGCAGGCTTCTGCTTAAGGCAACAAAGTTTCAATGACTGCTGCCACAGAGCAAGGCTTGGGTTGCCCCTGGCGATGGAGGAAGCCAAGCTTTCCTCACACCCTCTCCAATCTGGGACATCCCTCTCATAATCCAGGACTGCTAGCTCACAACTGCTCACCTGCCTGTCTTCCTGATTGCCCCTAACCGCCTCTGCCTGCCAGGCTAATCACTCTCTAACAACTCCCCTGTCAGCCTGATTGATACCTAATTGTTCCTCTGCCAGCCTGTTTGCCCCTAACCACTCCCCTGCCAGCCTGATTGATGCCTAACTGCTCCCATGCTATCATTCCCTAACTGCCCTCCTCTACAGGCCTGGTCCCCCCCAACTGCTCTCCCCTGCAGGCTCAGTCACCCCCCAACTTCCCTCCTCTGCCAGCCTGGTCACCCCTAACTGCCCTGCCCTGCAGGCTTGATCATCCCCAACTGCCCTCCCTTGCAGGCCTGATCCCTGCCAACTGCCCTCCCCTGCTGGCCATCTTGTGGCAGCCATCTTGTGTCCACATGGGGGCAGGATCTTTGACCACATAGGAGCAACCATCTTGTGTATTGGGATAATCGTCAATCTGTGTATTCCTCTTTTATTAGATAGGATAGAGGCCTGGAGCATGGGTGGGGACCAGCTGGTTTGCCCTGAAAGGTGTCCTGAATCAGGATGGGGGTTCCCTTGGGGTGTGGGTTGGCCTGGGCAAGGGTCCTGTGGTGGTTTGCAGGCTGGCCATGCCCTCTGGCTACCCAAGTGGAGGCCCTGGTATCTGGGATTTATTTATCTTCTGCAATTGAAACTTTTTAGCCTGGAGGAGTCAAGCCTTCTGCTCCCTCGGTGGCCACAGCCATTTCTCTTGGGATTTATTTATCTTCTATAATGGAAAGTTTGTAGTCTGACGTGGAGGTCTGGGTCTGCCAGGGTGTGCGGAAAACTTGGTTTCCTCCATCACCGGGGAAATCCAAGCCTTCCTCCTGCTCTCTTTGTGGTCCAGCCATCTTGGTTGGGTTAATTTGCATACTTGCTCCTGATTGGATTTGGGGTGTAGCTGGGTGTGGCCAAGTGATGGTTAATTTGCATACTACTCTTTTATTAGATAGGATTATTCTTCATCTCCACAATTTCTATTTGGTTCTTTTTTAAAGTTTTATTCTTTTTAGTAAAGTGCTTCTTTTGTGTGTTGATTTTATTTTGAGTCCATTAAAGTTTTGGTCTGTATTTTCCTATATTTCATCACATTTTCCAGAACTTCATTCTTGAAATTTCTGTCATTCAAATGACACATTTTCATGTCCTTAAGTTTAATTTCTGGATATTCTTTATTTTCTTTCTGAGCTACCTGATCACCTTGGTTATTCATAGTATTTCATGGATTCTGACTGAGTGGCACTATTTAGTATAGCAATTTTCAACTAGTGTGTCTAAAGAATTTTTTGAACTTCAATATCTGACTATTTAGACTGGGGCACTCATCTCTTTTTTCTTAAGTTGTCAAATAAAAAAATGACAACAGTGAACCCAATAATAGTACTTCAGTATGAATGAATAAAAATTCTACTTTTTTTTAATCACAATGGCAAAAAATATAGCATATTTTTTGGTGTGCCTCAGAATTTTAGTACTTTAGTTGATGTGTGCATTGAGATGAAAAAGTTTGAAAATCACTACTTCAGTAGATTAATAAGAGGTCTTTCCATTGTTTTCCAGAGGGTGGCACTGAAGCCACTAGTTTTTTGTTTCCTTTGTATGTGTATGGCTTTTCAGATCTTTGTAGGGCAGTAAAAAAAGTACTGTGTTCCCTGGGGAGTCAGCATTTGCTTTGTGACCAGGTTGCCTCAGTCTCAAGGCACCAACCTGCGTGGGAATGTGGTAGGAAATCTGATTTCAAATCCATGAAATGCCAGTGCTGTCCCCTACATCCCAATGCTACCAGCAATGCAACTACAATGGGTGTGCTAGGGTGAGCTAGAAGAGATTGGCAGGTACTTTTGTGGTTTTGTATTTTCACTAATGGTGACTGGCATATCTTCGCAGCCTCTCCTCTGTATATCCATCCATCCCTGACATTAACCCCAGAGTGCACTTGTCACTCAGGGGGAAAAATGTTTCTGTGGTTCCCGTTCCAGGTTTGTAGATAATGTGTTCCGTCCAAGCAGTCACTGCTGCAGCTTCTTCTGCGGTTCCAAGTTAGCTCTGGGAGCCTGAGGCGAGATGGCCCGGCTTGGTGGCTTTGTTTTTCTTCCTGTCATTGGCAGTTTCCTTCTTCTCTGCCCAGGTCACTAAGTTTAGCTGCAATGCATAGCAACCACTCCCACAGGAATGCTCACTCTATCTTCCTGGTCCTGGTTGAAGGAAGTGCCAATGGCAACCTGATTGCTCCCCTCCTGAGATCAGCAACAACCTGCAGGCTGCCTTCCTGGCACCATCTCAGCAGTTCTCCCTTCCCACTCACCTTTCAATGTTTCAATACACAGATCTCTCACATGTGTTTCTGTGTTGAGCAGCATATTTATTCTTAAACTTGTAACTGTTCAAATTGTTGTAACTTCAAGGGAGAGATCAAGGAGACCTCTCATGCCATGATACCTCTGACATTAAAAGTCTCTTTTGAGCCGAGACCGGTTTGGCTCAGTGGATAGAGCGTCGGCCTGCGGACTGAAAGGTCCCGGGTTCAATTCCGGTCAGGGGCATGTACCTTGCTAGCGGGCACATCTCCACTGTGGGGCGTGCAGGAGGCGGCTGATTGATGTCTCTCTCTCATCGATGTTTCTGACTTTCTATCCCTCTCCCTTCCTCTCTGTAGAAAATCAATAAAATATATTTAAAAAAAAAAGTTTCTTTTGAGCTGAGACCTCTTTGGCTCAGTGGATGGAGTGTCGGCCTGCAGACTGAAAGGTCCTAGATTGGATTCCGGTCGGGGGCATGTACCTTGCTTGTGGGCACAACTCCAGTAGGGGACATGCAGGAGGGAGCTGATCGTTGTCTCTCTGTCATCGATGTTTCTGAGTTTCTATCCCTCTCCCTTCCTCTCTGTAAAAAATCAATAAAATATATATTTTTTAAAAGTTTCTTTTGGGGTTGATGAAAATGTTTGGAATTAGACAGTGGCAGTGATTGTCCAACTTTTGAATATATTATAAGACACTAAATTGCATACTGTAAATGTGTATTATATACACGTGATAAATAAAAAGACATTTAATGTAAGCTAAGGAGATGGATTAGCTGCTCTAAGGTGAATTGTGCCATACATAAAGGAAACCAAGCCAATTAACGAAAAACTTCTTTTGTAAAATACTTTTATTTCTAAACTTACATTTATGTTATTGTATTCCTTTCTCTCTTCTATTATGCAGAACAATTTCTCGCTTGCAATGAAACTATTGAAGGACCTGCATAAAGAATCAAAAACAAGAGATGAGTGGCTGGTGAGATGGGTGCATAGCTACTGTCGCCTCAGACACAGCCAGAGCCAGACCCAGAATCATCCTGAGCAGATTCTTTCTGTGTTGAAAACAGTCTCTTTGTTGGGTATGAAACTGTTCTATCTATACAAGTTTAAGAATGCTATTTTATATTACATCTCTGTAGTCTTCTAAAACTATTATTTGTGTTGATTTATCTGACATTGGGAATTAAGTATTTATAATTTTATTTAATATTTGGAGCCAAGGTACTTTGTAGTTTAGTATTGCTAGTGAATATGACATTTGGAGCTTTTATTTCTGAATCTATAATATGGAATTGAAAGTAAAAGCCTTTTTCATATTTAGTTAAATTGTGAGTCTTTATGTTTACATAAAAGAAATACTTTGTTAACTAAGACATTAAAATGCGTTTTCTTCTTCAGGTCTTCTTTTCATAACAATATACCTGTTAAAACTCAGGGGAGAAAACCTTTCTCTTAATTATTTTTTGGAACTGGTATGCTAGCTTGGTTTCCATAGATTCAAAGGTACATAGGAGCGCCATTATGGAACATGTTTCCCATTTTATTTCCAAATTTGACTTTTCAGCAGGACAAGATATAATATCAGAATATCTGCTGCAGTAAATGTGCAGACAAGAAAAACAGTCTTTATATATTGGTCCTAGGATCAGAAAATCATCCTTACGATGGTTTAAATATTTAATGATTTGTGGTGTGTGTGTGTGTGTGTGTGTGTGTGTGTGTGTTTTGAGCGGGATGGAGAGATAGGAGGAGTGTGCTGATATAAAGATAAAAATTGGTACTTATAAAAATAATTTTGCTGTTTTCATAGTTATAGTTTGGCTGATTATGAATCAGCCTTGTGAAATAAGCAGAACCAGTAGTTATGGTCATGTATGTGAGAGGAATCTGTCAGAGAATGGTCATCCCATGGATGAGCAGGTAGTGTAGTTGATGACATTTGCTGAGAGGTCACCCTTTCTCTTTCACCCCGCCTTCTTACATCTCATATTTTTCACATCGATGCAAGATTATTCAAGGCTGGATCATCTTTCCTGGAGCCACACAGTAACATGAAAAACCAGACCTTTGCTGAAAAGCATTTCTTAACTACAATTGACTCTCTATATTATATTAGTTTCAGGTATACAGTATAGTGGTTAGATATTTATATAATTTACAAAGTGATTCCCTTGGTGAGTCTTATACCATCTGATACCACATAGTTATTATAATATTATAAATTATATTCCCTTCACTATACTTTATATCTCCATGGCTGTTTTTTGTAACTGCCACTTTGTACTTCTTAATCCCTTCATTTTTTCATTTGTCTCAGCCCTCCTTCCATCAGTTTATTTTGTTATTTGTGAGTTTGTTTCTATTTTCTTAGTTCATTTATTTTGTTCTTCAAATTCTACTTATTATGTGAAATCATACAGTATTTGTCTTTCTCTGTCCGACTTTATTCACTTAACACAATATCCTCTAGGTTCATCTATGCTGTTGCAAATGGTATGATGTCATTATTTGTCACAGCTGAATAATCATGGTATATTATACCACATCGTCTTTATCATTTTGTCTTTTTTTTTCTTTATTTTTATTATTGACACTGTTAGAGATATCCCTTTTCCCAGCCCTCAAGCACGACCTCCCTCCATGCTTTTACCACACTGTTGTCTGTATCCATAGGCGATGCATTTTTCTTTGACTAATCTCTTCACCTTCCTTCATGCAGTTAACCCAACTCCTTTGCTCTCTTTTCTGTACCTCTATGATGCAGATATTGTTAGGTTTTCATATTGTCCCAAAGTTCTTTCAAACTATCCTTCTTCTTCTTCTTCTTCTTCTTCTTCTTCTTCTTTTTTTTTTTTTTTGGTAATATATTTTTGTTGATTCCAGAGAAGGGAGAGGGAGAGAGAGAACCATCAATGATGAGAGAGAATCATTGATTGGCTTCCTCCCGCACGGCCCCTCTAGAAGATCAAGTTCGTAACACGGGCATGTGCCCTTGGCCGGAATCAAACCTGCGATCCTTCAGTCTGTAGGTCGAAACTCTGACCACTGAGCCAAACCGGCTAGGACTGTCCTTATTCTTTTTAATTCTTTTTTTTCTGCTCTGGTTTGTTATTTTCTCCTTTGTCATTCAAATCACTGCTTCAATCCTCTGCTTCATCTAACCTACTTTTTATTCCTTCCAGTGTATTTGATGCCAGATATGGTACTCTTCATTTATGATGGGTTATTTTTCATGGTTTTATGTGGTTTTTTTTTTCATACTATTGTAGCTCTTACTAAGTTCCTTGAGCATCTTTAGAACCATACTTTGAATTATATATCTGATATTTTACTTGTCTCCATTTAATTTAACTCTTTTTCTGGAGATTTCCTCTGTGTTTTCATTTGGGACCTGTTTCTTTGTGCCCCCAGTTTGGCTGTCTCTTTGTGTTTGTTTCTATTTATTAGCTAGAACTGCTATGACTCCCAGTGTTCATGGGGTTGCCTATGTAGTGTGTCCAGTGGGACCCAGTAAAGCAATCTCCTTGATCGCCCGAGCTGGATGCTCTAGGAATGTCTCTTGTGTGGGTTATGTGGGCCCTCCTTTTATAATTGGGTCTTGATTGCCGTTCGCCCATTCTTCGTGGGTGGGATCTCCCCTCAGGCTGGCTGACTGTGAGGCTCCATCCCGACTATGGTATACAAGCTGCTGTAGAGGTGTAGTCTTGAGGTTTGTATGGGGCTGTGGCACAGTCTTCCTGAACATCTGAGCTTCATGCTCCAGGAAAGTCTCTTGTGGATTATGTGTCCCCCCCTGTTGTAGTTGAGGCTTGATTGCTTTTGGCCCTTTTGTGGGTGGAGTTGACTCTTCAGGCTTGGTGACTACAGATGATTACCATTCTGTGCAGGGGCTATTCCCTGAGCAGAGGTTGTTCCAGCATGGTCTGGTGCCTGTCAGAATCCACCTCTGGGTGTGCTGCTTGTATAGCTAGTTTGGTTGAGCTCTAGTGTGTTCTAATACTCATTATTAGTTCTGTTGGTTCTGGGTCCATTTGGGTGGGATTTAGGTGTGGGCTGCTGTCAGACATTGTGTGTGAGCAGTCTTGGGCTACCTCTCTGAAGCTACAGAGCTGTTCATTGTTTTCGTTTGTGTTTACTGGACCCATGTGTATGTGAGAGGGGCTATTCTGGTACAAGGGTTGGCTACTTCCAGCTTAGAGCTGGGAACAAATCTGTGATAAGACCGAGGTTCCCCAAGGTCTGCCTCCCTGTCAGCTTCTCCGCCTTTCCCTTGAGGTTGTCCGGTCGTCCTCCTCCTTCTTCTGAAGAGAGACTGTAGGATGAACCCAGGTTAGCTGCAATAGTGGGTCCCCTACTTGGGGGTCAGGCGGTCAGACACACAATGAAGGAAAGTAGTCCTGGCTTCAAAGCCAAATCCCTCAGTCTCTGCCAGAGACTCCAACTCTAGTTCCTCCTAGGTAGTCTCATTGCAGGTTCAGGTTGGGTACAGCCAGTGCAAGTTCAGCTGCCCTGGGCTCAGGGGATAGATCAAAAGGGTCTCCTGTTGAGGATGATGCTAGCCTAGCTTGCAGAGGGGTTTAGCACTTCCTCCCAGTCCCAGACAGTCACTGCGTCTCCCACTTTGAATGTCCCCACTCTGAGCCGCTCTCCTCTCCTTCCATAGCACTGTACCCAGAAGGCGTGTTTGGGATTTGGCAGGACTGATCCATTCAGTCCCCTGTTGGGGTGGTTTCCACAATGTATAAGAAGAGGGTGGGCGCCGAGACTGGTTTGGCTCAGTGGATAGAGCATCGGCCTGCAGAGTGAAAGGTCCCAGGTTCGATTCCGGTCAAGGGCATGTACCTTGCTTGCTGGCACATCTCCAGTAGGGGGTGTGCAGGAGATGGCTGATCGATGTCTCTTTCTCATCGATGTTTCTGACTTTCTATCCCTCTCCCTTTCTCTCTGTAAAAAATCAATAAAATACATTAAAAAAGAAGAAGAAGAAGAAGAAGAAGAAGAGGGTAGGCACTTCTTCCAGGAGTAGCACAGATTGAACTTGGGCGGAAGCCTGGACCTGTGTCTTGGTCATGTAGACCCAGAGCCCAGCACCCGGACGTCCGCACCCAGGCCGAAGCCTCCCAGGAGACAGCAAGAAATCCCAGCTCTGCCCAACTCCCAGGCTGCAGCCCTGTGCTGCCTATCCAGGGAGGGGCCAAAAGTCAGCCTTACACTGACTCTGATCTCTCACACAGCTGGTCTCTGCAGGGTGGGACCTATAGTCCCATCTCCGCTTGGGCAGCTAACCCAACAGAATGGGCTTCAAGTCCAGCTGCCCCACACCATCAAACCCAGCATGATGGGCCAAAAATCCCAGCCCTACACTGCTTCCGCAGGCTGCCAAATCCCTGCAGTGACAAACCCAGCGGGACTGGGCAGGTTGAACAGCTCTGCAGGTGGTGGGGAGGCCCATGGACTGTTCCACTTCCCCAAGCCACACAGTTTAGTCACTGACTAGGTCTGTGCCCGAAGCCTTTCCTGAGAATAGAGGGCCCTTCTAAGCCACTGCTGTGCAGCCAGCAGACCTCTCTGCAGGACCTGAGCAGGGCCACGTGGTCTCTCCCAGCAGCACAGTCTGCAGTCCGAAGCGAATTCTAGGCTCTTACTGGACAGTGGGAGCGCTCCTTCCCTGTGATGACGCATTCCAGTTCTCCCGGGTGGGTGGATCTCCACCAGTTGCCACCATCAGATGCCACACGGGCACCTCTCCTGTCTCTTTGCGCTGGGTTGGGGATACCTGTGAAGGTTGAGACCCCACCCTCCTAGGGAAAAGGGCCTCCACAACTGCTTTGGCTTCTCAGCGTGTGTGTGTGTGTGTGTGTGTGTGTGTGTGTGTGTCCTCCCTTTCCTTCTCTCTTCCCTTCTTACCAGTCTCTATGTGGCTTCTTTAGCCCTTTGCTATAATATTTCTGATTAGCTACTTTTCCTTTGGTTTTTCAACTTAATTGTTCTGTAATTTCGCTGTAAATCTGGTTTGGGCTGGGAACAAGTGTGCACAGCTTCCAGCTACTCCACAGCCATCTTGGAAAGCTCCTATCCTTTTGTCTTTTGATTTGAGTATTTAATCCATTTACATTTAAAATAACTAGTAATAGTATATAGTTATAGCCATTTTATTAATGGTTTTCATAGTTCTTCTCTGTTCCTTTCTTATTCTCTTCTCTCATATGTTAACTTTCTGTAGTATTGTATTTGGATTTCATTCTCTCTTTTTTTCTTCTCTTTTTATTTTTTTAATTTAATAAATCTTCATTGTTCAGATTATAACAATTGTTGCTCTTTTTTCCCCCATAGCTCCCCTCCACTCATCCTCTGCCCTTAAACCCCCCCTCCAACTGTTCTCATCCATTGGTGTATGATTTTTGTCCAGTCTCTTCTCACACCCCTACAGCCTTTTCCCCCTTAGAATTGTCAGTGCACTTCCTTTCTATGCTCCTGATTCTATTATATTCACCAGTCTATTCTGTTCATCAGATTTTTTATTCACTTGATTTTTAGATTCACTTGTTGATAGATATGTATTTGTTGTTCATAATTTTTATCTTTATCTTTTTCTTCCTGCTCTTCTTAAAGAATAGCTTTCAGCATTTTATATAATATTGTTTTGGTGGTGATGAACTCCTTCAGCTTTTTCTTGTCTGTGAAGCTCTTTATCTGACCTTCAATTCTGAATGATAGCTTTGCTGGGTAGAGCACTCTTGGTTGTAGGTTCTTGCTATTCATCACTTTGAATTATTTCCTGCCACTCATTTCTTTACTGCATAGTTTCTGTTGAGAAATCAGCTGACAGTCGTATGGTTACTTCCTTGTAGGCAACTAACTGTTTTTCTCTTGCTGCTTTCAAGATTCTCTCTTTGTCTTTTGCCCTTGGCATTTTAATTATGATGTGTCTTGGTGTGGTCCTCTTTGGATTTCTTTTGGTTCTGTGCACTTTCTGGACTTAAAAGTCTATTTCTTTCACCAGGTGGGGGAAGTTTTCTGTCATTATTTCTTCAAATAGGTTTTCGGTATCTTGCTCTCTCTCTTTTTCTGGCACCCCCATAATTCTGATGTTGGTATGTTTGAAGTTGTCCCAGAGGTTCCTCACACTATCTTCACATTTTTGGACTCTTTTTTCTTTTTGTTTTTCTGCTTGGATGTTTTTTGCTTCCTCATATTTTCAAATCTTTGGTTTCATTCTTGAGGTCCTCTAGTCTGCTGTTGGATTTCTGTTTATTATTCTTTATTTCATACAGTACATGCTTAATTTCTGACTAATTTTCCACTATTTTGGCATTCTCATTAAGATCCTTTAAGGTCTCAATAAGTTTTTTGGCAGTTTGTAAAGGATTCTTGAGTAACCTTATAAATGTGGTGTGTTTTTTTTTAATTAAATCTTTATTATTCAGATTATTACATTTGTTTCTCTTTTTTACCCTCCATAGCACTCCTCCACCCAGCTCCTATCCTTCCCTTTGCCCTTACCTCCCTCCCATTGATCTCATCCATAGGTGTATGATTTTTGTCCAGTCTCTCCCTATACACCCTCACCTCTTTCCCCCTGAGAATTATCAGTCCACTCCCTTTCTGTGCTCCTGATTCTATTATATTCACCAGTTTATTCTGTTGACCAAATTTTTAATTCACTTAATTTTTAGATTCACTTGTTGATAGATATGTATTTGTTGTTCATAATTTTTTGGCTTTTACCTTTTTCTTCTTCCTCTTCTAAAAGAGTACCTTCCAGTGTTTTATATAATACTGGTTTGGAGTTGATGATCTCCTTTAGCTTTTTCTTCTCTGTGAAGCTCTTTATCTGCCCTTCAATTCTGAATAATAGCTTTGCTGGATAGAATATTCTTGGTTGTAGGTTCTTGCTATTCATCACGTTGAATATTTCTTGCCACTCCTGTCTGGCCTGCATTGTTTCTGTTGAGAAATCAGCTGACAGTCGTATGGGTGTTCCCTTGTAGGTAATGAACTGTTTTTCTCTTGCTGCTTTTAATATTCTCTCTTTGTCTTTTGCTCTTGGTATTTTAATTATGATGTGTCTTGGTGTGGTCCTCTTTGGATTCCTTTAATATGGGGTTCTGTGTGCTTTCTGGACTTGTAATTCTATTTCTTTCACCAGATGTGGGAAGTTTTCAGTCATTATTTCTCTAAATAGGTTTTCAGTATCTTGCGCTCTCTCCTCTTCTGGCACCCCCACAATTCTGATGTTGGTACACTTGAAGCTGTCCCAGAGTCTCCTTACATTATGTTCATATTTTTGGATTCTTTTCTCTTCTTGCTTTTCCAGTTGAATGCTTTCTGCTTCTTTATATTTCAAATTTCTGACTTGATTCTTACCTTTCTCTAATCTGCTGTTAGGACTCTGTACAATATTTTTTATTTCAGTCAGTGTATGTTTAATTTCTAGTTGGTCCTTTATCATCTTCAGTTGGACCTTTTCCATCTCTAGTTGGCTCTTTTGCATCTCTAGTTGGTCCTTTTTCATCTCCTCTTGGCTCTCTCTAACTTTATCCAACTTTTCTAGCATATTCTTGAAAAACCTTATAAGCATGGTTTTGAACGCTATATCCAGTCGTGTTTTTTTTTCCTCCATTTCTTTTGTTTGTGATCCCTTCCCTTGTCTCGGCATTTTCACTATGCCAGGGAAACTTCTGTGTTGAATTCAGCCTTATGATACCAGACTTGTAAAACCGAAGAAGCCTCTGTTGAGCTTGGGATGGGTGTAAACTCAGGGCTTAAGGGACCACCTTGCCTTCGGTCGGCCTAGCACTCCACGGCCCCTGAGTCTCACGTGACTGGATAATCACTGGAGCGGTCCTTGTGCACGTGCACCCGCAGTGCCTCTAGACTGCTGCCTTTCCAGCTCTCCTGCGCACCAGGACCACACGAGTCTAGGTCTCCAGGGTTTCGCCCGAAACAGGGGCTTAGTGGAGTCAGAAGTGGCACAGTTGGGAGGGTCTGTCTCCCACCCAGTCATGAAAGCCAGCGGCACAATCAGCAATCTGTCCTCTGCGCAGTGCTGTGCCCACCACCAGACCTGATCTTTTGCGATTCCCCTATATTTCCGTGCACCTCTCCCTGTTCACAGTCCAAAATCCCCCCGTATGAGTTTCGGCTGGATCTGGGGTTTAGTGTCGTAAGATAAGGGGTTCAATGCCATTGGGAGTCTCCGTTTCCCTCCCGCCAGAGAAAGCCTGCCAGGTACTCCGGCACCCTCTCTCTCAGCGCGCGCGTCTTCGTACCTCAGCTTTTTGCAGCTCCTCTGGGTTTCTGTGAGCCCCTCTCTTTCCTTCTAGCTGTAGAACTTACACTCAGCCAGCTTTCCTGTGGTTCTGGATGATGTTTGTTCTGTCTTTTAGTTGTAGTTTTGAAATTGTTGTGCGAGGCAGCAGTGTAGGTGTTTGCCTATGCCGCCATCTTGGATTCTCCTGCCATAAATGTGGTTTTGAACTCTGTCCAGTAGTTTGTTTTCCTCCATTTCTTTCATTCGTGACATGTTTCTTTGTCTCTGTATTTTGGCTGCTTCCCTATGTTGATAGAGTGGCTTTGTGTGCTAGTTGTCCTTTAGGGCCCAGTAGCTCCACTTCCCCAATCACCTGAGATCGACACTCTTGGTGCTCCCCTTTGTCGTCTGGGTACAGAGTCTTGTAGTTAAGCCTCGATTGCTATTGGTACACTGGGAGGAATTGACCTCCAGGCCAATTGACTGTGAGGACTAGCTGTGTCTGTAATGGGAGAATTGCTGTGCTGCCCCTCTGGGGCAGGACTTGATTCAGTGGGGTTTTGGTGCTCACCGAGTCTGCCTCTTGAGTGTGTCACTTATGTATGTGAGGAATTGAAATCTGGTGTTGTCTCACATTGACCTCTAGGTGCACTGGTTCCTCGATCTCCAAGGAGGTGCAAGTCAGCTACTGTCTCAGGCCACCCAGCAGGAACTACAGGGAAATCTGCAGATTTCTCCTCTTTGCTTAGAGTTAGGAAGTTTTGGAGTTGTCTGACTCAGTTGCAATTTGTTAGATTAAGCTGTGAGAGGACAGGCCATTCATATGCAACAGCTGCTGAGCACAGCTCCACGGGGTCTCAGGGAATCACTAGGCTAGGGTGTGGCAAACAGCAATGGTTGCCTGTCAGCCCTCTCTTCTGAGTTCTGTTCTGTGTCCTGCATCCCGTGCCCCAGGGCAGTAAATAATGATTCCTGTGCACACCTCTGTGAGAAGGCCATCCTCTCTTTCCGACCCAATTGGCTGACAGTCCAGTTTCTCCCTGTATGAGTCTTGGTCCCCAGAATCCTCACCGGAAACTGGAGTTCAGAGTGGTTGGGAACTTGTAACTCCCTCCCAATTGAAAAAAACAGCACACGCCACTCCGATTTGCACGCATCTCTGTACCTCTGTCTTTCTGAGCCTCTGCATATCCTACCAGGTCTCAATGCATTTTTTCTTTCCTTCTAGTTGTAGAACTTTCACTCCACCAGTTTTCCCGTGGTTCTGAGGGATAGTCATTTTGTCTTTTAGTTGTAGTTTTGGTGTGGTTGTGAGAGACAGTACGTATAGGTATACTTTTTATGCTGCCATCTTGGTTCCATGGATTACGTTCTCTTTATTTCCTGTATATTTCTTGTACATTTTTGCTTTGTGGATACCTTATACTTCATATATAACAAGCTGTGTTTATGGCAGTGTATTTTAAGTTGATGGTTGCTTAAGTGTTAAAACATAATCAAATCACTTACCTCCTTCACATTAGTTTTTGTCATCATTTTTTTTACTTTTTTTAGTGTGTGTTTGTGTGTATCCCTTAATCTATTATTGTGTTTACTCATTATCTTCCTACTTTTGCCTTTATACTAGCTTTAGTGTTCATTGATTCACTGATTTTATTATGTTAGCTTTTGTCAGTTAGAATTTTTTCTTTGCAATATTTTCTTATTCATATCTTCTCCTCCTCCATCTTCTTCTTCTTCTTCAGGTCCCTTTATAATTTATTGTAATACTGTTTTGATGGTGATGAGCTCCTTCAGCTTTTTTTTTTTTTAATGGGAAGAATCAGACCTTTAAATGTGACAGTCTCTGTTACTTTATCAGCAACAGTTAACAGTATCAATTAAAAAACTATGGGTTTCCTACCTGGTTTAGCTCAGTGGAAAAAGAGTCAGGCTGTGGACTGAAGGATCCTGGATTCGATTCCAGTCAAGGGCACATGATCGGGTTGTGGGCTTGATCCCCAGTGGGGTCGTGCAGGAAGCAATAGATGATTCTCTCTCATCATTGATGTTTCTTATCTCTCTCTCCCTCTCTTTTCCTCTCTGAAATCAATTTAAAAATATTTTTTTAAGAAAAGGAAAAAACACACAGAAAAACTATGGGTTATTCACCGATATGCATAAATGCATTTCTTATTCTTTGTAACAGATAGAATTAGGTGCTTTGACAAAATGCAGAATGATGATACTTGAATAAAAGTTAGTATTTTATTTGCTTAGCCTCGCCTCTCTGTACTTAGATATGGTCACTACTAACAAAGAACATTTTTCATTAATATTAGTTCAAGACTATCCAATCACTATTTGAAGTTAGTTTCTTATAACATCAATATTTATTTTAGTTAATTTCTTAGTAGAAAACAACTTTTATATACTATAAACTTTTTTTTTACTTTATAGTATTCATTTACTTATGAAAGAAATCCTGTGTGACTTTGTGTGTATTTTTTTTTAACCCAATAGATGAGAACACATCAAGCTACTTAAGCAAAAATATTTTGGCTTTCCGTGACCATAATGTTCTCTTGGGTACAACTTACTGGATCATAGCTAATGCTCTCAGGAGTGAACCAAGCTGCCTTGCTGAAATTGAGGAAAGCAAAGCTAGAAGAATCTTGGAACTTTCTGGATCTACTTCAGAGAATGTAGAAAAGGTAATGTTTATTACGAGAACAAACTTTTCGTGTTTGCATGTTATATGTCTTTAATGTACGACCTTTTGGTTGTATGAAATAAATAATCGGTGAGGGTGGAGTCAAGATGACAGAGTAGGTCAGCTGAACTTGCCGTCTCCTGAGATCACATCATAATTACAACTCAGTGATAGAATGAACCACCTGAACCTTTGCTGAACAGAATGTCTATAACTAAGATATAAGGAAAAAGCCACATCAAGACAGGTAGCAGAGTAAAGATGCGGAGCAGGTAGGTCTTATATCCATGGTGTGGCAATTAAGAAATGAGAGGAATAGATTGGCTTTGGAGGCCCCTCTGAGGAGCAAGGGGCAATAGCCTCACACCAGCCTCCCTAGCCCAGGGCACCTGTCTTGGAAAGAGGAATCCCCATAACATCTGGCTTTGAAAACTAACAGAGATGACGTTGAGAGGCAAATGGCTCTGTGAGACTGAATTGCCGCTTCTAAAGGGCCCTTTAGAAATTCACTTGCTCTAAGCTCCAACACAGGCACAGCAGCTCAGAAAGTGCCTGAGATACATGGAGAAGAACTAAATTGAATAACTTCAGGGAGAGGGCTGCAAGGTTAGGGAACAGGCTAACCCTTTCAGGGAATGTAAACACTAATAGGCATGCCATTGTTCCTTTGTTGAACTCCTTTTCTCAGCCAACTGGACCAGCACAGATGGGAACCTTGCTAACATTTGCCCTATCCCAGTATTTCCCTGATAACCCAAGCCCTTGATCACAGGACCCTTCCTAGCCTCTTTCATCTGCTTGTCTCCATGAGCAGCCTGCTTAGCTTATATTGCAAACTCTCTAAAAATCCACAAACCTCACAAGAGTATTGTCTAGCCTTGGCTCATGCATCAGACTCTCTCAAAAGTCCACAAGCTTCACACCAGCAGTAGCCAGCACAATAGTCATTGGCTTTAGCGTACATTGTATCTCCCACTAGGTGGTCCCGAAACTTTGTATAAGTGTTGGTCAG
Organism: Lasiurus cinereus; assembly: GCA_011751065.1. Classification (NCBI taxonomy): domain Eukaryota; kingdom Metazoa; phylum Chordata; class Mammalia; order Chiroptera; family Vespertilionidae; genus Lasiurus; species Lasiurus cinereus. The sequence goes on from JAAGEH010000040.1 coordinate 21,965,136, forward strand.
TCTTAGATCCAACTGAACAGCCACAGGCCCAGCACAAGCAGCAGCCAGCCTCAGTTTACATTCATAGTGCCCACCAAAGGGTGCCAAGTTCAGCACAAGCAATAGCTGGCTTGGTTCTTTCATGCACTTCCAAGCCCAGCACAAGCAGCTACCAACTGCAGATCAATTTGTAGCTCCTACCAAGTTACCACAAACCAGGCACAAGCTGTGCTGACCCTAACCCATACCAAAGCCCTTCTCAAGAGTATCCAGAGACAACACATCTATTGGACAGTCTCAGCTGGCACCGGAGCCCCATAAAGCAAGTCCCACTTTGTGGAATCAGCTCCTGCTCAATAGCTTATCCATTGAAGTCACAGATGGCTCTCACAGCCAGTCACTCTGAGTACCAACTCCACCCACTGGCATTCCAGCAGCAATTTAGGCCCAACTACATTAGGAGGGCACATATAACTCCCACACAGACACCACTAGCACCTGGCTCAGGAGATAAGACCGGCCACTGGATCCCACAGGACACCTCCTACATAAAGCCATTCTTTCAAGAATGAGAGCTGGAACAGATACATCTAATACATGGAAACAAACACAGAGAGTCAGCAAAAATGAGGAGGCAAACAGGCCCCAAACTATAAAATAGAAAAAAACTTCAGGAAAAGAAAATAAATGAAACACAGACAAACAATCTACTAGGTAGAGTTCAAAGCACTGGTTACAATTATGCTCAGTGAACAAGAGAGAAGAGTTCAAGTAGAACTTAAAGAGATGGAAAATATAATAAAGAAACAATCAGCATTTAAGGTTATAATAACTGCAATAAAAAATATGCAGATTAAATGAAGCAGAGAATCGAATCAGCAATTTGGAAGACCAGAACAGCTAAAAATAAAAATTAATTTAAATAATGAAGATAGTTTAAGGGACCCATGGGAACAATATTAATGGCACCAACATTTACATTTTAGTGGTCCCAGACAGAGAAGAAATAAAGACAGGGATTAAAATCCTATTTGAAGAAATAATGACTGAAAAATTCCGTAAACTCTTGAAGTACATATACTTCCAGGTATAAGAAGTGTGGAGAGTCCCAAATAAGATGAACCCAAGAGCCCTAGCCCTGGCTGATGTTTCTCAATGGTTAGAGTGTTCGCCTACTCACTGAAGGATTGTGGGTTCCAATTCCTGCTCCAAGAGTACATGCCTGGGTTGCGGTTTGCTCCCTTCCCCCGGTTGGTGAGCGAGCAGGACACAGCCAGTTGATGTGTCACTCTCACATCGATGTCATCCCCATTCCCGATCTCTCTCCTTTTCTTCCACTCTCTCTGAAAAAGCAATGGAAAATATATCCTCAGGTGAAGGGGGGGTGGGGGGGGAAATGAACTCAAACAGGCCTATAACTAAAGGCCTTAGATTCAAGACAAAGGAAATACTAAAAGTATCAAGCGAAAATCATCGTACATGCAAGGGATTTCCCATAAGACCATCAGATGATTTTTCAACAGAAGCTTTGCAGGCCCAAAGGTCAATTACATGTCCTATTAAAAGTGACCAAAGATAAAACGTATAACCAAGATTATTCTATCCAGCAAGGTTATTTTTTAGAATTTTAGGAAAGATATTTTCCAAGACAAGCAAAAGATTAGGGAATCCATCACTACTAAATTAGCAGTACATGAAATCTTTTATATATATATATATATTTTTTAATTGATTTTTTACAGAGAGGAATGGAGAGGGATAGAGAGTTAGAAACATCAATGAGAGAGAGGCATCGATCAGCTGCCTCCTGCCCGCCCCCTACTGGATATGTACCTGTAACCAAGGTACATGCCCTTGACCTGGAATCAAACCTGGGACCCTTCAGTCCACAGGCCTATGCTCTATCCACTGAGCCAAACCGATTTCGGCGAGTACATGAAATCTTGACAGGACTTCTTTAAGTAGAAAATAAAAAAGATTAAAATAAAAATAAAATGTAGAACAGAAAAAATATCTCACAAAGGCAAATACTTGTAAGAATAGTGAATCAATAAAAAAGTCAAAAGTATGAATTTATGTGTAAATATAATAAGGAATACACACACATAAAGAGATAAAATCTGACAAAAACATGTGGGGGAGAAAGGGAGACAGAAAATCAACAAGGAAACCAAGGCTTTGAATGATGCATTACAGCAGATGGATTTAATTGATATTTTTAGACATTTCACCCCAAAACATTGTATACAAAACATTATATACATTATATACACATGGGACATTTTTCAGAATAGACCACATGTTAAGCCACAAAATAAGACTCAATAAATGTAAGGGAAGGAAATCATATCAAGCATGTTCTGTGGTCACAATGGTATGAAACTAGAAATGAAATTCAAGTAGAAAACTGGGAAACATACAAGCACATGGAAGATAAACTACATGTTACTAATTAATGAATGGGTTAACTATGAGATCAAGGGGAATCAAAAATCGTTAAGACAAATGAAAATGAAAACTGACCTAAAGTATGAGATTAACCAAAGCATTATTAAAAGGGAAATCTATAGCAATACATGCCTACCTCAAGAATCAAGAAAAATGTCCAATAATCTCAAGTTAATACTTTAAGGAACTAGAAAAAGAAGAGCAAACAAAGCCCAAAGTGAGTAGAAAGAATGAAATAATAAAGATCATAGCAGAAATAAATGAGTCTTAAAAAAAAATAGAAAAGATCAATGAAAACAAGTGCTGGCTCTTTGAAAAGACAAAATTGACAAATATTTAATTAGATTCACCAAGAAAAAAAGTGGACTCAAATCAGAAATGAATGGGAAGAAGTGACAACCAACACCAAAGAAATACATAGGTTTATAAGAAAACTCTACAGTTATATGCCAAAAAATAATGTAAATCAGGAAGAAACAAAATTTGAACAGAATGATAACTAATAATGAAATTGAGTCAGTTATCATAAAACACTAAAGAATTTTTGATCAGATGGCTTCATAGGTGAATTTTACCAACATTCAAAGTAAAATTAATGCCTAATTATTCCAAAAAATTAAAGAAGAAAATGTTCCCAAATTCATTTTACAAAGCCAGCATTGCCCTGATACCAAAACTAGACATTAAAAAAAAAATTACCAATCAATATCCCTGATGAACAGACAGGAAAATCCTAACCAAATTATTAGCAATCCAAATTTAGCAATATTTAAAAAAAATCATATACTTTGATCAAGTGGGATTTATTCCAGAAGTGCAAGGTTTGTTTAATATCTGCAAATGAAGATGCTACTCCACATAAACAAAAAGATAAAAACTCTCAGAAAAATGGGATAGAGGGAACATACTTCAACATAATAAAGGCCATATATGAGAAACCCAGGGCTAATATCATACTCTGGTGAAAAGCCGGAAATTTTTCCTTAATACCAGGAACAGGAAAAGGATGTCTCCTTTCATCACTTTTACTCAACACAGTATTGGATGTCCTAGCTACAGCAATCAGACAAGAAAAAGTAATTAAATTATTCGACTTGGAAAGGAAGAAGTAAACCTCTCATTATTTTCACATGACCTGATACTACCTAGAGAGAACCCTAAAGGCTTCACTAAGAAAGCATTAAAACTAATTAATGAACTCCATAAAGTAAGATGATATAAAATTAATATTTAGAAATAATTGCACTTTCATATGCCAATAACATAATATCAGATCAATTAAGAAAGTCCCATTTACAGTTGCATCAAAAAGAATAAAATACCAAGGAATAAAGACTATTACTTGGAAAAACGATAGGACCTTGAAGAAGATACAAATAAATGAAAAGATACATGCCATGCTCATTGTTTGGAAGAATTAATATCATTGAAAGTCCATAACACTGGAAGGAAAATACAGATTCAGTGTAATCTTGATCAAAATACCATGGCATTTTGCACAGAACTAGAACAAATAATCCTAATATATTAATTGAATCCCAAAAAATTATCAGAGCAATGTTGAGAAAGAAAAACAAGTATCACTGTACATGATATAAAACTAATAAGATTTTATTTTGTTTTTAAAATATATTTTTAAATTAGTTTCAGAGAGGAAGGGAGAGGAAGAGATAGAAACATCAACGATGAGAGTGAATCATTGATTGACTGCCTCCCTCTGTTGGGGATCTAGCTTGCAAACTGGGTATGTGCCCTGACTGGGAATTGAACCATGATCTCCTGGTTCATAGGTCAATGCTTAACCACTGAACCATATCAGCTGGACTTCAACAAGGTTATAGTAATCAAAACAACATGGTACTGCCATAAAAACAGAGGTATATCAATGGAGCAGAATAGAGAGCCCAGAAAAATCACACCTATGTGTTCAATTAAACTATACCAAGGAGATAATATCCATTGGGGAAAAGATAGTCTCTTCAATAGATAGTATTGGAAAATGGACAGATAAATGCAAAGAAACTAGACCAGTTTTTTACACCATATAAAAAAATAAAATGGACTGTAGACTTATATTTAAGAATTGAAACAATGAAGTTCTTAGAAGAAAACAGTCAATAATCTATTTTATATTGGTCTTAGCAATATTTTTTTGATATATGTCTCTTGTGACAAATACACCAAAAGCAAAAATAAACAAATGGGGCTACATTGGACTAAAAAGCTTTTACACTACAAAGGAAGCCATTAACAAACAAAAAGACCACCTACTGATGGCAGAAAATACTTGCCAGGATACATCTTATAGGTTAATATCCAAACTTTATAAAGAACACGTACAACTCAACACCAAAAAAAAAAAAAATCTAATTAAAAAATGGGCAGAGGACCTGAATGAACACTTCTCCAAAGATGGCCAGTAGATTTAATAAAAAGATGCCCATCATTAGTCATCAGGGAAATGCAAATTAAAACCACAATAAATTTTTTAAATATATTTTTAAATTAATTTCAGAGAGGAAAGAAGAGGGAGAGAGAGAAACATCAATGATGCGAGAGAATCATTGATTGACTGCCTCCTGCACACCCCAGACAGGGGACTGAACCTGTAACCTGGGCATGTGCCTTGACTGGGAATTGAACTGTGACCTCCTGGTCATAGGTCCATGCTCAACCACTGAGCCATGCCAGTCAGGCTTAAATTCTTAATTTTTAAGGTTTTGTCACTTCCAGTAACTTCAGTCAGTGGGAATTCTGAATAGTTGTCCCTTTTGCTAATACTATGTGGGAATCTGACTGCCAGTGGATTATCCATTTATGAAGTGAAGCACCAAACAAGAAAAAAATACGACAGTTTTGGGGAAAAATATAGAGCTCTAGTATTTCTTTATTCCACTTTGTTCCATTTTATTGCTTTTCAACTACTACTTAAAATGAAGATTTATTCGACAGTTGGAAAAAACAGTATGTTCTCAAAAGAATGAATTATAGAAATTCACTCCCAATCTTTAGGAATTAGGTTAAATGTTTTTTGATAGCTGAGACGAGAGAGCCATTATTTCAGTATCCTAGGTAGGATTAGTTTTAACCTGGACTTTAAAAACTAAAAAGAAACAAACAGAAAATCTATAGTAATAAAAGCATAATATGCTAATTAGACCAGATGATCTTTCAGACGAAGCTAGGACTGCTAGGAAAGCCTGGGTCCTGGGTGCCAGAGGGAAACAATTGTTGGCAGCTGGGGGAGGATGGCATAAATTTCATGCATCAGGCCTCTAGTAAATAATGACCATAACTTTGCATTTTTATAATATACTAGTCCTGGTGCACGAAATTTGTGCATGGGGGAGGAGGAGTGTCCCTCATCCCAGCCTGCACCCTCTCCAATCTGGGACCCCTTGAAGGATGTTCAGCCGCCCATTTAGGCCTGATCCCAGTGTGGCAGGGGGGTGCAGTTAGGGGCGACCAGGCCTTTATCATCACAAGTAGAAAGTAGAGTTTGTCCACAAAACTTGAATCCTGCTGGCAGGTTTTCTGAGACCTCTGTGAATTCTAGGTAGTCACTGCATTGCACCAGAGAGCGTTTCATCACCTTTCTGAGGCCACAAGGACAGCTGAGGAGGAAATGCCTTCTGGCCGGGGCCCACAGCCCGCAGCTGGGGTGGTAGATGCTTATATGGCGCTGGTGGATTTCTGTGACCAACGGCTTCGGAAGGAGGAAGAGACTACATCAGGTGACTCACAAAAGAAAAGAAAATTATGTCCCATTAGGTTACTATAAAGTTTTAAGAACTTTGTGCATACTTTGGTTTCCTATTTGTGTTCGTTTTAAAATGAGGAAAGTCTTGCCTTTTTAAGAAGGAATGACATCTCCAAGCAACATGACCTGCTTATCTTCTATCTGGAGTCAAGCTGTCTTCCAGCTCTCCATTTACTTCACTTCCACTTGCATGTTTTGCTTGTTTGGTATTATTGGCCTTATGTGTCCTTACTCTTGTTCCTGGAATTAATTCAGGAACCAGCAGCTGCCCTTGATGTTTCCAGCCCAGGAAGCAAACCGCTTCGTGCAGAATGGGTAATGTCATAGAAGATTCAGCTTTGAGATAGAAACTTGTAGGTGTAGTCCAAAATTGCTTCTGGTCTTTTAAAGAAGTTGTTAGGGAAGAAAAATTACATACTAAAAAAATAAGCCAAAAGGGAAACTAGAATTACATGTTACATTTATAATTTATGTGTAAGTGGATATATTGACCATGGCTGTTTTTATCTCTGTCCATGTTAGTTAGTGAGTCTGTAGAACTGCAGACGTATCCTGCCCTTGTGGTGGATAAAATGTTGAAAGCTTTAAAATTACATTCCAATGAAGCCAGGCTGAAGTTTCCCAGACTACTGCAGATTATAGAGCAGTACCCAGAGGAGACCCTGAGCCTGATGACAAAAGAGGTGAGTGTCTTTAGTCCATGGAACTTAAAAGACATATTCCTATTTCTATCCAAGCACATTAATGTGTATAATGCATATATTTTAGCTTTTCCTAACAAGCATATAATTTTGCTACATTCCAAGAACATGGGTTATTTAAAACTGTATAAAGGAGTGTTCACATTTACCCATTTTCCCTAGTGGATGTTGATAACTCTGTCTGACAAAGACCCCAAGAAATAGAGGAGGAGGTATGTATATCTGAAACAGAGATGGGAATTTTCTGGAGTACAGTTTACTGTCCATAAAGACAAAGTTGTGGTCTTAGCACTTGTTGATGCCTGTGCTCAGTGCATTACTTAGTCCAGGGAGAAAGGACTACATTTTCGCTGGCATCCCACCCCCAGTGACTACAGTGCCTGCAGCAGTACCGTGTCCACAGGGACCCTGGGGCATCTGAATTCAGTGTGCGTTTGTGGGTACACAGAAGCAGCCTGCAGTCCCACACATATTCTGTTCACCAGCTTGTATGTCCCTGCTGTCCTCACCCCACACTGGGCTTCGTCATCCTACTGCCTTCCTGTCTGTTAGGTCTGTGAAAGGAGGGCTCCTTACTGACTTTTATAGACGTTTAACTGAAAATAGTGAACTTTTGAATTGATAACGTAATAATAGTTCAGAAACACTGATATAATACTTTACTAGCCGTCTTAGTAGGTTTTTTAACAATGCAGTTCTCTGAGCTGAGACGCAGGGCCGGTCAGGGCTTTCCCACTCCTCTGACCCTTGTGGATTGGGAGTGGTGGAGTTGTTTCAGTAGGTTTTAAACGCAGATTAACTTTAGAAATGCCTTATCGGTGTGCTTTTCCTAAAGACAAATGAAGAAATAAGTTATAATCTTATTTTTAAATTATTTTATTTATATATTTAAGGTAGCACTTTCTTAAATAAATAAGGGGTTGAGTCAATGTTATGACACTGGGGAGAGACTTGAGATGGGGCAGCTCCCTATGGCTGTGTATTCTGATACAATTTATACTCACATACCCTGCTCTTCCCTCATTTATGGGTAAAGTTATGAAGCTTGCACACATTCTCTCCTCATGCCAATATGCCAAGTATAACAGATTTTATCTTGAAATTAACACCTTAAAAAGCATTTTAATTTTGAATAAATTTTGAAAATTGTCTTGGTGTAAAGAAACAAAAACCAGAAGTCATAAAGAAAAATAATTTGACACTTCTATGCAGGAAAAAATATTCCATATACAAAGTTTAAAAAACTGGAAGAAAAATACTTTCAGTACATATTCAAGATGGGTTGAAGTGTCCACTCTACACCATAAATAGACCACTTGAGAGTGGTTAAGGGAAATGCACATGTGATAATTGTAGCAACACACATAGACAGGCTGTTTACTTAAAAACTTTTTGTTGTTATGAGCTGATTTGCCTCATTAATAATGAAACATGAAAATTAAAATTAGGTTTTTCCCTTCTCAGATTGATAATGAATTTTTTAAAAATTGATTGTGTCCAAAGTTTTTTTCAGTGCAGCTTACATTCAGTAATATTTTATACTAGTAGCCCTGTGCACAAACCCGTGCACCAGTAGTTCTTTGGGGACCCTGGCTGCGCTGCACCTGCGACCCAGAGGCTTTCCGCAGCCCAGAGGCCCCTCCAGGGCTGGGCTCAGAGAGCTTGCCTCACAAAGCAAGCATTCCATCAGGCTGCTCACGCTGCCTGCTCTCAGCGGCCGTCCTTCCCCCCTCTCCCCGCTCCCCCACGCCAGGAATGGGGGACTCGGGCAGGGCTGAGAGGACTGGGCGCTGCCACCTTGTGGCTATGGGCGCCACCATCTTTGTGACAGAGTGATGGTTAATTTACACATTACCCTTTTATTGGATAGAATTAGTTTCAGGTATATAGCATAGTGGTTAGATAATCAAATACTTTACAAAATGTCCCCCCTGATATTTTCAGTACCCAACTGGGCCATAGTGATCCAAACAACATGGTACTGGCATAATTCACTTCTAGAAATGCAGATTTAAAAGACTTTTTGGAGAGAGATCTAGCAATGTTTTTTTACAATTGTTAATGTTCACACAGTAATTTTACTTCTAGAAATTTATCCTAATGATGTATAGCACACATACAGTAGGATGTCCACTGTAGCATTATCTGTAACAGCAAAAATTAGAAAATACCCTAAAAAATCATTTTAGGGCAGTAGTTAAATGAAATGGAATACTATGTTGCAGTTAAAAGGAATGAGGTAAATCTGTCTTAAGAAAAACCAGCAACAGTACACCTCGTCTGATTCCAATCTTGTAAGGGAAGGATATGTGTGCACATACCTAGAAAATATCTGGAAGAATCAAATGGTTCTCAGTGGAACAGGAATTGAGAGAGCTGAGGGAGAGAAGACTCTATTTTATTTTCGTTTTGATGCTTCTCGTTATAAATATATATACTTCTTATATTGGACACATTGCTTTTATAATAAGCATTTAATTTTTATTCATCATTAAGTTACAGCTCTCTGTGTTTTAGATTTCTTCCATTCCTTGCTGGCAGTTCATTGGGTGGATCAGCCACATGCTGGCCTTACTGGACAAGGAGGAGGCCGTAGCCATCCAACACACCGTGGAGGAGATCGCTGATCACTACCCCCAGGCCATTGTCTACCCGTTCATAATAAGCAGTGAAAGCTATTCCTTCAGAGATACTTCTGCTGGTCATAAGAATAAGGAGTTTGTGGCAAGGTGATATTGCAGAGAAATTGGGTTGATTTCTGCTGTAGTTAAATATTACAGTTTTTTAAAAATGTGTAAGGTAAAAGCAAACACATGGAAGCTTATATTTGTCTTCAAATTAATTAGAGCTTTCACTGAAGAATAGAAAATCTTAGATATCTTTGTTAAATGTACCTACGCTAGATATGTTACTTGTTAAAATTTATTTTTTTAAATACATATCATGCCTAATCAGTTTGGCTCGATGGATAGAGCATGGGCCTGTGGACTGAAAGGTCCCAGGTTTGATTCTGGACAAGGGCATGTACTTTGGTTGTGGGCACATCCCCAGTAGGGGGTGTATACAAGGCAGCTGATAAATGTTTCTCTCTCATCGATGTTTCTGACTCACTATCCCTCTCCTTTCCTCTATGTAAAAAATAAAATATATTTTAAAAATAAAATACATTTTTTAAAATAAATCTTTATTGTTCAGATTATTATAATTGTTTCTCTTTTTTCCCCTCCATAGCTCCCCTCCACCTGGCTTCGACCCCACCCTCTGCCCTTATCTCCCCCCATTGACCTCATCCCTAGGTGTATGTTTTTTGTCCAGTCTCTTCCTGTACCCCCTCACCTCTTTCCCCCTGAGAATTATCAGTCCACTTCCTTTCTATGCCCCTAATTCTATTATAGTCACTAGCTTATTCTGCTCATCAGATTTTTTATTCACTTGATTTTTAGATTCACTTGTTGATAGATAAGTATTTGTTGTTCATAATTTTTATCTTTATCGTTTTCTTCTTCCTCTTCTTAAAGAGTACCTTTCAGCATTTCATATAGTACTGGTTTGGTGTTGATGAACCTTTAGTTTTTTCTTACCTGTGAAGCTCTTTATCTGCCCTTCAATTCTGAATGATAGCTTTGCTGGGCAGAGTAATCTTGGTTATAGGTTCTTGCTATTCCTCACTGAATATTTCTTGCCACTCCCGTCTGGCCTGCATAGTTTCTGTTGAGAAATCAGCTGACAATAGAATGGATGCTCTCTTGTAGGTAATTAACTGTTTTTCTCTTACTGCTTTTAATATTCTCTTTGTCATTTGCTCTTGGTATTTTAATTATGATGTGTCTTGGTGTGGTCCTCTTTGGATTCCTTTTGTTTGGGGTTCTATGTGCTTCCTGAACTTGTAAGTCTGTTTCTTTCACCAGGTGGGGGAAGTTTTCAGTCAATATTTCTTCAAATAGGTTTTCAGTATCTTGCTCTCTCTCTTCTTCTGGCACCCCCAAAATTCTGATGTTGGTATGCTTGAAGTTGTCTCAGAGGCTCCTTACACTATCTTCATATTTTTGGATTCTTTTTTCTTCTTGCTTTTCCAGTTGAGTGTTTCTGCTTCTTTGTATTTCAAATCTTTGGTTTGATTCTTGCATTCCTCTAGTCTGCTGTTAGTTCTCTGAATAATATATTTTATTTCAGACAGTGCATGTTTAATTGCTAGTTGGTCCTTTTTCATTTCCCCTTGGGTCTCGCTAAATTTATCTATTTTTTCTAGGAAATTCTTAAAAAACCTTATAATATTTTGAACTCTATATCCAGTCGTTTGTTTTCCTCCATTTCTTTTGTTTGTGATCCGTTCTTTTGTTTCCACATATTTCACTGCTTCCCTGAGTTGGTAGAGTAGCTTTGTGTGCTAGGTGTCCTATGTGGCCCAGTAGCTCTGCCTCCCCAGTTACCTGAGGTGGACACTCTTGGTGCACCCTTTCGTGGACTGTGTGTACAGTCTTGTTGTAGTTAATTCTTGATTGTTGTTGAATTGATCTCCAAGCCTATTGGTTGTGAGGATCAGCTGTGTCTACACCTGGAGAACTTCTGTGCTGGACTCAGCCTTAAGACTTGCAAGATTGCATCAGCCTCCATGCTGGGCTTGAATGTGGTGGAGCCTCAGGGCTAAGCAGATAGCCTTGGCTTCCAGTCAGCCCTGCCGTACATGTAGGCCCCTGGGTCTCAGTGCCTCTAGGTAATCTCTGCAGCCTCTCTGTGTGCATATGTACTTGCCTCCAGACCTCTGCCTTTCCAGTTCCCCTGATTTTCCGTGTGCTCTAGGGACCTGTATGAGTCTGGATCTCCAGGGTCTCACCTCAATCTGGGGTTCAGTATAGTTGGACCTGGATTTTAGTGCTGTTGGGAGGTTCTGTTTTCCTCCCACTAGATGAAGCCAGCAGCACAACCAGCAGTCAGTGCTATGTGTGCACACATTCACTCACTCCCAGACCCCTGTCTTTCGCGGCTCCCCTAAGTTTCCTGGCACTCCTTCCTTTTCACAACAGACCAGACTCCCCTGTATGAGTCTTGCCTGGAACTGGGGTTCAGTGCAGTCAGAAGTGTGGTTCATTACAGTTGGGAGTTTCCGTCTCCTTCCCGCTAGAGCAGTGGTTCTCAACCTTTCTATTGCCAAGACCCTTTAATACAGTTCCTCGTGTTGTGGTGACCTCCAACCATAAAATTGTTTTCGTTGCTACTTCATAACTGTAATTTTACTACTGTTATGAATCATAATGTAAATATCTGTGCTTTCTGATAGTCTTAGGCTGCTAGCGACCCACAGGTTGAGAATTGCTGTGCTAGAGGAAGCCAGCCAGACCCTCCTCTACCTGTCCTCTCCACGAGCGTATCTCCATACCTCAGCTTTTAACAGCTCCTCTGAGTGAAGCTTCATGAGCTCCTCCCTTTACTTCTAGTTGTAGAATTTTCACTCAGCCAGCTTTCCTGTGGTTTTGGATGGTGTCTGTTCTGTCTTTTAGTTGTAATTTTGAAATTGTTGTGCAAGGCAGCAGTTTAGGTGTTCACCTATGCCACCATCTTGGTTTCTCCTAAAATACATTTCATTTTAAATACTATTCATGGAACATTCTACCCTTATGCTAGTAACAATTTGTTGGTTGAAACAGACTAGATGAAATGCTTTTAAAATCAATTCTTGAAATTCTTCTTAAATTGAAGATATCCAAGAAGCCCCTCTTCTTAATTAGGACTCAATGGGCTGTGTGAAGGGTCATTCCTTTCACTTCTTCAGTTGATTATAAGTGGAAATATAACTAGCAATGGTATAATACTTTTGCAAGAATACATTATAAATGGATAGTATCTTAGTAGACAGTCCCTATCAAAAGCTTTTTGTTGTTAGGAGTTAATTTGCTTTTTTATTTAGTGTTTTAATAGAGTTAGGCATAGCTTTTATTATGGTTTGTCAATAGATTGGTTCTGCACACTCTGTCTGCCACTGCTGGTGCCCCATCCCATGGTCTCTCAGCAGAGTCAGCTGCAACATGGTTAACTAGTTTAAAAGAAAGAAAGCAAAAAGTTTTAAAAATTTGTTGAGAAAGTGGCCTTTTCTTTCATAACATAACTTCAGAACTGTATGGATCCAATTGTATACATCAAAATGTTGACATTTACAAGAAAATTTAATTTTATCTAAGAATCTCACCTCTTTATAGAATGCAGTAGTCCTCCTTTATTCACGAGGGATATGTTCCAAGACCCTCAGTAGATGCCTGAAATTGCAGTTATGCCAAACTCTATCTATACTTTGTTTTGTCCTATAGATACATAACTATATAAAGTTTAATTTATAAGTTAGGTGCAGTAAGAGATCGACAATAATAATAATAAAACAACAATTATAACAACATAAGGTAACAAATGTTATGTGATTGTGGCCTCTCTCACAAATATGTTATTGTACTGTATTCACCTTTCTGGTGATAATGTAAGATGATGCAGGGCCTAAGTGATGAGATGAAGTGGGGTGAATATGCTGGACAAAGAAATGATTCATGTTCCAGGTGGGACAGTACCAGATTTTATCACTACTAGAATGCCATGCAATGTAAAACGTATGATTTGTTTATTTCTGTATTTTCCCACTTAATATTTTTGGACCATTGTTAACCACAGATAACTGATACCACAGAAATTGTAGATAAGAGGAGATTGTGGTACATACTTTGTTCTTTATCTGATACTAGAGGCCTAGTACAGAAAAATCGTGCATGGGAGGTGGGGGGAGGTCTCTCAGCCCAGCCTACACCCTTTCACAATCTGGGACCTCTCGGGGGATATCCAATTGACAGTTTAGCATCCCTTTCGCAATATGGACCGCTGACTCCTAACCACTGGCCTGCCTGCCTGCTCATCCCTAACCACTCACCCGCCTGTCCCATTGCCCCTAACTGCTCACCTGCTTGCCTGATCACTCCTAATCACCTCTGCTTCAGGCCCTGCCACCACAACTTCATTTGGGAGGACATCTGGAATAATGTCTGGAAGGTTGTTTAGCTCTCTGATCTAATTAGCATATTATACTTTTATTATTATAGATTAGATAGAATGTGTAAATTGCTTCTTCCCTAGTTCTGTTAAGTTTTATATATAAGTAAAAATAATTATAAATTACAGGACTTGATCAGTGGAAGATGTTTGATTACCTAAACTTGGTAATTTTTTATAGGATTAAAATTAAGTTGGATCAAGGAGGAGTGATTCAAGATTTTATTAATGCCCTAGAACAACTCTCTAATCCAGAAATGATCTTTAAGGTAATATTACATCTTCTAACACATAAAACATAGAACTTAGATAAAATCTACTTATAATCTAGCTTGATTTTTCTCTTTTTTTTCACCCCCTGCACAGGACTGGACTGATGATATCAAAGCGGAATTAACAAAAACCTCCATAAATAAAAAAAACATTGAAAAGATGTATGAAAGGATGTATGCAGTCTTGGGAGACTCAAAGGCTCCAGGCCTTGGCGCTTTTAGAAAGAAGTTTATTCAGGTATGGATAATGGCAGCCTGCCTTTATGATAGAATCATTGTGAAGATCAGTACTTACATTTGCTGGTTTGTTATCAATTCTGGTTTTAAAATGGCTGTGGAATTTGTAAACTGTCTTTAGATATGATGCTTTCTCCGAAATATTAATGGCATATTTTTAGGTCATACAGAGCAAAGAGGGTCAATAGGTAAAATCTTGGGGGTTTGATTACATTGTGTTCTTCATGCTCAGATTCTTAGATATGAAGGTTACATGTAGCTTAATATTTTTAAGTCTCAGAATGGTTTGAATATTGGATCAATAAATATTTGTATTTTATATAGGTTAACCATTGGTGAGCACTTATCTCTGTTCAAGGCACTCTACTGGGTGCTATAGGAGATATCAAGAGAAGATTGACACCGTTTCTGAATTCAAAGGAATTGTTAGCAGATACTGTATGTAAAGAACTATGGCCCAAGAACAATGTGATATGTGAGATCCATTTCTAAAGATGTTTTAGAGTTGGAAGAAAGATAACCTTCACACCTCAGTTTGAAGTGAATCAAAAAAATCCTCTTAGAACAAGTGGACATCAAAGAGCCTTGCCATGTCCAGATTCCATACCACATGCCTCATGCTTGTTGCTCCCTCTACATGAGTTTCTCTCCTGGCCCCGTCTAGCTGGATAGCTCACCCTGAGAGATGTGTCTTTGCATTATTTCTCCTTCAGAGCCCATTTCTGAACCTCCGTCTCCTTGTTGTCCCTATGAGTTAGGTGTTCCTTCCTCTCTGCTGCCTGAAGCATCTACATACACATCTCTTAGCATTGATCCATGTTGTAGCATATGTCAGTACTTCACTCCTTTTTAAATTTTATTTATTTTTGTATTGATTTCAGAGAGGAAGGGAGAGGGGGAGAGAAAGAGAGACATCAAAGATGAGAGAAATCATTAATTGGCTGCCTCCTGCACACCCCTCCTGGGGATCAAGCCTGCAACCCAGGCTTGTGCCCTTGACCAGAATCAAACCTGAGACCCTTCAGTCCGCAGTCTGATGCTCTATCTACTGAGCCAAATGAGCTGGGCAGTACTTCACTCCTTTTTATTGCTTAATATTATTCCACTTTATGCCATGTTTTGTTTATCCTTTCATCAACTGATGGACATTTTGTTTTTTCCCCAGTTCTTAGTTCTTATGAGTAGTGCTGCTGTGAACATCAGTGTACAGGTTCTTTTTGCAAAATCCTCAGGAATAGAAAACTGTATTTATCTTAAAAGAATAAAAATAAATAAAATAAATTACATATATATTAATAATATATATATTAATAATATATAATATATTGATTTCAGAAAGTAAAGTAGAGAGGGAGAGAGACAAACATCAGTGACAAGAGAGAACCATCACTTGGCTACCTCCTGCACGCCCCTCTACTGGGGATTGAGCCCATAACCCAGGTATATGTCCTTGACCAGAATTGAACCTGGGACCCTTCAATGCACAGGCTGACGCTCTATCCACTGAGCCAAACTGGCTAGAGCCATATTTATCTATAATTCTTTAATTTATGCCTCTCAAATTAGACTTATGGACAGAGTTTTCACCCTATTCATCTTTTTTTTTTCACTACCTATAATTGGGTGTGAAATAGGCATCTTTAATTAGATGCAGGAATGGTATAGTTCTGGTAAGTAGAGATAGATTTTGGTAGGTCATTTCTACTTTGGGTAGTTTTAGTTAAAGGTATGAATAAGTGTAAGAATCTACAGGACTGTCATTGCCTAAATGTGACCAGGGATTTATCTCCTAAAA
The DNA here is from genome assembly GCA_011751065.1 of Lasiurus cinereus. Taxonomy (NCBI): domain Eukaryota; kingdom Metazoa; phylum Chordata; class Mammalia; order Chiroptera; family Vespertilionidae; genus Lasiurus; species Lasiurus cinereus. The sequence goes on from JAAGEH010000040.1 coordinate 21,981,354, forward strand.
GTCAAGATAAAATCATGCATGCGCACTGAGTGCGGGCTGCTCTGAGGACCCAAGAGGCAGGACGCACAGGTAGCACATTCTGGCCCTGGGCCCCTGCATTCCGACTCTGCTCACCCTCCTTCCTACAAGCAAGTGAAAGCTGACAGAGAGGATATGCTGGGTGAACCGGAGCAAGAAGATGCCATTGCCCAGTTCCCATACATGGAGTTCACTGGGTGGGACAGCATCCCCTGCCTCTCATGCCCAGGGACAGGCTACATCCAACAGCGCAAGTAAATGAGCTGGTGGCTTTGATCCCACAGTAATGAGAGATTGTGTGCTCATAGAACCAAGCAGTATGTCCTCCTGTCTGTCCTGCTCTGTCTCCTGGCATTTGGGTTAGTGATTTTCTTCCTGTTTCCAAATTCAGTCCTTGTGGACGACGGCATCAGAGTGATGACAGTTACATCATTCAATAAGCAGGACTCCCTTGTAATCCTCACCGTCAAAGCCACCCTGAAAATCAGGGACTCCTACTTGTATTCTGTGGCAGTGGCCAGCCTGTGCAGCCAAGTTCAGTGTGTGCACACAGTGGTTGGGTCCTATGTGACAGCTAACGTCTCCCTCACTCCAACTTTGGAGTGAGCAGCTGGTGAGTGTGACAGTGCAGGCAGAGGTGGGATGGCCATTTTCCTATGTGTACTTCTGCACATTGCCCAGTGTCCAGGTGTACAACATAGTGATCTTCATGAGAACTTCAGTTAAGATCTCATATATTGGCCACATATCATGTCTCCTTAGAGACACATCACTATGTGGATTGTGGAATAGATTCCTCAGCATTTAGAAAATGCTTTTGACAGCACCTGTCAGAAGAGACACAGCATCTGTTCTCAGGGCCCGAGTTCCATACCTACCCCAGGTGGTAGAAGTAGAGGAGAAACTGGTTCTCTTAATCCCTAGCAAACATCCTCCTGCCACTGGGGAAGAAAACTCACCTCAATAGTACCATTCATGTATCTCCGATCCAGCAGAATCACTGCCCAGTGAATAGTAGGCACTCAAGGTTTGAAGAATTAAATTCAGATCTTTTCAGCTGTTCTTGGAGCATTATAAATTGAAAACTTACCGTGCTAGGTTATAAAACCATAGAGTGACATGGAGGTAGGACAATTAGTGTAGTACTGTGATACAGAAGATTTGATATGTTGTGAAGCCTAGTAATATAGGTCATACAATCAAATACAGAGATTTATAATCGTATCTTTTTTAAAAATCAGAAGGTATTTTTCTACCAAATCTCTAATCTCTGTTCCAGCCAATGGATGAAGGCTAAATCGAGCCCCATGTAGGCTCTTGGTGAAAACAGTGATAACTTTCTGTAAGTTCCTAGGCATTTGGGAGCAGATGGAAACTGTCCCCTATTGAATGGTCTGTGCTTGCTTTATGTATTCAGGTTTCCCCTCCCTGCTGTCTCCTGTGCTGATGCGGTCCTGATCATAGTTGTGCAGGTGCACTAACTGTCCTATCTGCAACGTTCAGATTTACCTTACACAGTAATATTTAAGATAAGTTATTATGAATTTCAGGCTTTTCGAAAAGAATTTGATAAATACTTTGGGAGACAAGGTTCTAAGCTACCTGGAATGAAGCTTCATGACTTCAATGACATTACCAATGCTCTGCTTTTAAAAATGCGCCAAGACTCAAGGCCACCTGGGAACCTGAAAGAATGCTCACCCTGGATGAGTGACTTCAGAGTGGAATTCCTAAGAAATGAGCTAGAGATTCCTGGTGAGTGAATCTTTAGAAGTGGCAAAGCTACTTTAAGGAGAATAGTGCTGTAGCAAGAATTTATGATTTCTAAAATAATGTCAAGATTTTGACAGTCATTTTTATTTTAAATTCTTGTCATATTTTTATCATATGAATCAGTATACTTTATTCAATGTCTAATTAGATTATAGTTTTCTTATATTCCTGATTATGACAAGTGTTCAGATTCCTATCTAATAATAATGTTAATGTAATTTCTTCTAAATATCCAGGCTTTGCTTCTGAATACCTTTTCCTCAGAAATATAATATGGGTATAAATGCAAATCCCTTCTTGGGATGTACATGCTGGATCCATTCACAGTGACAAGATAATGATAAATGACTTACCTTTGAGAAAAAGAATTATGACATTGAGAATAAAGACAAGTTGGTCAGATGTGAACATAGCATTTTTCAAAGACAATTTTTGTACATTTCATGTACAAAATTCACCAGACCCCCCCCCAAAAATGTTTTAATATGGTTATATCCATTGGATATAAAAACATTTGGAGAAATACTTTTCTTTGTTATTATTAACAACTATGTATTGTATACAGGCAGTTTTTAAGAAAATACTTTGAAATGGAAGCCTCCTAATATGCAGCTTGATTTTCATTAAAATCATACAGTGTTCTGTCATAATGCATTATTTTTCCTGTTTGAAGTTCTTCCCTTAGTCAAAATCAGAAATGCAGGGTTGGACAAAAGTAGTTTTCTAGTTGTAATGCAAATAAATAATACAATAAGTAATAACACAAAATAAATTACATACTGCACAACTGTAAACCTACCTTTGTTTACCCCTGTAATCAATTTTTTAAAATCTATTTTCTTTATTGTTTTAAATATATATTTTATTAATTTTTTACAGAGCGAAAGGAAGAAGGATAGAGAGTTAGAAATATCGATGAGAGAGAAAAACATCAATTGGCTGCCTCCTGTACACACTCTACTGGGGATGTGCCCACAACCAAGATTCATGCCCTTGACCAGAATCAAGCCTGAGACCCTTGAGTCTGCAGGCCAACGCTCCATCCACTGAGCCAAACCAGTTAGGGCAAATCCATTTTCTTTAAATAAAAACTTTTAGTAAAAAATTTTGTTAACTTTTTATTTAGATCACGACTATTTTTTAAGGTTTTTTTATTTTATTTTATTGATTTTTTTAGAGAGGAAGGGAAAAGAAGAGAGAGAGAGAGGAACACCGATGTGAGAACAAGACAGAAATGGACTGTCTCCTGTACACCCGCTACCAGGAACCAAGCCCACAACTGGGCATGTACTCTGACCAAGAATCAAACTGGCAGCCTTTTAATGCATGGGACGATACTCAACTACTGTGCCACACTGGCCAGGGCAGCAGCTGTTTTAAAATACAGGGATCTATAAGAAGCTCTATCTAAATAAGGCTTTTTGTTTTGTCTTAGGTCAGTATGATGGAAAAGGAAAACCAATGCCAGAATACCACGCACGAATTGCAGGGTTTGATGAGCGGGTAGGTGCCAGTGTTTGTGACCAGTCACCAGAGTTAGGATTGTTAGTATGTGGCATTTAGTTCTTCAGATTTGAGAATATTTATGTGTACCAAAGAAAAGACAATTAACTTCTTGAGTTGGCCTAAAATGTATGTAGTTTTATGTATGTTCTTATTCTTTATTGAATTTCTTAATGTGTCCAATGTTTTAATATCAATCATATTTAAGGACATAATAAACTTGAAGGATAAATTATATATTACAAAATATATGAATTTAAGTAACTGTAGAAAGTTGTGTCTTGCTTGTTGCTAAGGACACATTTATTAGCAATTCTTTTAACCAGGAATATGAAATTATGTGGGTACAGTAGTATGGTGTGAACAGATAACAGAAATATTTCACGGACCCTTGATTATCTCTTTTTTTTCTCTATATCACCTGTCTTCAAAGAGAGACCTCTCTTTGAGCAATGTGTGCCAACCAATTCCCCTTTCTTAAATATGTTTTTTATTTATTTCAGAGAGAGGAAGGGAGAGGGAAAGAGAGATAGAAACATCAATAATGACAGAGAATCATTGATTGGCTGCCTCTTGCACATCCCCTACTGAGGATCAAGCCTGCTACCCCAGGCATGTGCCCTGACCAGGAATTGAACCCTGACCTCCTGGTTCATGGGTCGATATTCAGCCATGAGCCATACCAGCTGGGCACTTTTCCCCTTTTGATGATGATATGATGTGCTGGTCTCTCGGTGTTTTAGATTACACCTAAAAATATTTTCTTATTTTTTAAAGGTGAAAACAATGGCCTCTATCAGAAAACCAAAGCGCATCATCATCCGAGGCCATGATGAACGAGACTACCCTTTCCTGGTGAAAGGGGGCGAAGATCTGCGGCAGGACCAGCGCATCGAGCAGCTCTTTGAGGTCATGAATGTAATCCTCTCCCGAGATGCTGCCTGTAGCCAGAGAAACATGCAGCTACAGACATACCATGTCATACCCATGACCTCCAGGTATGACCGCCTGGGCGTGGTCATTCTAGAGTAGATTTATGTAAATGGGAATTTCAGCACTGAGCCAAATGCTTGCTTCATTTGGCTGAGATGGGAGTCATTTAACAATTTAGTGTTTTAAATTTCACAGTCAGAAACCTAGCCAGAGCTAATAAACATTGCTAAACCTATGATTTTATCTTTTTTTTTTTTAATATATTTTATTGATTTTTTCACAAAGAAGAAGGGAGAGGGACAGAAAGTCAGAAACATCGATCAGAGAGAGACATCAATCAGCCGCCTCCTGCACACCCCCTACTGGAGATGTGCCCGCAAGCAAGGTACATGCCCCCAACCGGAATTGAACCCGGGACCTTTCAGTCCACAGGCCGACACTCTATCCACTGAGCCAAACCAGTCTCGGCATAAACCTATGATTTTATCTTAATGTGGGGAAAGTAAGTGAAGAATTGACATGAAAAAACGAACAAATTGTTTTGCTTTAATTCAATAGAACTTCTTTCTAGTAAAGAAAGAGCGGTTTGGTTTGTGTTCATTAATCTTTGATTCTCTGTTTCAGATTAGGATTAATTGAATGGATTGAAAATACTTTTACCTTAAAGGAACTTCTTTTGAGTAACATGTCACAAGAGGAGAAAGCAGCTTATACAAGGTAACAGGGAGTCTCAATATTTTCTCCAGCCCTGCCATGGTTCACCCCAGCCAGCTGCTGCTCTCCAGACATAACATTCTCCCGGAGTAGAGTTGTTTCAGATTCCGTTTCCTCCATCCCATGTTTCTAGTCATATTTTAGGGCCCTTTCTTATTGGTGCTCTCAGCCAGCCCTGGCCTAGTCTTTAATCTGCTTCTGGTCAGATGAATAAACTAAATGGAGCAGAGAAGTCTAAACAGTAGTTGCATATATTTTACCACAATACAGTAGGTCCTTGGGTTCTGTCGGAGATCCATTCCTACGGCAACGTAACTTGATTTTCACTGTAAGTCGGAACCCACCTCCTTAAGCACCTATGTCACACACATGGAGCGCATACACAGCAGTAATGAAATGAAACAATAAAAAATAAAAATAAAAAGGTAACAATTCCTGACCTTTACTTACAGTAAATAATCTTATGTAATAAAAGGGTAATAGGTAAATAAACTGAATAGAAGAACAACCAAAAACCAAAGTGTAATATACTAATGATACACTAATGCTGCTCAACTGCTCGTTATGACATGCACTGACCAGCAGGGGCCAGTCAACTGGTCAACCAGTCGCTATGATGGGCACTGACCACCAGGGGGCAGATACTCTGACTGGCAGGTTAGCTTGCTTTTGTGGTCCAGCTGATCGGACTGAGCAAGATGGGCTGGACATTCCCTGGAGCCCTCTCACAGTTCCTCCCCAGCCCGATTGTACACCAGTGGAGTCTCTCAGCCTGGCTTGTGCCCATTTGCAATTTGGGACTCCTAGGGAGATATTGGAGAGCCAATTTCAGCCTGATTCTGCAGGCCACTCTACTTGGGAGGGCGCCAGACACAGGGCTCATGGTTGGTGAGCACTGCTACAGCAGCACAAGCCTCTCCCCATGGGGGACTGGTTGGGTGTGAGCCTGCGGCAGGCACAGTAGGCCTGGATGAGTGGGAGCGGCAGGTAGGAACTATAGGTGGCTTTGGATGTGGGTTTTGGCCCAATCCCTGCAGGCCACCCAGAGGGACCCCACCTGTGCATGCGTTCGTACACTGGGCCTCTCATGAAAACATAAAGCACATATGTACATATGTTGAAATGATGGAACTTTCAACGTACGTCAGGTCCATCATAACCCGAGAACTGCCATTAAAGCAAAAAAAAAGTATTAACTTTGGGAAAAAAGGGAAAATCTTGAAAAAAATAAAACAAGAATAGCAGCTAACATTCCATTAAACATTTTCTGTGTGCTAGGCACTATTCTCAGTTCTTAATTATTTATTTTTTTCCACAAAAATCTGCAAGGTGAGTGTTACTAGCTCTGTTCAGATGAGGAAGTGAGGCCCAGAAAGGTTAAGTAACTTGTCCTAGGTTACCCGCATGTAAGTGATAGAGCTAATCAGAGGGGTTTTTCTTTGTTTTTTGTTTCTGTAAAGAAAAATAAGGACAATATTGAAACACATTTTGAAGTAGGAGTTAACTAGCTTTAATGACAAGCTATAGAATGAAGGAAGAAGAAACAGACCTATTTTTTTTCATTCTTTCCTGAAAGTATTTTGAGAGGAGCAATAGTCTCACCAGTAAGGAACAGTTTCTGAAAAATTAATCATTTTGATAAAACTCTTACTTGTGGGTAACAGCTGCTACACAGGACAGTGTTTACCAATCCTCTGGGAATTGCCTGTACCTTGAAGACAGGAAAGCTGATAAGCAGTACTTCCCAGAGTCAGAAGTTCCGAAGCCGGCCAGGTACTGACCGGCAGTGTTTCAGACCCACCTTTCCCTATTCCCATGCCTCCTTCGAAAGATGGGACAGTGATGGGAAATGCATATGGGAAACATAGGTATCAACAGAGTTCAAAGTGCTTTGCAAATAGGAAATTGTGTAAACTCTTTTTTCTCCCTTTTTAAAACACGGCCCTTCCATCTCCATTACTAAAAATCATTGCTCTTTTCTTTTACATATTACAGTTTTTCCAAACTAAAGAATTTCACCCCAGTTGAAACTAGGAGAGAATTCAGTTGAAAATGGAGTATCCATTTATGAAATTAACTTAGTAGCAGTTCAGAAAAGATTCAACTTAAGTGGTCAAATTATTAAGTGATATGTTGCAAAATTGTTCTCTCTTTAGGTATTTTTTTAGGAAAATTTGTTAAAACTTTTGACACAAACCTCCAAAGTGACTAAACATACAGATATCCCAGTGTTTCCAGCTGCCCAGATGCTGCCTTTGCCTAGAAAGCATTGAAAACAGCTTTTCAAATTCAATTCAATTCAAATCCATTGTCTTCTAAGAAAATACTTATTGTTCTTAGTGTGGATTTCATATGTATCTGCAAACTGGGAGTGGTGAAAGAGTAAGGCAGGTTTTAAATAATGACAATAGACTTCATCTGCTTTCAAGTGGTTTGTGGTGTTTTGTTTGAAGTGTAACATGGCTGCCTGTTTTAATAAGTTGCATGCGGTACTGTCCCCTCTTGTTATGGTGCTTTTCCAGGACAGGACTTCTAGAACCACGTGCTAAGGTCATAGACACTTATGTTGAGGTCATCTTGTTTCTCTCTGTATAACATGGGGAAATTATTGTATTTGTTTGTTTTGTGCCTAAACTTTTACACAGGAAATAGCTTTGGTTCTCTAGAAATTAAGGATGAATAATGACATTGAAATTCTAGATCCAGAGTAACATGGGTTGTGTTAATATTAAATATGATTAAAAAATCATATTTATTTTCCCTTCCTCTTCACTGTTTTTCAATGAATTTGTGGTGGTCTTTGCCTCTAAAAGCATATAATGCTGAATATCTCCCCAATGCTGACCCCTTTTTCCTATTTGCTAGTGATCCCCGAGCCCCACCATTTGAATATAGAGACTGGCTGGCAAAGACGTCCGGAAAGCAGGGTCCTGGTGCTTATATGCTAATGTATAAGTAAGTTGTATTTTGATTTTCCTTTTTGTAACTAGTTTGTGCTTCTCACAGTTGCATGTATACCTGTTTCTTAGAAGGTCTTTTGCCTCAGAGAAATCATCAAAATCTAGTTATTTATATCCAAGCTTCAATGTAAACAAAGAATTTTAAATTTCCCATCACAAGAAGTTTGTTATAATCAGACATTTTCTGTTGTTAAATCTTAGAAGAGCCAGTTATACTGAAACAGTCACATCTTTCAGAAAAAGAGAAAGTAAAGTGCCGGCTGCTCTCTTGAAGTAAGTATCCTTCTGGCTGTATCTGCCGCTGGTAGCACAGCAGAGACCCCGCAGCTGTGTCCCCTCTCCTAGGTGTGCCTTTCTGAAGATGAGCACCGGCCCAGAGGCCTTCCTGGCGCTCCGCTCCCACTTTGCCAGCTCTCATGCCCTGATGTGCATCAGCCACTGGATTCTGGGCATCGGAGACAGACATCTGAACAATTTCATGGTGAACATGGAGACCGGTGGCATGATCGGAATTGACTTTGGACATGCCTTTGGATCCGCTACGCAGGTGTGCTCCTCTAGCTCTCACTGTTTTTGCTTAATCTACCGTTGTCTTAGGACCTTGTAACACCCTCTGGAAATGGATAGTTTTCAAAGAAACAGGGGCAGCTCTGGTTCAGTAGGTCAGCTGTGTTGTGAACATTACACTTAACTTCTTTGCAGAAAGGGATGTTCTCAGCCTGGTGCAGACAGGTTATTCAAGGTGTGGAGACAAATTGTCATCAGAACTAAGAATAAAATGTGCTCCTATAAAAGGGGAAGACTCTAAGGGAGTTTTATGAAACTATATAATTGGCATGTCTTGTGCAAGATATGATGCAAATGTTTTCTCTGACATTAACTCTGTTTTAAACAGCATTTCTAGGTATGCAGGTTGCATGGTTCTGTGCACGGAGGGGGTTGTTTGCAGGGATCTGTATCTGTGGATCTGATTTTGAGAAAAGAGAAGTTCATATTCTCACTAAATTAGAATAGTAACTGTGGGAAGATGTTTGTTTTGTGCCTGTTACTTTTACTGTCTCTGTATCTATCTTTTTGTTCATCAGTTTACAATGTTCTTTATTATCCACAAATGAGTGAGATCATGTGATGCTTCTCCTTCATTGACTGGCTTATTTCACTAAACATAAGGCTCTCCAGTTCCAACCAGGTTGCTGCAAATGGTAAAAATTCCTTCTTTTTAATGGCAGCATAGAATTCCATTGTGTAGATGTGCCACAGTTTTCTGATCCACTCATCTGCTGACGGGCACCTAGGCTGTTTCCAAATTGTAGCTATTGTAAATTGTGCTGCTATGAACATAGGGGTGCATAAATCCTTTCTGATTGATGTTTGTAATTTCTTAGGCTAAATTCCTAAGAGTGGGATTACAGGGTCAAATGGGAGATCCATTTTTAGTTTTTTGAGGAAACTCCATACTGTTCTCCACAATGGCTGCACCAGTCTGCATTCCCACCAACAGTGCACAAGGGTTCCTTTTTCTCCGCATCCTCGCCAATACTTGTCGTTTGTTGTTTTGTTGATGATTGCCATTCTGACAGGTGTAAGATGGTATCGCATTGTCGTTTTGATTTGCATCTCTCGGATGATTAGTGACTGAACATGTTTTCAAGTGTCTCTTGGCCTTCCTTCTGTCGTCTTTCAAAAAGGTTCTATTTAGGTCCGTTGCCCATTTTTTTATTGGATCGTTCATCTTCCTTTTATTAAGTTGTATAAGTTGGCTGTAGATTTTGGAGATTAAGCCTTTATCAGTGATAACATTTGCAAATATGTTCTCCCATACAGTGATCTTTCTTGTTGTTTTGTTGATGGTTTCTTTTGCTGTGCAAAAGTTTTTTATTTTGATGTAGTCCCATTTATTTATTTTTTCTTTAGCTTCCATTGCCTTTGGAGCAGTATCAGTGAAGAAGTTCTTTCAGCATATATCTGAGATTGTGCTGCCTGTGGATTCTTCTGGTATTTTTATGGTTTCCCTTCTGTGCCTGTTACTTTTAGATTTCTAGTTAATATATTCTGTTTCTTGTGTGTATGTTTTTCTTTTTAGTTTCTGCCAGTCCCTGAGCTGATGCCTTTTCGTCTAACTCGCCAGTTTATCAATCTAATGTTACCCATGAAAGAAACAGGAGTTATGTACAGTGTCATGGTGCACGCACTGAGAGCCTTCCGCTCACACCCTGACCTGCTCACGACCACCATGGACGTATTTATAAAGGAACCTTCCTTCGACTGGAAAGTAGGGTTGTTTACATGCACTTACCTTTTATTATAATATGCTAGTAATTAAGATGATGGGAATCCATCAAAATGTGTTTACTGAAATATTCACATGATTTTATAGAGCATTTCACGAAATTAACCATTGGAAATCATTGAAAATAAGATAAGAAACATCACTTTTATTTGGACAAAGCTATTGTTTCAATTGAATATTTCTAACTAAGAGAGGAAGTATGAACCCATTAACGCTGGTTTCAATTTCTCTTGGAGACAACTTTTATTTTAAAACCTGCTCCATATGAAGTCTTCCTTGTTCATAAAGACAAACATTACTTTCTTAAATCTCTTTACTATGCAGTACCCAAAGAATGGCACCCTTTACACAGGGAGTGATGTTTCTTTTTTAAATATATTTTTATTGATTTTAGAGAGGAAGGAAGTGAGAGAGATAGAAACATCAATGATGAGAGAGAATCATTGATTGGCTGCCTCCTGTAACCTTCCCACTGGGGATCCATCTTGCAACCTGGGCATGTGCCCTTGACCAGAATCAAACCCAGGACCTTTTAGTGCAGAGGCCGACAATCTATCCACTGAGCCAAATGGGCTAGGGCAGGAATGATGTTTTAAGCCTCACCATGGTTTCTTAAGATCATTGTCACTACCATTAGAATATGTATAAAAAGCTACAGAGCTCCTCCCAGTTACAGAGTTGTTTAGTTTAAGATCATTACTTGTTTTATCTGTTTGGATATGATCAATGTACTCTTATAGTAAGCAAAGAAAATCATGTTCTTTTCCTTTAGAATTTTGAACAGAAAATGCTGAAAAAAGGAGGATCGTGGATTCGAGAAATAAATGTAACAGAAAAAAATTGGTATCCCCGGCAGAAAATATATTATGCTAAGAGAAAGTTAACAGGTGCTAATCCAGCAGTTATTACTTGGTAAGATTATCATTTGTGGAAAAGAACAAAAACACCAGCTGCTAGCATTTCCTGAAGAATTACTACATATTGTATAAAGTGCTAAGAGCTTTACATTTAGCCTGTGATTCACTTTACTAGTGAATACTTAACATCATTAGTCATCGGAGAAATGCAAAAGAGATAGCACTTCACACCCACTAATAAAAATAATGACATATAACTAGTGTTGGCGAAGATGTGGAAAAATGAGAGCCCTCATACATTGCTGGTAGGAAGGTAAAATGGTGCAACTGCTGTGGAAAATGGCAGCCTGGCAGCTCCTCAAAAATTTAAACATAGAATTGCCATTTGACTCTTCAGTTTGTCTCTTCAGTATTCACCCGAGAGAAATGAATGCACATGCCAGCACAAAAGCTTGTTGACACACATTAATAGCAGCATTATTCATGTTCTATTTTTCTACAAATTGAGTCTCTTGACTTCAAGGTCTGAGCAACAGAAACATTCTGTAAGTGATGAGAGGGAAAGCTTGATAGCTAGGAATGCAAGCAAAAAGGGAAAACAATGAGCGGTTTATGCTTTTGTATTTGTTTACTATTTTTTCCAGTGATGAGTTACTTCTGGGCCATGAGAAGGTACCTGCCTTTGATGATTTTGTTGCTGTCGCACGAGGAAACAAGGATCACAACATTCGTGCCCAAGAACCAGAGAGTGGACTTTCTGAAGAGGCTCAAGTGAAGTGCTTGATTGACCAGGCAACAGACCCCAACATCCTTGGCAGAACTTGGGAAGGGTGGGAGCCCTGGATGTGAGGTCTTGGGAGTCAGCAGGGAAAAAATATGAAAGCATTTAAACCTTAAGTGAGCCCATTTTCCTGAAGCACTAAAGAGAAGAAAAGAGCATGATGAGTAAGTGAATATTGAAATGAATGAATGATTGAGTTAAGGTTATCATAGAAAAATGTATTACCAGGCTCATACACATATAAAGATTATAGCACATTACAAGTGCTATGCCTTAGACAAACCAGCTATCTTAATAAATGGTATAGTGTGAAATTTCTATTCAGTGTCTCTGGTAATTATGACATATTGGAAATAACACCCAGAAGTCTCATCACTAAGACTGAGCATAAAGCCAACAGCATGACTAATCTGTTACCTTATATTAGTAGTACAGGAACAAAAACAGGTAAAGCTGTGGCTTATTATATTTAGAAATGATTGCATTTGATATTTCTCTCTCATCAATGTTTCCATCTCTCTATCATTCTCCCTTCCTCTCTTTCTAAAATCAATAAAAAAATATTTTAAAAAATCCTGGTCTTAGCACTCACTTTTGCTACCCTGCTCCACAGTGGGAAGAAAGGTAGACTCAGGATAACTTCGGTGTTCCAGGTATGGTTATAGGGATAGCACTAAGCATTGCAATTCTAGGAAAACAAATCCCTATATGAAATGGATTTCTCATTTGCAGAGAAAACATACATTTTAGAACAACAAGATGAAATTATGAAATCCAAGAATAGCTTTTCACTCACAGTCTCAGCCTCCTCTAATACTTCCATACACCTGAGACTGTTTCAGATTGGCTTGAGCTTTTTATTATTATTTTTTGGAACATTTATATTTAGAAACAGTCTAAGTGTCCATTAAGCTGATGAGTAGATTAAAAACCTGTAGTATTGCTGAAACCGGTTTGGCTCAGTGGATAGAGTGTCGGCTTGCGGACTGAAGGGTCCCAGGTTCAATTCCGGTTGGGGGCATGTACCTTGCTTGCGGGCACATCTCCACTGTGGGGCGTGCAGGAGGCGGCTGATGGATGTCTCTCTCTCATTGATGTTTCTGACTTTCTCTCTCTCCTTTCCTCTCTGTAAAAAATCAATAAAATGTATTTTAAAAACACACAAAAAACCTGTAGTATTTCCTAGCGGATAAGAGCATTGGCCTGTGGACTGAAGGGTCCCAAGTTTAATTCCGGCCAAGGGCACATGCCTGGGTTGTGGGCACAATCCCCAGTAGGGGGCATGTAGGAGGCAGCCAATCAATGATTCTCTCTCATCATTGATGTTTCTGTCTCTCTATCCCTCTCCCTCCTCTCTAAAATCAATAAAAATGTATTTAAAAAAAAAGTATCTGTGGTATATACAGGAACTCTTACCATTCACAACAGCATGGATAGACCTGGAGAGCATTATCCTAAGCAAAATACCGTAAGCCAGTCAGAGAAAGATAAATATCACATGATCTCATTTGTGGAATATAACGAACCACCTAAACTGGTGAGCAAAAGTAGATCCAGAGACAGGGAAGCATTGAACTGACTATCCATCCTATGAGGGGAGGTGGGAGTTGAGGGCATAAGAGATCAACCAAAGGACTTGTATGCATCCATATGACCATAACCTATGGACACAGACAGTAGGGGGGTGAGGGCATGTGCTGGAGGTGGGAGTGACCAGGGAGAGGCCAAAGGGGGGAGAGAGGGAAAGGAGACATGTAATACTTTAAATAATCATTTAAATTTTTTTTAAAAGTTCATTGTTACCAGATGACTTCGTGTCTGGGTCCCATTTCAAAGCCATCTGCTTGGAATTTTTTTTAGAAATCATGAGCATGCAATAAAAAATAAATAGTTACAGTGTAGACACTTGCACAAATAGTAAATGTCCTCGTTACACACGTAGGGACTGCATGTCTGGCTCATACCTGTGATCCAAACTTCAACCCTGTGATTCTTGCTGAGTAGACAGTTGATTTGTCTCATTAACAACAGAAGGGTGGTTAGCAGAGGGGAAGAAGGTTGGAGGAGTAGTAGAAGGGTAAATGGGGTCAAATATATGGTGACCAAGGGAGACTAAGGCTTTGGGTGAAAATCACAATGCAATATGTAGATTATATATATAAAGAGCCAGGGTCTGTAATGACCAAGGCTCCACTGAACACTGGTGCCGGTGCAGCGACGCAGCACTGACTGGTCAAGGGGGCTGCAGATGAGGCCAAGAGAGAGGCCTACAGAAAGAGGCAGGGTCTGATCTCCAGCCTCCGTGGCAGCTGTTGATCAGCCGTTGCCTCTCTCTTCTGGTTTCGCCAGCAGATGCTCCTCTGTTTCTCTCTGGACGTCCTCGGGGGCTGCTAATCAGCCCTGCCTCTTTGATCAGGCCGAGTGCTAGGCCCGGAGACACTGACTGGCATAGAAACCGACAAATCAAAACCAAATCTGGGTGAAGTGCAAGGATGCAATGGCTGCCTAGGAGGCAGAGCTTTTGACACTGACTGGCATAGAAATCGACCAATCAGAACCTAATCTGGGTGAACTGTGAAGGCAAAACCTAAGGTGGGGGCTGAGGAGGGGTTTTAAGGGCAACAGCTGTTTGGTTTAAGGTGTAAGAAAGTGGTTGAATTTTTTAATGACCAGTTTGGTAGTATAGTGCATATGTGTTTTGTCTGCCAAGAGCATCTCCTCCAGCTGAAAAAGGCACCCCTCTCCCCCATTTAAGCAATACTATCCTATATATCTATATGACTAAAAGGGTAATATGCTAATTAGACTGGGTTGATCGACCATTTTCCAGACTTCCTTCTAGACAAAGCCATTGTGGTGGGGGCCGAGGCAGAGGCAGTTAGGGGTGATTAGGTTGGCAGGGGAGGGCAATTGGGGGTGAGATCAGGCTGATAGGGGGTTAGGAGCAATCAGGCCAGTAGAGGAGGGCAGTTGGGGGAGAGATCAGTCCGGCAGGCAGGTGAGTAGTTAGAAGCCAGCAGTCCCAGATTGCAAGTGGGATGTCTGATTGACAGTGTAGGCCCAATCCCTAAGCCGGAGGTTAGACATCCCCCAAAAGGTCCCTTATTGGAGAGGTTGCAGGCTGGGCTGAGAGGACCTCCCCTGCCCCCCACACCCCACTGTATGAATTTTGTTTACCAGAACCCTAGTGTATTATAGAATTGTACACATGAAATATAATGTTATTAACCAATGTCACCCCAATAAATCTAATTGAAAAATATATTTGGTTTGGAAACCAGGAAATAAGACATCTCTACTGATTATATTGTAAGAAAATATGAATAATATTAAGGATATTTTATGCCCTATCTGTTTTGGCTCAATGGATAAAGTGCTGGCTTGTGGACTGAAGGGTCCCAGGTTTGATTCCAACCAAGGGCACATGCCCAGGTTGTGGGCTTGGTCCCCAGTGGGGGACATGCGGGAGGCATCCATTCAGTGATTCTCATCATTGATTTTTCAATTTCTCTTCCTCTCTCTGAAATCAATAAAAATATTTTTTTATTTGGCAACCACTCCCTTTTCTTGTGTTACATGTACAGTGGTACCTCGAGATACGAGTGCCCTAACATGCGAGATTTTTGAGATACGAGCCTTCCAGCGAGCGAGTTTTGCTTTGAAATACGAGCAACATTTGAGATAGGAGTAATCGCGTGGATCGGCTGGCTGCACACGACTCACCAGTTTACCGTGACTCCAGCATCTCATAGTATCCCATGCCTCAAGGTTACAGAACGAATTAAACTCGTATCTCAAGGTACCACTGTATACATATCTCCCCATTGCCCTCCCTCCCTCGCAGGCATACCCCAAACCTCCAGTGTCTATGTTCATTACTATGCTTATCTGCATGCATACAAGTCCTTTGATTGATATCTTATCTATCCCACCTCTCCTTAATCTTCCTGCTATAATTTTTTGACAGTCTGATGCTTTCTAGACTGCCTCTGTATCTATCCTTTTGTTAATCAGTTTACAATTTTCTTTATTATCCACAAATGAGTGAGATCATGTGGTGCTTCTTCATTGACTGGCTTATTTCACTAAGCATAAGGCTCTCCAGAACCAAACAGGTTGCTGCAAACGGTAAGAATTCCTTCCTTTTAATGACAGCATAGAATTCCATTGTGTAGATGTACCATAGTTTTCTGATCCACTCATCTGCTGATGGGCACCTAGGCTTTTTCCAAATTGTAGCTATTGTAAATTGTGCTGCTATGAACATAGGGGTGCATAAATCTTTTCTGATTGGTGTTTGTAATTTCTTAGGATAAATTCCTAAGAGTGGGATTACAGGGTCAAATGGGAGATCCATTTTTAGTTTTTTGAGGAAACTCCATACTGTTCTCCACAATGGCTGCACCAGTCTGCATTCCCACCAACAGTGCACAAGGGTTCCTTTTTCTCCGCATCCACGCCAACACTTGTCGTTTGTCGATTTGTTGATGATTGCCATTCTGACAGGTGTAAGATGGTATCGCATTGTCGTTTTGATTTGCATCTCGGATAATTAGTGACTTTGAACATGTTTTCATGTGTCTCTTGGCCTTCTGTCGTTTTTCAAAAAGGTTTTATTTAGGTCCGTTGCCCATTTTTTTTTATTGGATCTTTTATCTTCCTTTTATTAAGTTGTATAAGTTGGCTGTAGATGTTGGAGATTAAACCTTCATCAGTAGTAACATTTGCAAATATGTTCTCCCATACAATGGGCTTTCTTGTTTTGTTGATGGTTTCTTTAGCTGTGCAAAAGCTTTTTATTTTGATGTAATCCCATTTGTTTATTTTCTCTTTAGCTTCAATTGCCCTTAGAGCAGTATCAGTGAAGAAGTTCTTTCGGCATATGTCTGAGATTGTGCTGCCTGTGGATTCCTCTAGTATTTTTATGGTGTCCTGTCTTATGTTTAATCCTGTATCCATTTTGAGTTTATTTTTGTGTATGGTATAAGTTGGTGGTCCAGTTTCATTTTTTTGCATGTATCCATCTAATTTTCCCAGCACCATTTATTGAAGAGGCTATCTTGGCTCCATTGTATGTTCATGCCTCCTTTGTCAAATATTAATTGAGTATAGTGGTTTGGGTGGATAACTGGATTCTCTATTCTATTCTATTGGTTTATGTGTCTATTCTTGTGCCAGTACCAGGCTGTTTTTGAGAACAGTTGCTTTGTAATACAGCTTGAAATCTGGCATTGAGATCCCACCTAGTTTATTATTCTTTCTCAGGATTGCTCTGGCTATTTGGGGTCTTTTTTCATTCCAGATGAATCTTTGGAGAGTTCTTTCTAGGCCTGTGAAATATGTAGTTGGTATTTTAATGTGTAGTGCATTGAATTTATAGATTGCTTTCGGTAGTATAGACTTTTTAATGATGTTGATTCTCCCAATCCATGAGCATGGTATGCTCTTTTATCTGTTTATGTCTTCTTCTTTTTTCAATGTCCTGTAGTTTTCTGCATATAGGTCTTTTACCTCCTTAGTTAAGTTTGTTCCTAGGTATTTTAATTTTTTTGGTGCGATGGTAAATGGCATTGCTTTTTTAGTCTCTCTTTCTGTAAGTTCACTATTAGTGTATAGAAATGCCATAGATTTCTTGGCATTAATTTTGTATCCTGCTACATTGCCAAATTCATTTATTAAGTCTATTAGTTTATTGATGGAGTCTTTTGGGTTTTTTATGTACAGTATCATGTCATCTGCAAATAAGGACAGTTTTACTTCTTTTCCAATTTGGATGCCTTTTATTTCTTCTTCTTGTCTAATTGCAATGGCTAATACTTCTAGTACTATGTCAAACAGGAGTGGTGAGAGTGGTCATCCTTGTCTTGTTCCTGTTCTTAGGGGAAATGGTTTCAGTTTTTGCCCATTGAGTATAATGTTACCTCTGGATTTATCATATATGGCTTTTATGATGTTGAGTTATGATCCTTCTATTCCCACCTTGTTGAGAGTTTTTATTAAGAAAGGGTGTTGGATTTTGTCAAATGCTTTTTCTGCATCAATTGATATGACTATGTGATTTTTATCTCTCAATTTATTTATGTGATGTAGCACGTTTATTGATTTGCAGATATTGTACCATTCTTGCATTCCTGGGATAAATCCTACTTGGTCGTGGTGTATGATCTTTCTGATGTACTGCTGGATCCGGTTTGCTAGAATTTTGTTGAGGATTTTGGCATCTGTGTTCATGAGTGATATTGGCCTGTAATTCTCTTTCATTGTGTTGTCTTTATCTGGTTTTGGTATTAGGGTGATGCTGGTTTCATAGAAGGTGTTTGGAAGAGTTCCTTCTTCTTGAATTTTTTAGAATAGTCTGAGGAGGATAGGTTTTCATTCTTCTTTTAATGTTTGGCAAAACTGTCCTGCAGAGCCATCAGGTCCAGGGCTTTTGTTTGCTGGAAACTTTTTGATGACTGCTTCAATTTATTCCATTGTTATTGGCCTATTGAAATGTTTAGATTCTTCCTGATTGAGTTTTGGAATATTATATTTTTCTAGGGATATGTCCATTTCCTGCAGGTTGTCTAGTTTGTTTGAATCGAGTTGTTCTTAGTATTTTTTAACAATCCTTTGTATTTTGGTCGGGTCTGTTGTTATTTTACCTCTTTCATTTCTGATTTTATTTGAATCCTCTCTCTTTGCCTTTGGAGAGCCTGGCTAGATGTTCATCAATCGTATTTATCCTTTCAAAGAACCAGCTCTTGGTTTTGTTGATCTTTTGAATTGTTTCCTTGGTCTCTATGTCATATATCTCTGCTCTGATCTTTACTATTTACTTCCTTCTATTTACACTGGGCTTTTTTTGTTGCTCTCTTTCTAATTCCTTGAGTTGTAGAGTTAGGTAATTTATTACCATTGTTTCTTGTTTTTTGCAGTAGGTTTGTGAAGCTATGAACTTCCCGCTCAAGATTGCTTTCACTGTGTCCCATAGATTTTGGATTGTTGTGTTCTCATTGTCATTTGTTGCCATGATATATTTTTATTTCTTCCTTGATCTCTCTGGTTACCAAGTCATTGGTTAATAGCAGTGTTTGACTTCTTTTATTGTTTTTATTATAGTTGATTTCCAGTTTTATGCCACTGTGATCTGAGAATATGCTTGATATGAATTCTCTCTTCTTGAATTTGAAGAGACTTTCCTGTGACCCAGCATATGGTCTATCTTTGAAAATGACCCATGTGCACTTGAGAAGAATGTATATTCTGTGGCTTTTAGAGTGAAATGTTCTGAAAATGTCAATTCCATCTGGTCTAGTGAGTCATTTTGGACTGATGTTTCTTTGCTGATTTTTTGTTTAGAGGATTTGTCCAATGGTGACAGTGGGGTATTAAAGTCTTCTACTATGATTGTATTGCTGTCAATATCTTCTTGATATCCTCCAGGAGTTTTTTTTTTTATGTGCTCCTGAATTGGGTGTGTAGATGTTTAAGAGTTATTTCTTCTTGTTGGATTACTCTTTTTAGTATTATGAAGTGGCCTTCTTTATTTCTTGTTATGTCTTTAACTTTGAGATCTCATTTTTCAGATATTAGTATTGAAACCCCATCCTTTTTTTCATTTCCATTTGCCTGAAAAACCATCTTCCATCCCTTCACCCTCAGTCTGTGTGCATCATTTTTTCTGAGGTGGGTTTCTTGTAGACAGCAGATATAGGGGTCATGTTTTCTTATCCAATCCGTTACCTTATGTCTTTTGATTGGAACATTTAATCCATTTACACTTAAAGTTATTATTTATAGTTACTTATTTGTTGCCATTTTTATTTTTACACCTGTGTTCCTTCTTCACTTCCTATTTCTTTTTTTTATAGCAGACCCTTTAACATTTCTTGCATTGCTGGTTTGGTGGTAATAAATTCCCTTAGTCCTTTTTTGTCTGTGAAGCTCCTGATTTCACTTTCAGTTTTGATTGATAGCCTTGCTGGGTACAGTATTCTTGGATTCAGACCCATCCTTTGCATGACTTTGTATATGTCCTCCCATTCCCTTCTGGCCTGATGAGTTTCTGTTGAGAAATCAGTTGCTAATCTGTTGGGGTTTTTTTTTTGTAGGTAACTTTCTCTCTCTGGCTGCTTTTAAGATTCTTACTTTGTCATTGGTGTTTGCCAATTTAATAATAATGTGCCTTGGTATTGGTCTTTTGGGGTTCATTTTGCTTGGGACTCTGGGAGCTTCTCGGAATTGTGTGGGTTTTTTCTTCCCTTTATCTGGGAAGTTTTCTGCCATTATTTCTTCAAATAGGTTTTCTATTCCTTGCTCAGTTTCCTCTCTTTCTGGAACAACTATCATGTGTATTTTTTTTTTTTTTGGTTTGTTTTGTGTTGTCCCAAAGTTCCCTCCTGCTTTTTAATTTTATTTTTAGAAGCTGCTCTACTTCAGTACTTTTTCCTATCTTGTCTTCTATCTCACTAATGCCATCCTCTGCTCCTTCTGGTCTACTTTTGATACTTTCTATTGAGTTCTTTACAGCAGCGATGTCATTGTTCATTTCTTCTTGATTCTTCTTCATTTCTTCTTGGTTCTTCTTCATTTCCTCTTGGTTCTCACTCATATTGTCAAATTTGTCTTCCATTCTTTTCAGCCACAGTATGACCATTTCTCTGAATTCTTTCTCTGGTAGGTTGCTTGCCTCCATTTCGTTTACTTCCTTTTCTGGTGATGCCTGTTTTTTTTCATATGTGGGCTGTTTGTCTGCCCATGGTCTCTCTTCTCCACGTGTCTGGTTCTGTAGTTCTCTCTCTTCTGCATTGATTTAAAGATACAAAATCAGGGGGGGAAATGGCGGCGGCATAGACGGACGTGTCTGGAGCTTTGTCGGTGGGCATAGGGAGAGAGAGCAGCTGTGAGTCGCACTGGGAGTGTTTGTTGGCAAATTAAGATTCAGTTATCTTCTAGGAGAAGGCGGGGAACTGCTGGACGAGGCTCTCCTAGCCAGGCAGCGCCACTGCCACGGGGTTTTTGTCGGCCAGAGACACCAGCGGAGACCGCGCCATCTTGCTGAGGGAGGTGGATATCTGCGGCAGTCTGAAAGCTGAGGCTGAAGCACCCACCAAACAGCTGGGGACCCAGAACACCGCTCTCCAATCGGCGCAGACATGCGGTGGATTCAGAGATCCACAAGGCACATGGAAAGGTCAGATTTCGCCTGGGATAAGGTGAGGTCTCCTGCCCCGCAGAACAGAGACGCGCACGCTGTGGGAACCCGGCTGTGGGAAAGCTGCCTCTGGAGAGGTCCGCGGAGGTGGGGCAGGACGTGATCCCTAAGTATGGAGGCGAACTCTTGGAGCTGTTGACAGAGGGGAGCTCTGGAAATGACTCGTTTTTATCTGAGACAGAGGGACAGCCTGGGAGTTATTACAGTGTCCTGGCTACAAAATCCCCACAAACCGATTTTGAGAACCACAGAGTAGCAGGATCTGAGCACAGCCTAGAGAGGTCCTGTGCTTTGTCTCACAGGTCAATTCTGAAACACTGCCACCCAGTGGATGACGTACAAAATGACTCTCACATAACCACAAAAGAATAGAGATTAAAACACCAACAGTGGAACACAGGGAACTGCAATACCTTCCCTACTGGGAAACAGGAGTGCCAAGCAGAATAAGAGTGGAGGTGAATGGCCATTCTATTTTATTTTTATTTTTTAAATTTTTTTTCTTTTATTTTTTCATTTTTACATATTTTAATTAAAAAACTATTTTTTTCTTTCCACCTCAATTGATTTTACCTTTTTAATTATTACATTTTTGTTTTTAACTAGTATTATTACTACTCGTATTTTACCTTTTTGGAAAAAAACAAGTGTCATTTTGTTTTCTCTTTATTTTACTTCGGGATTAGAGTTCTACATTCTATTTTCATCTTTCCTTTAGCATAATTTTACTCCATCTCAACTCTACCTTTATGCCAACACTTTCCTCCTAACTTTCCCCATTTTGTTGTCTTGTTTCTCTTTCCCTTTTCCAACTTTAGATTCTCCCTATTCTTTCTCTTTACCTGGTTAAAATTTTACCACACTTATATATCTAATTTCAAATCCCCTACTACAAGTACATACAAACCTCTCTCTACTTGTCTTCACTAGCCAAAAAGTTGTTTTTTCTCTATGTCCTTTTGCTGCTATTTGCCTGAACAGAGATTATATCTATTTTTTGTACTTTTTCATGAGATTGTTTTAGCTTGTTCTACTTGTTTTATTTTGCTTTTTGCTTGCTTTGTTTTTTACCTCTCTTTCCCTCGCCTCCCTCGATACCAGTTGTTACCTGTAGTTTGTATTAATCTCTAGGTACTGGTTGCAGGCCTTTATTGGGATTAGTGACTGTTCTATTGGAGTTTTCTCCTGACATCTATATTTTGTTCCCCTTTTCTCTATTATCCGCTTTCTTTTATCTCTGACTTGGTTTCTCTTTCTCTTTTCTTTTTCTTCTTCTCCTTTATTTTATTTTATTTTTTGTTCATTTATTTATTTATTTTTTTCTCACTCTCCCAATTTGATTTTGGCACTTCTTTCCTTTCTTTTTCCCTCATTTTCCTCTTCTTCTTTCTCTACTTACCCATAATTTGTCATTCATTGGTGGTTCCCTTATTGGTGATTATTAACATCGTGAATACATTTCTGTTCAGTGCCTTGTGTCCTGTACTGGCTCGTGTTGTAGTTTGTGCCTTTGAATCAATGTAGGAGAGAGAACTACATAACTAGACACCTGGAGAAGAAAGACCATGGGAAGAAGAAGAAAACAGCCCGCATACGACAGATAGGCAGGTATCACCAGAAAAGGAAGTAAATGGAATAGAAGCAGAAATAAGCCTGCCAGAGAAAGAGTTCAGAGAAATGATCATAAGGTGGATGAAAAGAATGGAAGACAAATTCGACAATATGAGTAAGAGCCAAGAGGAAATGAAGAAGACCCATGAGGAAATGAAGAAGAAACAAGAAGAAATAAAAAATGACATCACTGCTTTAAAGAACTCAATAGAAAGCATCAAATGTAGACTAGAAGAAGCAGAGGACCACATCAATGAACTAGAAGACATGGTAGGAAAAAATACCCAAGTACAGCAGCTTCTAGAAAAAAAAAATTAAAAAGCAAGAGGAGAGCCTAAGGGAACTTTGGGATAACACGAAAAAAAACAACATCCGCATAATTGGGGTTCCAGAAATAGTGGAAACTGAACAAGGATTAGAGAACCTGTTTGAAGAAATAATGACAGAAAATTTCCCCCATATAGGAAAGAAAAAACCCACACAAGTCCAAGAAGCTCACAGAATCCCAAGCAAAATGAACCCCACAAAACTGACACCAAGGTACATTATAATTAAATTGGCAAACAGCAACGACAAAGTAAGAATCTTATAGGCAGCCAGAGAGAAACAGAAAGTTACCTACAAAGAAACTCCCATAAAACTAGCTACTGATTTTTCAACAGAAACTCATCAGGCCAGAAGGGAATGGAATGAAATATGCAAAGTCATGCAAAGGAAGGGTCTGAATTTAAGAATACTGTACCCTGCAAGGCTTTCAATCAAAATTGAAGGTGAAATCAGAAGCTTCACAGACAAAAAAGGACTAAGGGAATTTAGTACCACCAAACCAGCAATGCAAGAAATGTTAAACGGTCTGCTGTAATAAAAAGAAATAGGAAGCGAAGAAAGAACTCTGGGCTAAAGACTAAAAATGGCCACAGATAAATACCTATCAATAATAACTTTAAATGTAAACGGATTAAATGCTCCAATCAAGAGTATAGGGTAATTGATTGGATAAGAAAACATGATCCACATATTTGCTGTCTACAAGAAACCCACCTTAGGAAAAGAGATGCACACAGATTGTGGGTGAAGGGATGGAAGATGGTATTTCAGGCAAATGGAAATGAAAAAAAAGCTGGGGTTGCAATACTTATATCTGAGAAATTAGATCTCAAAGTGAAGGACATAATAAGAGATAAAGAAGGCCACTTCATAATACTAAAGGGAACAATCCAACAAGAAGAAATAACTCTGGTAAACATATATGCACCCAATATAGGAGCACCTAAATAAATAAGAAAACTCCTGCAGGGTATTAAGAGAGATATTGACAGCAATACAATCATAATAGGAGACTTGAATACCCCACTGTCACCACTGGACAAATCCTCTAAACAAAAAATCAGCAAAAAAACATCAATCCTAAATGACTCATAAGACCAGATGGAATTATTTGACATCTTCAGAACATTTCACTCTAAAAGCCACAGAATATACATTCTTCTCAAGTGCACATGAGTCATTTTCAAAGATAGATCATATGTTGGGTCATAAGAAAAGTCTCTTCAAATTCAAGAAGATAGAAGTCATATCAAGTATTTTCTCAGATCACAGTGACATAAAACTGGAAATCAACTATAATAAAAACAATAGAAAGAAATCAAACACATGGAAACTAAACAGCATGCTATTAAACAATGACTGGGTAACCAGAGAGATCAAGGAAGAAATGTAAAACATCATGGCAACAAATGACAATGACAACACAACAATACAAAATTTTTGGACACAGTGAAAGCAGTTTTGAAAGGGAAGTTCATAGCCCTACAAGCCTACTGCAAAAAACAGGAAACAATGGTAATAAATTACCTAATCCTACAACTCAAAGAGCTAGAACGAGAGCAACAAGAAAAGCCCAGTGTACACAGAAGGAAGGATATAGTGAAGATCAGAGCGGAGATAAACAACTTGGAGACCAAAGAAACAATTCAAAACATCAACAAAACCAAGGGCTGGTTCTTTGAAAGGATAAACAAGATTGATGGACCTCTAGCCAGGCTCACCAAGAAGCAAAGTGAGAAGACCCAAATAAAATCAGAAATGAAAGAGGAGAAATAACAACAGACCCTGTGGAAATACAAAGGATTGTTAAAAAATACTATGAACAACTCTATTCCAACAAATTGGACAACCTGCAAGAAATGGACATTTTCCTAGAAAAATATAACCTTCCAAAACTCAACGAGGAGGAATCTAAACATCTCAATAGTCCAATAACTATGGAAGAAATTGAAGTAGTCATCAAAAAGCTTCCAACAAATAAAAGCCTGGGACCAGATCGCTACACAGGAGAGTTTTAGCAAACATTCAAGGGAGAATTAAAACCTATCCTCCTCAGACTATTCAAAAACATTCAAGAAGGAACACTTCCAAACACCTTCTATGAAGCCAGCATCACCCTAATACCAAAACCAAAAAAAAGACAACACAATGAAAGAATTATAGGCCAATATCTCTCATGAACATAGATGCCAAAATCCTTAACAAAATTCTAGCTAATCGGATCCAGCAGTACATCAGAAAGATCATACACCACGACTAAGTAAGATTCCTCCCAGGAATGCAGGGATGGTATAATATCCGCAAATCAATAAACGTGATACATCACATAAACGTATTGAGAGAAAAATCACATAGTCATATCAATTGATGCAGAAAAATCATTTGACAAAATCCAACACCCTTTCTTGATAAAAACTCTCAGCAAAGTGGGAATAAAAGGGTCATAACTCAACATCATAAAAGACATATATGATAAACCCACAGCTAACATCATACTCAATCGGCAAAAACTAAAACCATTTCCCCTAAGAACAGGAACAAGGCAGGGATGCCCACTCTCACCTCTCCTGTTCGACATAGTACTGGAAGTATTAGCCATTGCAATTAGACAAGAAGAAGAAATAAAAGGTATCCAAATTGTAAAAGAAAAAGTAAAGCTGTTCTTATTTGTAGATGACATAATACTGTACATAATAAACCTAAAGGACTCCATTCAAAAACTAATTGACTTAATTAATGAATTCGGCAATGTAGCAGGATACAAAATTAATACTAAGAAGTCTGTGGCATTTCTATACACAAATAGAGAAATTACAGAAAGAGAGACTAAAAAAGCAATCACATTTACCATTGCACCAAAAAAATTAAGATACCTATGAATAAACCTAACTAAAGAGGTAAAAACCTATATGTAGAAAACTACAGGACACTGAAAAAAGAGATAGAGGAAGATGTTAATAGATGGAAGAGCATACCATGCTCATGGATTGGGAGAATCAACATCATTAAAATGTCCATACTACCCAAAGCAATCTATAGATTTAATGCACTACCCATTAAAATACCAACGACATATTTCAGAGACCTAGAAAGAATTCTTCATAGATTCATCTGGAACAAAAAAAGACCATGAATAGCCACAGCAATCCTGAGAAAGAAGAATAAAGTAGGTGGGATCTCAATACCAGTTTTCAAGCTATATTACAAAGCAACTGTTCTCAAAAGAGCCTGTTACTGGCACAAGAACAGACATATACACCAGTGAAATAGAATAGAGAACCCAGATATCCACCCAAACCACTATGCTCAACTAATATTTGACAAAGGAGGCATGAACATACAATGGAGCCAAGATAGCCTCTTCAGTAAATGGTGTTGGGAAAATTGGACGGATACATGCAAAAAAATGAAACTGGACCACCAACTTACACCAAATACAAAAATAAACTCAAAATGGATACAGGACTAAAACATTAGAAGAGAAACCATAAATATACTAGAGGAATCCACAGGCAGCACAATCTCAGACATATGCCGAAAGAACTTCTTCACTGATACTGCTCCAAAGGCAATGGAAGCTAAAGAAAAAATAAACAAATGGGACTACATCATAATAAAAAGCTTTTGCACAGCTAAAGAAACCATCAACAATACTACAAGAAAAACCACTGTATGGGAGAACATATTTGCAAATGTTATCACTGATAAAGGTTTAATCTCCAACATCTACAGCCAACTTATACAACTTAATACAAGGAAGATAAATGATCCAATAAAAAAAATGGGCAACGGACCTAAATAGAACCTTTTCGAAAGATGACAGAAGGCAGGCCAAGAGACACATGAAAACATGTTCAAAGTCACTAATCATCCGAGAGATGCAAATCAAAACGACAATGCGATACCATCTTACACCTGTCAGAATGGCAATCATCAACAAAACAACAAACTACAAGTGTTGGCGAGGATGCGGAGAAAAAGGAACCCTTGTGCACTGTTGGTGGGAATACAGACTGGTGCAGCCATTGTGGAGAACAGTGTGGAGTTTCCTCAAAAATCTAAAAATGGATCTCCCATTTGACCCTGTAATCCCACTCTTAGGAATTTATCCTAATAAATCACAAACACCAATCAGAAAGGATTTATGCATCCCTATGTTCATAGCAGCACAATTTACAATAGCTATAATTTGGAAACAGCTTAGGTGCCCGTCAGCAGATGAGTTGATCAGAAAACTATGGTACATCTACACAATGGAATTCTATGCTGCCATTAAAAAGAAGGAATTTTTACCATTTGCAGCAACCTGTTTGGTTCTGGAGAGCCTTATGCTTAGTGAAATAAGCCAGTCAGTGAAGGAGAAGCATCACATGATCTCACTCATTTGTGGATAATAAAGAACATTATAAACTGATGAACAATAGGATAGATATAGAGCAGTAAAGCATTAAACAGACTGTGAAATTACATCAGGAAGATTAAGGTTAGGTAAGGTAGATAAGAGATCAATCAAAGGACATGTATGCATGCATATAAGCATAACCAATGAACATAGACACTGGGGGAGAGGGGGTTTGCCGGGAGGGACAGGGGGCAATGGGGAGATATGTATAAAAAGTTAATAAAAAAATTTAAAGATATAAAATCAATGCAACCAGGTACAATGCACAAGGCACTGAACAAAAATGTATTCACGATGTTAATTACCATCAATAAGGTGACCACCAGAGAGAGACAAATTAAGGGAAAATAGAGAAAAGAGGAAAAAGAAAAACAGTGCCAAAATGAAATGTAGAGAAGGGAGGAAAAATGGGGGAAAAAGAAGAAGAAAAAGGTAAGAGAGAAAAGAAAGAGAATAAGAAAGAAAAAGGGAACAAATTATATATATGAGGAGGAAACTCCAATAGAACAGCCAATAATCCCAACAAATGCTGGCAGTAAGTACCTGGATATTAATATAAACTACAAATATCAAGTAATATAAATGGAGGCGAGGGTAAACATATATAAAAAAACAAAAACGAAGTAAACAAAAAGCAAAATAAAGTAGCATAAGCAAAAACAATCTCATAAATAAGTGTAAAAAATTGATATAATGAACATTCAAGCAAACAACAAAAAAAGGACATAGAGAAAAACAGTTTTTTGGATAGTGAAGACAGAGAAGAGAAAGGTGTGAATGGACTTGGAGTAGGGGATTGGAAATTAGATACATAAGTGGGGTGAAATTTTAACAGGCAGTAAAAAGAAGGAATAGGGAAAATCTAAAGTAGGAAAAAGGTAAGAGAAACAAGACAACAAAATGGGAAAAGTTAGGAAGAGAGTGATGGCATAAAGGTAGGGTAGAGATAGAGTAAAATGTTGCTAAAGAAAAGATGAAAATAGAATGTAAAACTCTAATCCCAAAGTAAAATAAAGAGAAAATAAAATGATACTTCTTTTTTTTTTCAGAAAGGTAAAATAGTAGTAGTGATAATACTGGTTGAAAATAAAAATGTTATAATTAAAAAGGTAAAATCAATTGAGGAAAAAAATTAGTTTTTTAATTAAAAGATAAAAAAAATAAAAGAGTAGAATGTGCAGTAGTGAAGGTCATTCACTTTTATTGTTCTGTTTCGCATGCCTGTTTCCTAGTCAAGACAGTATTGCACTTCCCTGCATTCCACTGCTACTCAGTGTTGTAAGCCAGTCCTGGTTATTAAGCAAGTTGTGTGTTAATCTCTTTATTCTTTTGTGATTACACGAGAGTCAATTTGTGGGTCATCACCTGGGTGACAGTGTTTTGGAATTGACCTCTGAGACTATAGTTCCTCTCTAGCCTGTGCTTAGATCCTGCTTTCCCTGTGGCACTCAATACCGGTTTGTGGGAGTGGGTTGCCCCAGAGCTGGTTCTTTGATGGTTATTCCCCACTCTGATCCCCAGGTTCCAGGAAAACAACTTTCCCTTGCTGTCTCTTAGGATGTTCCCAATTGGGTGATCCTATGTATTGGGCTTAGCAATTAGAAGCCAGGGTCTGAAGAGGAAAGAGCACAAGTGTGGGAACTCTCCTTCTCCCTTGTGTCCAAGCAGCCAGTAAACTTGAATAACTCCCAGGCTGTCCTTCTGCGTCAGATCAAAATGGGTTGCTTTCTAGAGATCCCCTCTGTTAACAGCTCTGAGGGCCTCCTTCCACATTTAGGAATTACACCCTGCCCAACATCCACGGATTTCTCTAGGTGCAGCTTTCCCCCGGTCCACTTCCCACAGTGTGCGAGTCTCTCTGTTCTGTGGGATCAGAGACCTCACCTTATCCCTGGCAAAATCTGACCTTTCTATGTGGCATGTGGAGCTCCTCTGAATCCGAGTGTTTGCGCAGATTGGGGAGTGGTGTTTTGGGTCCTGCAGCTGTCCCGTGGGTGCCGCAGCTGTAGTTTTTCAGGCTGCCATAAACATCCCTTCCCCCTTCAAGATGATGCGGTCTCTGCATTCACGCTGGTGGCTCCGGGAGAAAAAACCCCGTGGCAGTGGGGCTGCCTGGTCAGGGGAGCCCCGTAGCAGTCCCCTACCTTCTCCTGGAGGATAACTGTCCCTTAACTCACCAACAAACACTCCCAGTGCCCCCTCAGCTGTGCTCTATGTCTGCTCAGCGACAAGGCTCCGGACACATCTGTCTATGCCACTGCCATTTTTTTCTCCTCACAGTATCGATTTTAATGAAGTTAATTTTTCCAGTCCATGAACATGGTATAAGCTTCCACTCATTTGTATCTTCCTCAGTTTCTTTCTTCAATATCCTGTAGTTTTCTGAGTATAGGTCTTTTATCTTTGTTAAATTTATTCCTAGGGATACCTTATTTTTTGTTGAAATAGTAAATGGGATTTTTTTATAGATTCTCTTCCCCTCTGACAGCCGTCGGTTCTCTCCACAGTGTTACTTTATTTTGCTTATTAGATTCCACATATAAGTGAAATCATATGGTATTTGTCTTTCCCTAATTGGCTTATTTCATTTATCATCATACTCTCCAGGTTCATCCATGCTGTCTCAAGTGGTAAAATGTCTTTCTACTGCTAATATTCCATTGTGTAAATGTACCAGAGTTTTTTTATTCACTCATCTACTGATGAACACTTGGGCTGCTTCCAAATCTTGGCTATTTTAAATAACACTGCAATGAACATAGGGGTTTACAGGTGCTTTTACATTAGTGTCATTGGTATCTTCAGATATATATATTCTCAGACATGGGATTACTAGGTCCTAAGACAGTTCCATTTTTCATTTTTTTTGAGGTAACTCCAAATTGTTTTCCATAGTGACTGTACCAATCTGCATCCCCACCAACAGTGCCCGAGTGTTGTTCCCTTTTCTCCATATTCTTTCCAACACTTGTTTGTTGATTTTTATTGACCCTCAGGCTGGCTGATTGTGAGGCTCAGCCCTGGCTGTGGTGTTCAAGCTGCTGTGCAGATGTGACCACATGAAGCAGAATTTGCCTCGGCAAGTTCTGGTGCCTGCCTGCCGAGATCTCCCTTGGGGTGTGCTGTTTGTGAAGCTTATTAGATCCTGCTCTCATGTTGTCTGAAGCTGGCCACGGGCTCTGTGGGTTCTGAGCCGCTGGGGAGGAACTGGTGCAGGCCAATGTCAGGTGCTATCTGTGGCTGACCCTGAACAACCTATTTGGAGCTACAAATGACCCATACTTTGTGGCTGTCTCTGCTGGTCTTGGGTGCACATGGGAAGGACCAAACTGCACACCAAGGTCAGCTTTTTCCTCCAGTACCGGTTCCAGGGGCAGATCAGCAAAAGCCCCAAGTCATCTTGAGACCCACCTCCTGTTGACAGCCTGTTAGGCTCAGTCACTGAAAGAGCCCCTGGCAGATTTGGGAGACTGGGACTAGTGGTTTCCTACAAGGGGGAGGTGCTGGCCTGGTTTCAGGGATGGTGTGGGTGTGGACCTCACTCCAGAGTTACAGGATGCAGTCTGTCCTGAAGTTTTTCCTGACTTTGGCAGGGTGAAGCTGTTATGATGCTCAGAGTTCGGGGTCCCCAATAATCAACCACTAAGGAGCCTTTTCCGATGCAAAAGCAAAGAGTCTTTATTCAAATCCGGGTTTGGCTCTCAGCCTCTTTCTGGCGCAGCAGCGAGGCAAGAGAGCGAGCCGGGCGGGAACAATGAGTTATATAGGGTAGGATAATTAGGGGGCTTGGGAAAGTGATGAAGGTTACAGAGATTGGTCACTTGAATTGGGGTCTTTCTGTGGTTAAGCCTAATTAGGACCTTCGCTGTGTTCCTGGAGCTTCATTGGTCCATTCGGATGGGGGTCGGGGAAGTTAAGACATTGCTGGCACACCTGTGGCCCCTCCCAGAAAAGGGAGCGGGTTTAAGCAGGGGTCGCAGCCCTTATAGGACAAGATGGAGGGGAGTCCATTTCCTTTCAGAAGCCACTAGGATTCAGGCAGGTGAGGCCTCCGGAGTCTGTTGGCTGGATCTGTGGGAAACTGGGATGGTGGTTCTATTGGATTTCCCTTTGTGAGAAAGTGCCAGTCAGGTTCGTAAGAAAATGGGGTAATGGCCTCTGCTCCAAAGTCAGACTATTCAGTCATGCACCCTGTTGAGTCTCCCTGACTTCTACAAACTGGCCAAAGCTGCTAACTCCTCACCAGGGCACAAACTCCACATGGTAAGGGGGAGGGGAGGGGGAAGGGAAGGGCACAAGGAGTCCAGAGGTGTGGCTATTGCTTTCCTTCAGGCTGATGCCACAAGGAGAGGAGTGCTCCACTCAAGAGAGATGGCACCTTTGATACGGGAGAATGACTCAGCACAGCTCCCTCCCCAGAGCAGCAATTCCTAGACTTTCCCATGGTGATTCTAATCCCCCTTGCCCTCCCTCTGTGAGAGCCCAGTGTAAGTGGCTATATACAAGATTTTGTGCATTGGCCTTTTAAGAGGGTGCCTGTGTCTCCCACAGACTCACAGACTCAGTCTCTCCCTGGTGGACAGAAACCCTATGCTTTTCACAGCCAGGGGTTATATGAACACCTCCACAGGCTCTGGTGCTCTTGGCTGGGGAACCTGGCTTGGGGTTTAGGCCTGTGCCTCTCTGGAACCTCATCCTCCACCTGTGGGAGCAGAGCCAGTCCTCTTTGCATCTTCCCCCATCCTACTAATCTCCATGCAGCTTCTGTAAACCCACATTATAAGGCTTCTGTCCAGCTCATCTTCAGTAGGTTTCTCAGGACGATTGTTCTTTATTTTAGTTGTAATTCCAGTTTGGTCCTGAAAGGACTTGAGTGTAGCTTCCACCTACTCTGCTGCCATCTTGAGGCTCTGTCCTCTGAATCACTTTTAAAATCAGAGTTAGTTATTGATATTTGGGTTTTATACCCAGTAGTGCTCTCTGTTTGATCAAGAAAGTTGGTGATGTAGAATTTCTTAGAAGAGAGCTCCCCACTATTACCCCTAGGGTTTCACTCCTATCCACTTACACACACGTGCAGGCAAGGCCAAGTATTGTAACCGACACTGTGGACAATGGTGATTGGCAAATGCATCCAATATTGCATCCAAATTTCAACAAAATATAAAAAAATGTACATTTGATATTTGGCAATATGTGAGATGAATTATCCTGAGAAACACGATATAGAAATGATTAATGTGGCTGAAGTCATGGAAGGCAACAGAGAGGTGCTCTTTTATGAAGGTTCTGGCAGATGGAAGGTCTTGCCAGCCAAATAGGAGAGGGGAGGAAGAGTGCTCTCACCTGACCATCACCATCACAAACAGGGGCCAGGTAGGACTGTGGGGGGATTTCAGAGTTGAGCCAGGCATCTGTTGATTGTGGTAGGAAACAAATTTACTAGTAAAGAACTGGGCAGTTGAGGGCTCACACTTAAAAACTGAAACTCCATTCTCTTGGCCAAGAATCTCTCAAGTATTTTATGGAACAGAACCTTCCTCTTCAAAGATCTCTTGGCAGCCATCTGGAGAATGGATTGGGTGGGGAACTCGTGCGTGCAAGCCTGCTGTGCCCTTCCTGGGGGAGCAAGTATGACAAGTGCCACCCAGGAAGTGCCTGGGTGGAGGCAGGAGGTGGAGGCAGGGCTGACAGGTGTGAGCTAAGGGAAGGAGGAATGTGTGCTAGAAAGACAAATGGCTTCTCCTTTGAGTTTTATTAATGGGAAAGTGAGCAAGAATATGGAAGTTGGACACCTGACCCACAAAATCGAATACCTGTGTTTAGCTCTGTTTGCTTCGTAATCCAGGAGTTCAGTCTCTCTGATTCAGAGGCTGGAGTAAATGCAGAAATGTTTACCCAGTTTTTAATAAAACACACTGGCTTTCACAGTGCAAAGGATGTGTGACCCCAACACCCACTGGATTTATTATTTTTTACTGTTGTCTTCCTTTATTCAAACTCATACATTGGGAATAAAGTTTATTTTTAAAAAGACTGCATTTGTATCGTGTGACACAGACACATGGAAATACGCCATAAAGTTAAAATTAGCCCCAAGCAGAAGTTTAACAAAAGTATTGAATCTACTGGTTGAAAAGAGGGTGCTAAAGTCAACACAATTTTCTTCTTGAAACTTCATTTTGTTTTCGATAGCACTGCTCAAAATCCATTTTCATTGTTTTAGACTTTAATTCGAACGATTGTTCTTGCCTAGTATCTTGCCCCATATAAAGCACTCCAGAACAAGCCCACATTAGAAGTGAGTTGTGGCTGAAACTCATTTCTAATGTGGAAGTGGATAGAGCTTTGGCTCAGTGGCTAGAGCTTCGATCTGCGGACTGAAAGGTCCCAGGTTCAATTCCGGTCAAGGGCATGTACCTGAGTTGCGGGCACATCCCCAGTGGGAGGCATGCAGGAGGCAGCTGATCGATGTTTCTCTCTCATCGATGTTTCTAACTCTCTATCCTTCCTTCCTCTCTGTAAAAAAATCAATAAAATATATTTAAAAAAAAAGTGAGTTGTGGTCACTCCATGTTATTAATGAGCAGAGAAAGACCAGTTGTTCCTTCTAACCCTGGTGGTGCTTAGTAATAGGAGAGCACATTTCAAGCTTTTTGAGCCACTTGAATTTCTAACGATGGATGTGTTTAGAAAGTCCACATGTACAATTCAGCTGAGCTCAACATAGGAATGTCCTTGTAAACACAGGGAAATCCAAAGCTTCCACCTAGAATGCGTTCTCGCCTGATTCCTCGTTGTGAAGCTTCTACTCAGAATACCAGAGGCCAGAGAAAGGTCAAAGAATGATTGGAAACAGATCTCTAATAATGAGAAATATTCAAGAACAACTTCATCTTTATCTTGAATAAATTATTGGTGGAGACATTTAAATAAGTGACTATGAACTACTGTCACAGAAACTAAACTTTAAATTGTTTTATTTTTTTAAAAAGTCTTTAATTTGCCATCAAATGTCATAACAAATCCATTATTGCAGATCTATAATCTCCTCCTTTTCTGGAAAAGTCAAGAAAATTATTTTAAAGGGAATGACTTTTTAAATGTTATTTTTCAATTACAATCTATATTCAGTATTATTTTGTTTTAGTTTCAGTGTACAGCATGGTGGTAAGATAATCATATACTTTACATCCTCCCTGACAGTTTCTAGCATCATAGTTATTAAAGTACTAGAGGCCAGGTGCATGAAATTCATGCACGGGGGCAGGGGGAGGGGTATCCTTTAGCCCAGCCTGCTCCATCTTCAATCTGGGACCTCTTGAGGGATGTCCAACCCAGTAGGATCGGGCCTAAACAGGCAGTCGGACTTCCCTCTCACAATCCAGGAGAGGGAAGTCAACTGCTCCCAACTGCTCAACTGCCTGCTTTCCTGATTGCCCCTAACCGCTTCTGCCTGTCAGCCTAATCACCCCCTAACCATTCCCCTGCCAGCCTGATTGATGCCTAACTGTTCCCCTGCCAGCCTGTTTGCCTCTAACTGCCCTTCCCTGCCGGCCTGGTCACCCTTAACTGCCCTCCCCTGCAGGCCTGGTCACCCCTAACTGCCCTCTCCTGCTGGCCATCTTGTGGTGGCCATCTTGTGTCCACATGGGGGCAGGATCTCTTGACCACATGGAGGCAGTCATCTTGTGTGTTGGAGTGATGGTCAATCTGCATATTACTCTTTTATTAGATGGGATAGAGGCCTGGTGCACGAGTGGGGGCCAGCTGATTTGCCCTGACGGGTGTCCTGGATCAGGGTGGGTGTTCCCTTTGGGTGTGGGGTGGCCTGGGTGAGAGGCCTGTGGTTGTTTGCAGGCCAGCCATGCTCCCCAGTGACTCAAGTGGAGGCCCTGGTATCTGGGATTTATTTATCTTCTAAATTGAAACTTTGTAGCCTGGAGCAGATCCAAGCCTTTTGCTGGCACAGCCATTGAAGCTTTGTTGCCTTAAGCTGAGGCCTCTGCCAGCTAGGCTTTGCCCCTCCATCACCAGGGGCAACCCAAGTCTCTCTCCTGCTCTCTCTGTGGCCATAGCCACCTTGGATGGGTTAATTTGCATGCTCGCTCTGATTGGCTGGTGGGTGTAGCTGGTGGGCATGGCTTGTTGGGTGTAGTGGAGCTATGGTCAATTTGCATATTATTAGATAGGATTTTTGACTATATTCATTATGCTGTGCTTTACAGTCACTTGACTTTTTTCTATTAATCCTCACATGAGGATATTTGTTCTATTGGTTTTTAGGGAAGGAGGGGGAGGAGAGAGAGACAAACATTGATTGGTTGCCTCCTGCACCAGAGCTGCACAGGTGCCTGGGATCAAATCTGCAACCCTTTGGTGTATGGGCCAATGTCTAACCACTGAGAACACCAGCCAGGGCCCAGTGAATATTTTTTAACAACCAATTTGTATTTTTAAAAATATTTTATTTATTTTTTACAGAGGGGAAGAGAGAGGGACAAAGAGCTAGAAATATTGATGAGAGAGAAACATTGATCAGCTGCCTCCTACACTCCCCACTGGACATGTGCCCGCAACCAAGGTACATACCTTGACCGGAATTGAACCTGTGACCCTTCAGTCCGCAGGCCGACACTCTTATCCACTGAGCCAAACCGAATCTTGGCTAATTTGTATTTTTAATCCCTTTGCCTTCTATCCCTCCCTCCACTCCCTCCCCTCTGGCTACTAGCAGTCTGTTCTCCCTATGAGTCTGCTTCAATTTTTTTGGTTCTGTTCTTTAGATTCCACATACAATGGTACCTCGAGATACGAGTGCCCTAACATACGAGATTTTTGAGATATGAGCCATCGAGCGAGCGATTTTTGCTTTGAAATACGAGCAACATTTGAGATAGGAGTAATCGCGTGGATCGGCTGGCTGCACACGACCCACCAGTTTACTGCGACTCGAGTGTCTCATAGTTTCCCACGCCTCAAGGTTACGGAACGAATTAAACTCGTATCTCGAGGTACCACTGTATAGTGAAATTATGTTATTTTTCTTACTCTGACTTATTTAATACTTTAACTTAGAATAATACTATAGATCTGTACTTGGCTAATATTCCATTGTACATGTGTACCACAACTTTTTTATTCATTTGAATTGCTCCCATATCTTGGCTATTGCAAATAATGCTGCAATAAGCATAGAGGTGCACATATTCTTTCAAATTAGTGTTTGGGTGGGAAGAAAATTCTTAATTATGAAAATGTAGGTTTAGCATCTTTTTCAAGCTCAATCCCAAAATGTCAAAGGGCATTCTAACAGTTTTTCTTCAATAGCATTACCTTGTAAACTCAACTTCGTCATAACAAATATATTTACTCTGATATCTGAATGTACTAATCATGTCACTGAGTTATTTTTGAGACTATGATCCTTCCACATACATTTTTCATTTCCTAATTAATTGGAGGCTTGATAGTGTTTTTAGGGCTTCCTAAATAAACAGAACTAATAAACTTGTCCTAGGCCTTTCCCCGGGTGGACATGAACCTACATTGTGTACTCCTGGTCTTTACCCTTAATAGGCGATTAATGGTATCACACCAACACTGCGTGCCCTCTCTGAGTAATTCTAAAGCAACATGTTTGTTCTTCTAGAAAATCTACCAGACATCCCAGCGTGTCCTTAGAACCTACCTCTGGGATGAAGGCAGAAGCTCTTGGTATTTGGATCCAACGTGTGGTGAATGAGAAGCCTAAGCCAAGAGCAGATGTGAGCTGAGCCCAGGTCTGAATAGGGGCAGTGGTTTAAGAAAAGGCATTAATAAAAACTGCCTTTCCCTAATTGCAGGAAACTTGGCGAACAAAGACAATACATACTGTCTTTTCACGCATTTGTCAATGTGAAGGGCTACGGACTTACTACCCCGCCAGACCTGCTAGTTAGTGTAAGCCTTCTCTCCTAAAGAGGGCCTGGCTGCTTTAGGTTCAAAGGAACGTCTGTCTGAAACAGAGAAAAAGGCTGAAACTAAATTAGGGCAGCCACTAGATGGCACTGCTTCAGTTCTAGAAAAAGCGGCCGTGCGTGGCCGGAGCCGGGCGCGCCCGCAAAGCGGGTCCTCCGTGCTTCGCGGAGTCCGGAGCCGACCCGGTCCCGCCCGGCCTGGCGCTGCAGCCGACGGGGCGGCCGGCGGCCTGGGCTGCGACGCGCCCCCTCCGCGCTCCGTCCCGCTCCCCGCGGTGAAAAGGCAGCTGCTGCGAAGCCGAGCGACGCCCGCGTCTGCAGGTTCCCTGCTCGGCCCTCCGGCCCGGGCCGCCCGCCCCCGGCTCCCGCCTCTGACTATGGGAACCGGCCCGGGACGCGCGCCACGGCCGGGCCTGGTGCTGATTACACTCGGGCTCGGAAGGACGCGGAGCACCCAGTCCACCCACAGGAAGCAGGGAGCGCCCCGCGCGGGCGGAGGGAGGGCCATTCCCAGCAGGACGGCCCAGGCCGGTCCGGGCGGGGCCGGGAGGAAGCGCCGTGCGGGGGCAGCTGGGGGAGCGAGGCGGTGCGGGCGAAGGTTCACGGGGCGGCTCCGGGGGCGGCTCCCGGCCGCCGCCCGCCGCCCCCCTCCCCGCGCCCCCGGGCGCCCAGCGGCCTGGAGCCGGGGCGGGGCCTGCGCGCCCGCTCGGGTAGAAAAGGCGGCGGCGGCCGGCCCCCCGGGTGACAGCCGCGCTCGCCCTCGGAGCCCAGCTGACGCCGCCATGAGCGCCGCCCTCTTCAGCCTGGACGGCCCGGCGCGCGGCGCGCCCTGGCCCGCCGACTCCGCGCCCTTCTACGAGCCGGGCCGGACCTGCAAGCCCGCCCGCGCCAGCGAGCCGGGCGCCGCGGCCCCCGCCATGTACGACGACGAGAGCGCCATCGACTTCAGCGCCTACATCGACTCCATGGCCGCCGTGCCCACCCTGGAGCTGTGCCACGACGAGCTCTTCGCCGACCTCTTCAACAGCAACCACAAGGCGGGCGCGGCGGGCGCCCCGGAGCCGCTGCCCGGCCACCCCGCGCGCCCCCCAGGCCCGAGCCCCGCCGCCCCGCGGCCCCTCAAGCGCGAGCCCGACTGGGGCGACGGCGACGCGGGTTCGCTGCTGCCCGCGCAGGTGGCCGTCTGTGCGCAGACCGTGGTGAGCCTGGCGGCCGCCGCGCAACCCACGCCCCCCACGTCGCCCGAGCCGCCGCGGGGCAGCCCGGGGCCGAGTCCCGCGTCCGGCCCGGCCCGGGAGAAGGGCGCCGGCAAGAGGGGCCCGGACCGCGGCAGCCCCGAGTACCGGCAGCGGCGCGAGCGCAACAACATCGCGGTGCGCAAGAGCCGCGACAAGGCCAAGCGGCGCAACCAGGAGATGCAGCAGAAGCTGGTGGAGCTGTCGGCCGAGAACGAGAAGCTGCACCAGCGCGTGGAGCAGCTCACGCGGGACCTGGCCGGCCTCCGGCAGTTCTTCAAACAGCTGCCCAGCTCGTCCTTCCTGCCGGCCGGGGCCGCCGACGGCCGGTGACGCGTGGCCGGCGGGGGCGCGGGGAGACACCGACCGATACCTCAGACCCGCCGCGCGGAGCCCCGCGCGCCCTGCGCCGCCGGCGCCGCACTTCCTTGGGGACGCCCGGGAAAGGGGGCCGCGGCCTGGACTGCCACCGCTGAACTTCCAGAGAAGCTACACTTGTTTATTTTCCCTTAAATTATTTTTATAATGGTAGCTTTTTCTACATCTTGCTCCTGTTGATGCAGCTAAGGTACTTAAAAAAAGACTTAAGACAGTCCTTTGTATTGTAGATTAAAGGGCAAGACGGAGCATGCTCACTTTTTTATATTAATTTTTACAGTATTTGTAAGAATAAAGAAGTATTTGAAAGCACTCCTGCTTCCTGTATTCGCAGTGACTCCTGCTCGCCGGGGCCGTTCCAGGCCCAGGGGTGCGGCGGCGGCGGCACCTGAAGGCCGCGGGGACCCAGGTGTGTCACCCGAGGGCCGCCGAGCCTGTGAGGTCTGCCCCGCTGGGGAAACACGCCAGCGTCTACGCCCACAGGTTTTGTTTAACTTGCCTCAGCGAAGCGCGACCGACTCAACTCTCCTTTAGCTGGCAAGTTCTGGTGAAGGTGCCGGAACACAGGACCCAGACTTGGGGCGGGGGCTGACCGGCCACCCTGTCTGCTGATCCGGGCGGGCACCCTGTGAGAACAGCTGAAGGGCTCCCCGAGTTGAGCGGGCTGCTGGAGGGGCGGGGGCGAAGGAGGCTCAGGTTATTCTAAAGGCACGTCTGAGTTCTCCTGGGCCTTGGTGGGACCGCTTTCACTTTCCTCAGTCTCCTGGACAGTTTCAGTGGATTTGCCAAGTGCGCATGAATGCCAAACCGTCATGTAGATGAAAAGGACAGCCACGATGTTACGATCCAGAGTTTCTCTGGAGAAATAAAGTCCGTTGCCTTTCCCCAGTGAAAGTGGGCACGAGGCACCCTTTCTTGATTTCGTGTACTGCGTCTATATTAGGTAATTAACGATGGTCCGTCTTGATTATATCGTTATAAGGGAGAAAACAAAACCTTTAGTGTCCAAAGCTAATAAGTTCACGCTTTTAATTTAAATCTCTCCCCACAAAGCAAATGTTAACAACTCACCCCTCTTCAGTCTGTGATCTTGGCTCTCGGCACACAGCATCCAGGCTATTGCGTGAGCTAACCATCCCCTGTTCAGTGTCCCTATAATCACATTTGTTAACTTGTTCACACTTTATGGGCAACGTTTTTGTACCTCTGATCAAGTTC
The DNA here is from genome assembly GCA_011751065.1 of Lasiurus cinereus. NCBI lineage: Eukaryota > Metazoa > Chordata > Mammalia > Chiroptera > Vespertilionidae > Lasiurus > Lasiurus cinereus. The sequence continues at coordinate 22,021,509 of JAAGEH010000040.1, forward strand.
TCTAAAATATTTCCCCCAAATACTAAAAGGCAAATAAAAACAAACAAAAAACCCTGAAGTACAAAATGCTTAGATTGGACATTTATTGTATCAGAACAGTAATATAACAATATAGGACAAAAGGTTAAACTTTGCAGTGTATTCTTTGGGGCAATATTAAACAAAAAATTAAGGGAAACATGTTGAATGAGGGTAAAATTTAAATTTAAAAACTTTAAAATTGCAATTATACCGTTTCTCCTGCTACATTAATATTGCCTAAGATAAATACAAAACGAAGACCTCAAGTTTATGGAAGCTTTATTAACAGTTATGTCCCTACGTTTGCAGGAAGGTAATAAAATATGTATAGTAGAAAAAAAGTATTTTGACTTATAGTTTACAATACCATTTTATTGACTTGTGCCCCAGAAAAATTGTAAGTTCCATTTCAAGATCATAAAGTACATTCACACTGCCCAAGTTAACAACTACCAAACCACCACTAGCACCCTGGCAGACACCTCGGACTTCACGGACTCTGACAACCAATAGTGCCCGAAGAGCCCCTTTCTGCACTCAGCAGCTCGATTTCCTCCAATCCCAGGCAGCTGGTCGGGTGGGTGGTTACGGACTGGACAAAACAGTTTAACAACCCCACCTCCTTTCCGATGACGCTCTTCACTTCATAACCCTGCAGAGATAAAAGGCATGCTGGTTAAAGCAAATAGCCCTGCATGTTTTGTTCCCAACAACACAGAACAAGACTTCACATAGTTGAGAACAACATTGGTAAGAAGGAAAAAAGAAAAAAAAGGGCTGTGATTTATTACTCGAGTGAAGGAACTAATTTTTTTCTGAAAACTGAATCGTGTTTTTCCACAAGAACATTTAAAAGGTTACTGCTATTTGTTAGTGGATGCAGTGATAAGCCTCTCTCAGGTGGCTGCCCTGGGAGCGGACAGGGGACTAGCAGGGGGACAAGCCCTGTTTATTAGCTGCAAATGCTGGGGCTGGGCGCGAATCATGCTTGCAGCTGCCTCCCACTTCCTTTGGGACACTTCCCCAATCTAGCAACACTTCTGGTCAAAGGATTCTCTTTGGGTATTTTGCCTCCAAACTTCCCTCTTCAATGGGATATTATTTCTTCTAGACATATTGAGTGTTGCAAAAAGCTTTTTGCGTTCTGTTTGATGAACATCTTATGGTAATCCGTTCATCTTGGCCAAGTTTCATCTGTTGATGAAAACACAGACTAGGAAGGTGTGGTATGCCCTCATTCGTCTCTCTAGATCAAGCATGTCAAACTCATAGGCTAACATGGGCCAAATAAATGAGGCATGTGGCCTGTGGGCTGAGAGTTTAACATGCTTGCTCTAGATCAGTGGGTGGCAAACTATGGCCCGTGAGCCACATGCGGCTTTTTGGCCCCTTGAGTGTGGCTCTTCCACAAAATACCATGGCCTGGGTGAGTCTATTTTGAAGAAGGGGTGTTAGAAAAAGTTTAAGTTTAAATTTGGCTTTCAAAAGAAACTTCAGTACTTGTTGTACTGTTGATATTTGGCTCTGTTGACTAATGAGTTTGCCGACCACTGCTCTAGAGCAAACCTCAGAAGATTGTCTCTGTGCTGAGGTGGGACTGAGGTACACTGGGATGCATGCATCTCTGGCCTTCCTGGAGATGGAAGCCTGAGGCCAAGGAGGAGCATGTTCTTTCAGAAGCTCCTTTGCTGCCACCTGCAGAGCAACATCAGGAGCATCTCTCACTTCTCTGACCAAACCCTTAACAGATCTCTACGATAGCTTTGCTCAGTATGTTTTACAAAGTTGGCACGTGTCTGTGGCTTCTTGGTGCCCTCACTGGGTCTGAGCTGGGCTCAGTGACGCTTTTCAGGAACGGAGTGCAGTGGACAGGGCACTGAGTCAGTCCCAAGCGTGGCCAGGACAGTGCCCAGCTTTTCCTGCCTGCTTCTCTTGGGACCCCGACACGTGCTGTGTGGGTATCTGGCCAGAGCCTGCAGGTCCCAGCCAATCGGAGCATAAAAGCCAGCAGGGTCCGAAGGCCTTCTGGGACTCCAGCCCAGCCTCTGGCCACCAGCTGACGCCCACTGGAGCGAGATGAGCTGTCCTGGTAGAACCCTGTCCTACCCACAGCCTGTGCACAGAGTAAGTGTGGAAGCCACTGAGCCGTGAGATGTTTGTTTGGAAGTAGGAAGTATGAGGATCAGTCAGTGTGAGCACGGGTCTAACGGTGGCTTACTGTCATCCCTTCCTTCTGCTAGGAGACGGGCATGGTGCGGAATGCCTAACCCACTCATGTGATCTCTAAAGAGTTTCATTGCTCAAAAAAAGTTCCTGTAAGGTTGACAGAGTGGTCGAATGGAGTGATGGGGAAGGAAGAGTTGCTGGTCAAAACAGGGAAAGTGATGGAGCTAAAATATCTGACAACGGTGGCAAAGGCCTTTCTGCACTTCGGATCATATGTGACACTTTATGGCCCATCCCTGGTCATTCCCTGAGGGCTCGCTACGAGGCCATGGAGGGCCTGTCGCCGAGATGTGGTGACCAGGGAGCTGCCAGGCTGCCCGTTGGAAGGCAAGCACAGGATGTGCAGAGGTCGCCACCAGCCCAGCTGGGCAGGGACATGGACAGCAGCTACTTCTCTGTTGGCTCTGGCCATTTACTCGCCTTGCACTCTTGTGTGTGTGACATTGGGGTGAAAATATGGAATTCTGACTTTAAAAAAGTCAGCAAAAGTGATTTCAATAACAACTATGATTTATAAACAAAGATTAAATTATACATACAGTGGTACCTCGAGATACGAGTGCCCTAACATACGAGATTTCTGAGATACGAGCAGTCGAGCGAGCTATTTTTGCTTTGAAATACGAGCAACATTTGCTGGCTGCACACGACCCACGTTTACCACGACTCGAGCGTCTCATAGTTTCCCATGCCTCAAGGTTACGGAATGAATTAAACTCGTATCTCGAGGTACCACTGTACTTATGTTCTTCTTAAGCAGGAGTGTTACCAACACTTCCCCCCAACACTTCCCTGATACCCAGCTCTGTTCTCTTTAGCGCCTGCTGGAAGCCCCGCCTTGGAAACCTCCAATCCCGGCCTTACCAGGGCCACACCCTTCTCTCTTCCTCTCCTCCCTCCCCCAGGCACTGAGAGTTGCCTCAACGAGGTACTGCTGACTCATCCCCATTAAACACACAGACCCCACTAAGAACAGGAACACACACGTGAGTCCCTGTTTCCCTGACCCCACTCCCCATTCTGGGCTGGTTACCACCTCTGCTAAGTAGTCATTCGTGGGGCTGAGGACTCTCTGCATCCCACAAAAACTGTGGCTGTGAGCCCTGCAGCCCTTTGCTGGCAGGGAAGTGTGGAGCCTGCCCCCTGGCTGGTCAGGGTCAGGGAGATGACACAGGCAATGGGAGAAAAGCAAGGAGCCGTTTCTGGGCCACTAATTATTTACTTACACCAACCCCTATTGGCACTACAACCCCTTGTTTATTGCAGGGGTGAGAGGTGTGAGGAGAGGAGGGGGTATCACCGAGTTGCTTTAAAGAGAGAGGTCCAGGCTGGTGGGCTTATCCTAGGACGGGAGCCAGAAACTCTTATACCTCCACAGGCAACTACCCTGAAATCCGAGCGGGAACCGTAGTCAGACCACTGATTCTTTCAGGTTCTGTACGTGGACTGATCCCCATCCCAATGTAATCCAAACTCGGAGAGTTTAGATGGAAGGACGGGATGCTGTTCAGCGTCCTGAGGGCAGGAGGGTGGGCTGCAGGTGGTGGGCTGAGGCAGCCTCCATAGGATGGACCACATCAGCCTGATTCTCCTGGAATCAGAGCTGGAGTTAGCCAGGAGAGCCCGCCAGGAATTCTGCCTGATCAGTCCCCTAGCCCCGTAACCTCTTGAGCTGGCTAGTCTGCCCCCACCCCCACCCGATGTGGACCCCGGCCCCAGCCTGGCACCATTCAGTGGGCAGCCCGGTGCCCCCCTCGGGGCTCAGCAACTCCCCTGCTTGTCAGTGACTGCGGCCAGACCAGACGGAGGCACCTCCAGGACAGCCTGCCTGGGTGTGAGGTCGCCTCCTGAAGAGAACTCTGCCCCTGAGGTATATTCAGGTGGTGGTTTTCTTGGAGGCGCACAGCACCTTGCTAAGTAACACTGCAGTGTCCCTCAGAAATAACGCTCCTTACCAAATACTCAAAATGGAAATAAAGGTATCTCAGTTAATCCTGTTTTCTTAATGTGAAACCACTGCCGTGGGACTTGAAATCTCAATCCTGTTCTACTATAACCCAAGGCCTGGGGGCAGATTCATGATTCTACTCTAAGACTGAGCAGGAAGAACCCCAATCCCCAAAGGGAACATGGGCATCTGCCAGTGATGAGAGCCGTCGGAGACCAGGCCTCGGTGCATCTCGCACTCAGCATGTGCACAGGTAAGCTGTGGGGCCACGGACCGGAAGCACACGGCGCAGAGGTCTTCATCTGGGGGTGACTTGCTAGCTGAGGGCTTGGAGCACAGAACACATAACCGGGCACTTACCCCGTCCTCACAGGCGGCGAACCTCAGGAGCGAGGAGATACTGCTCTGCATCAGCTGCAAAGACAGACACGGGGCTGGGTTAAAGCTCCACGCGGTGAGAGCGCTGAGCTAACACTCACGCTTGAAGACTAACACGTTAGACAGGAACCACTGTCTTCCTTAGTAGCTCTGACCTCAAAGCAGTAAGTCAATGTGACTTTTCCTGAGAGTGAGTCCTTTGCCTTTTCCCAGGGAAAGAGCAATGGATGCAAGTCTACCGCAGGCCAGGAGCCAGGGCAGCTCTGCGAGGGCCGGAGGGCGCATACACCTACCTTGACCTTCACTGTGCACTGGGGCCGCGCAGGGCAGGCCAGGAAGACCTGAAGGTGCTGTCGGAGGACAGGAGAGGTGACCACGCGGGAGCAGTTCGCACAGAGAAAGGTGCCCCTGTCGCTGGGAAACACACAGGGAAGACGGGTCAGACACATGCGGGTGAGCATCCAGCAGGGGACAGGCACTTTGCTGAACAGGAACAAGTGCTGAGATAGCAGGGGATTTCCTTGCCAAAACCAAGTTCCTGAAATAGGCTGCAGCAGCCAGCTCGGCTGTGCTGAGGGACAAAGATCAGCTTCCCCCGCTGGCGCTGATGGCGTGTGGCATTAACCAGGGAAAGACACTCAGCATGACATCCAGCTGAGCATGAGGGCAGCAAACATCCCATGAGCAAAGGGAAGCCTGTGCCAGTGAGGGGAAGGCACGCCTCCTCCCTGCCTGATGGGAAACCTGCTTTCAATCTTCAGTATCTACGGGCCTTCTTGCTACCAAGTCCCTGTGATTCCCACTCTGCTCGCCTCTTAGGCACGATCCGGGGATGACCTGCTTATACACGATGCCATCCAGCCAGGAGGTGCCAAGGAGACATCTTCCCTCGGATTCTCACGAAACAGGAAAGTAAGGAGCCCTTCCTATCTGTCATGTGACAGAGTCCCTGGGGGAGACCAGAGAACTGACTGGAGAAAGACCTGCCCAGGGCAGGAGCGGGTGCTAGGCCCCGGTGGCAGAGCTGTGCACCACGCTGGACCCTGGTCTGTGGGAATCCTGTGCCCATGGAGGACAAGCTGTAAGTTACCACATTAGTCTTCATTCATGTGAACCCTGCTTTTCGCTTTCACCTAGTAACAAACCAACCGAGGACAAACCTGGCTTCTCTTTACAAGATGGGAGCTGCAGGAGTGTGGAGAATGCCGCTGTGAGGAGACCGTGACCGCAGCCTTGCAGCGCAGCAGTCCCTTTGCTCTTAGAACTCTCGCCCAGCCTGGTGGGAAGCTGACCCGAGCAGGGGGCTGGGCTGCTGCCGCCCCAGGGTCTTTCAGGGGTCTCTGCCCCTTACCTGTCTTCTGGGCTCTGTTTCAGCCTCTCGCTGCCGCACCGGTCACACACAGGCCACGAGAAGGCCGTACCCTCGTCCACAGCAGTCACCGTGCCTAGGCAAGGGAGAGCAGAGCCATTTCCGGGACCTGCCCTCAGCTTGTCTGTGCTCCTCAGGCCGCAGAAGGCAACAAGGGCCTCGGGTTTTCTTCTCACTTGTGAGTTTATATGAATGTTCCTAAGATTTTTATCATTTCCATGTATTGGACAACATTATAACAGTAAAAAGTAAGTTTTAAAACTGCCCACATTGCTACCTGAATGTTTTCATCTGTGCCTGATCTCTCTAGTTTTTCTCAGATGCACACGTATTGGAGTTTACAAGCAAATTACCAGTGCCATGTCCTATCCTCCTTTTAGGCTGCTATGTTCTATTAAGAATTGTTTAATCTGTCCTACTGATATCCCATCAAGGCGATGTGTCCTAGTTCCCCCAACCATTCTCCAAATTGGACATCTGGGTCTCCGAATTCATTTGGCGGTTAAGCAGTGGTATCTTCCTGCTGAGGCCCTCTCTGTGCAGAGACCCCTTCCCTAGGATGGATTCCCAGAAGCAGCAGAGAGAGAAACGCCTCTTGAAGGTACTTTCCACAAGGTCTCTGAGCCCCTCCTACCCTCGCAGAGCATGTCTCAGGCCCTGCATGTGCATTCCACTTTAAGTATCTGCCTCCTGAACAAGCACAAGGGAATTCCTTATCTTTGTTTCCATTTCTTTGATAAGGAAAAATAAATAGTATCTCTTATTCTGTGATTTCCCTGGTTTCCTACTTCTTTTACTCCCACATCTGTGATTTATTTTTTTCAACAAACAAACATATATATAATGCTCTTTAGTGTGGGATACACGTGTAGCACTAAAAACATAAAGATGAATGCTGCAATCTAGATAAACAAATAATGAGTAAAAACACCATGAAATATGGGATAAAATTTTTGCAAAGGACATAGCTGATAAAGGACACTAATATCCACAATCTATAAGAATAAAAGCATCATATGCAAATCGACAGAACAGCAGAATGACCATCCGGGACCACACTATGACATCCACTGGAATCAGGCCAGCCAAAGCGGGTGTGATGCGATTGGTTGGGGGCTCGGCCATCTCCCCATGATCACCCTGCAGAGGGAGGTCCAGGCTACCCTGAGGTGATGCTGCACTTGATGGGTGGGGCCTCTCTCTGTGGAGCCATCAAAGGGCTCTCGGACTGTGAGAGAGTGCAGGCCTGGCTGAGAGACCCCCACTCTCACACTCACAGTGCAGGAATCTCATGCACCGCATCTCTAGTGTAAAATAAACTTTTAAAACTCACGAGTAAGAACACAAACAACCTGATAAAGAAATGGGTCAAAGATCTGAACAGATGTCTCACCAAAGGAGATATACTGATGTCAAATAAGCATATGAAAGGATATCTGACATCTTATATCATTAGGGAAACACAAGTTAAAATAACTCAATGCCAAACTGCATCTCTATTAGAATAGCCCAAGTCCGGAATGCTGCACCACCAGAGGATGGTGAGGACGGGGAGCAACAGGAACCCTCTGTCACCGATGGGGGAATGCGAAATGGCACAGCGACTTTGGGAGGTAGTTTGGTGGTTTCTTATAAAACTACATACACTCTCACCACACGATCCAGCAATCAGACTCCCTGATATTTACCTAAAGGAGCTGAAAGCTTAGTCCACGCAAGCGCCCAAATATAGATGTTTACAGCAGTTTTGGTCACAACTGGCAAAACTGGGAAGCAACAATGATATCCCTCAGGAGGTGAATGGATAAACAAACTGTGGCCCATCCAGACAATGGAATATTATTCATGCTAAAAATAAGCGATGAAGCCATGCAAAGACATGGAGGAAACTTAAGTGCATATTGCTTGGTTAAAGAAGCCAGTTTTAAAAGCTATGATTCCAATTATACATAGACATTCTGGAAAAAGCAAAACGATACAACAGTAAGAGGATGAGTGGCTGACAAGTGTTAACTGAGCGGGAGAAATGAACAGGTGGCGTGGAGAGGATTTTTACATCAGTGGAGCTATTCTGCAGGATACCTTAATGATGGATACATGTCATGCAGTTGATTATACCCAAATAAAGGACAGTACCAACACTGACCTTAACGTAAACTATGGCCTTTGGGCGATTAGGATGTGTCCAACTGTAGCAATTGTATCATGCTGATGGGGGATGCTGATAGTGGCAGAGGCTGTGTATGTGTATGTGTGTGGGAGGGAGAATAAAGGAAATCTCTGTACCTCCTGCTTACTTTTGCTACACATCTAACACTACCATAAAGTAAATGCTAAGTGAGAAATGGAAGACCTTTCAGAGGTGCAGAAGAGAAGCCCACTAAGTGGGCTTGAAGGTCAGGGAAGGCTTCATAAAAGAAGGGAACTGAGGTAGGGATGCAAGTGGGGGTAGGGCACAGGCCTGCACTGCTTTCTGCACAGGATCTGCATTTCCAAACAGGCATAAAGGAAAGGCAGGTCAAGAGGTAACAGACTATGATTACTCAGGGTCTTGCTGAGGATTATATTTTTTAAAAATATATTTTTGGTAATATCAGAAAGAAAAAGAGAGGGAGAAAGAGATAGAAACATCAATGATCAGGGAAAATCATTGATTGTTGCTTCCTGCAAGCCCCCTACTGGGGACCAGGAATTGAACCGTGACATCTTAGTTCATAGGTTGACACTCAAATGCTGAGCTACTCTGGCCAGGCTTGCTGGGGCTTTTAGACTAGTCGGTGAAAGGATGAGAAGCCAGTGAGGAATTTTAGACCAAGACTGAGATGGTCTAATTTTCCTGGAGTGTGCGGCTTTGTAGATATTCCATTAATCACAAACCATCTTATAGAAAGTGAAATGAGACATTTGAATAATAGGAAGACAAAACCTGCATTTCCAGCCACCATCCCACTCCCTGTAGTGGGGAAGACTTGCATTCCCACTAGAACAAATATTAGAAGAAAATTCAAGTGTAGAGGGCAAAACAGATTTATGAGAACTAAGCAGGTTTGATTTATTAAAATATATTCATGTGATACATACTTGAATGACTTTCTAAAAATGAAAATAACACATTTTGATTTTGAAAAAGCTTCCCAGCTAATTTCATTGTCCTTGCAAATCTAATGAATATCACGTTAAAGGGACAGAAATCACAGTCAATAAGAGCTTATAACATAGCCAAAAAGGAGGGTTGACTAATTCACAACAGGCAAAGGTGTAAGGCAAAGGGAGTGGCTCTCTCCCCAGGCCCCGGGCCCAGCACAGAGCCTGGCTCAAGGCAGTAGCTGGTGTCTGCTAAACGTATTAATCAAAAGGAGACTGCTGAGTTCAACGCTCCTTTTGATCCCAGGCTATCTTTGGGTGTTAACAGCATTTACATTCACATGGAATTAAGTTACTTCCATCCATAAGTACAAGAGTTGAGGAAATGTATTTCATTTGGGATCTGCACACCACTGGAAATCCCTTCTGCAGCCATAAATGAATTCCAAGGGATACCTAGGAAGTGTATTAACTTGTTAGCATCTAGAAAATTCACTTAAGTGAGCATCAGGAAAAAACCAATTTTTGTTAAGAGTTTGTAAGTGTGATGCCACACACATCACTTGACTGCAGTTTGCTATTAAAAACCTTTCCTTTTATTTACTGAACTCTCTTAGAATTAGGTTTGGGAAAGGTATATCACATATTTATTAAACATCTTTTTTAAAAGGTCCTATTGGAAGTGCTTCAACGCTTTTATCTTTTTGGGGCACACAACAACTACATGCTCTGGACAGTCTAGGTTTTCCTGGCACTGTAAGCCTGGTTTAAAATTTTCTTCAGATACTCTGAACTCTGGGACACTACTCCCACCTTTTTGATAGAAAGAAGTTGGAGCTCAGACATTTTTCTTCTAGTTAGAGGCCGAAGCCAAGACTTTGCCACGACTTTCCAAGGAGACACAGAGTGTGCTTGCTGCAACCATTCCGACCATGGCAAGTAAGAGTATTATGCACTAACAAGCAATGAATGTATATACAAGTGGTGAGCAATACAAAGAAGATAAAACCAATGATGCAAATTTTTTTCACCCCAGAAAATAACCTGGAAGGAAGTGCCTGAATACTCTGGGAACTGGTGTTTGGGGAGTGTTAACAAGTGAAGTGAGGTGAAGAGGAGTGGAGTAGAGAGAAGAGAGGAGAGGAGAGGAGAACAGAGGAGAGCAGAGGAGAGCAGAGGAGTCGAGAGGAGAAGAGAGCAGAGGAAAAGAGAGCAGAGGAGTGAAAAGGAGCAGAGAGGAGTGAAGCTGAGAGAAATGAAGAGTTAAGTGATGTGAAAGGTACAGTTAAGAATTTACAACAAGAGAGAACCAAGATGGTGGCATAAGATATACATCTGTATGTACTGCCTCTCACAACCACAACAAAACTACAACCTTTTTTAAAAGACAAAACAACTATCCCCCAGAACCATGGGAAAGCTGGCGGAGTAAAAGTTCTACAACTAGAAGGAAAGAAAAAAGTGCATTGAGACCTGGTAGGACGTGCACAGGCTCAGAAAGGCAGAGGTATGGAGATGCACGCAAACTGAGGTGGCGTGCTCCTTTTTTTTTTTTTTTTCAATTGGGTGGGAGTTATAAGTTCCCAACTGCTCTGAACTCCAGTTTCCAGAGAGATTCTGGGGATCTAGACTCATACAGGAAGAAACTAGACTGTTGGCCATCTGATTGGAGAGGGTGGCCTTCTCCCAGAGGGCGCATAGGAATCATTATTTACTGTGCTGGGCACAGGATATGGGGAAATGGAACAGAGCACCGGAAAGAGGATAGACTGGAAGCCATAGCTGTTTGCCATGCCCTAGCCTAGTGATTCCTTGAGACCCCGCCCTGCCCAATTTACAAACACACGGAGCTGTGTGCAGCAGCTTATGTATATGAATGGCCTGCCCTCTAGCAGCTTAACCTAACAAACTGCAACTGGGTCAGACAACTCCAAAACTTCCAAACTCCAAGCAAAGAGGAGAAATCTGCAGATCTCCCTGTAGCTCCTGCTGGATGGCCTCAGACAGTAGCTGACTTGCACCTCCTTGGAGATCCAGAAACCCGTGTACTAGAGGTCAGTGTGAGAGGACACCAGATTTCAACTCCTCAGATACATAGTGACACACTCAAGAGGCAAACTCGGTGAGCATCAAAACCCCACTGAAGCAAGTTTTGCCTCATAGGGGTGTCCCCAGCACAGCAGTTCTTCTGCAAACTGCCGAGAAACTTAGTAAGACATTCAAGGATCTTAATGAGAATGCCAAAAAAAAATAGAAAAGGACCAGTCAGAAATTAAGCATGCACTGTCTGAAATAAAGAATAATATACAGAAATCCAATAGTAGACTAGAGACCCCAAGAATCAAACCAAAGATTTGAAATATGAGGAAGCAAGAAACATCCAACCTGAAAAACAAAAAGAAAAAAGAGTCCAAAAATGTTAAGATAGTATAAGGAGCCTCTGGGACAACTTCAAGCATACCAACATCAGAATTATGGGAGTGCTAGAAGAAGACAGAGAGCAAAATACTGAAAACCTATTTGAAGAAATAATGACAGGAAACTTCCACCACCTAGTGAAAGAAATGGACTACAAGTCCAGGAAGTGCACAGAACCCCAAACAAAAGGAATCCAAAGAGAATCACACCAAGACACATCATAATTAAAATACCAAGAGCAAAAGACAAAGGGAGAATCTTGAAAGCAGCAAGAGAAAAACAGTTAGTTGCCTACAAGGGAGTACTCAAACTCATTAGTCAACAGGGCGGCAAACCATAGCTTGCGATCTGCATGTGGCTCAGAAGCCACAGTTTGTTGAACACTATCACAGGTAATGGTGAGAGAATAGATATTTTATACTTAAGATTAGGAACAGAGCAAGAAAGTCCCTTACCTCTACTTGTATTAAAAATAGTACTGGAAGTACTAGCTAATACAGTAAGATAAAAAAAGAAAAGAAAGAAAAGGTGTAAAGATTGGGGAGGAAAAATAAACTGTCCTTGTGTTCACGTGACATAGTTTTCTATGTTAACTATCCCAAAGAATCAGTAACAAAAAATACTAAAACTACAAAATAATTTTAGTATGATTGTAGGTACAAGGTTAAAATACAAAAGTAAATTGCTTTCCTATATATTAGCAATGAACAAATGGAATTTGAAATAAAAAACACATCATCATTTACATGAATGCTAAAATAAAAAGATACTTAGGTATAACTATAACAAAATATCTATATGATCCATATGAGAAAAACTACAGAACTATGCTAAAAGAACTAAGAGATTTGAGGAGAAACTAAGATGGCAGCATAGGTAAATACCTAAACTGCTGCCTCGCACAACAATTTCATAACTACAACTAAAAGACAGAAAGGACATCATCCAGAACCACAGAAAAGTTGGCAGAGTGGAAATTTTACAACTAGAAGGAAAAAGGGGCTCACAGAGACTCAGAGGAGCTGCAAAAACCTGAGGTACTAAGACATGTGCATGGAGAGAGTGGGCGGAAGAGTGCCTGGCTGGCTTCCTCTGGCAAGAGGGAGATGGAGACTCCCAACTGCACTGAACTCCTTATCCTACGGCATTAAACCCCAGGTCTGGAGGAGACTCATACAAGGGGAGTCTGGACTGTGAAAAGGGAGGAGTGCATGGGAATTTAGGGATCTGTGAAAGGGCAGAGGTTTGGGAGCACGCAGAAGATGGACTGGTGATTGTGCCACTGGCTTTTTCTAGTGGGCAAGAGACAGAGCCTCCCAACTGCACTACTTCTAACTGCACTGAACCCCAGTTTTGGGCATGACCCTGAGGACCCAGACTCATACGGGTGCTGGAGCGCAGGGGAGCCGGAAAAGCAGAGGTCTAGAGGCACATGTGCGCGTGCACCCAGAGAGGCTATAATGATTAACGAGAGACACTTGAGACCCAGGGGCCGCGTAGGGCAGGGCTGACTGGAAGCCAAGGTGGTCTGCTTAGCCCTGAGACTCCACCCCATCCAAGCTCAACAGAGAGGCTTTTGCAGTTTTGCAAGTCTTATTTCATAAGGCTGATTCCAACACAGAAGTTCTCCCGGCATAGTAAAAATTGGGAGAAAAAGGAACAGATCACAAACAAAAGAAATTGAGGAAAATGAACAACTGGATATAGAGTTCAAACCCACAGTTATAAGGTTTTTCAAGAATTTCCTAGAAAAGATGTATAAATTTAGCGAAAGCCAAGAGCAGATGAAAAAGGACCAACTAGAAATTAAACATACACTGACTAAAATAAAAAAAATATACAGAGACCTAACAGCAGACTAGAGAAAGGCAAGAATCAAGTAAAAAATTTGAAATCTTATAAGCAGAAAACACTCAACTGGAAAAGCAATAAGAAAAAGAATCCAAAAATGTGAAGATAGTGTAAGAAGCCTCTGGGACAACTTCAAGCATACCAACATCAGAATTATGGAGGTACCAGAAGAAGAGAGAGAGCAAGATACTGAAAACCTATTTGAAGAAATAATGACTGAAAACTTCCCACATCTGGTAAAAGAAATAGACTTACAAATCCAGGAAGCACACAGAATCCCAAATAAACGGAATCCAAAGAAGACTACACAAAGGCATATCATAATTAAAATACCAAGAGCAAAAGACAAAGAGAGAATATTAAAAGCAGCAAGAGAAAAACAGTTAATTACCTACAAGGGAGCACCCATATGATTGTTCGTTGATTTCTCAACAGAAACTATGCAGGCCAGACGGGAGAGGCAAGAAATATTCAAAGCGATGAATACTGTACCCAGCAAAGTTATCATTCAGAATTGAAGAGCAGATAAAGAACTTCACAGATAAGAAAAAGCTAAAGGAGTTCATCACCACCAAACCAGTATTATATGAAATGCTGAAAGGTACTCTTTAAGAGGAAGAAGAAAAAGGTAAAGATAAAAATTATGAACAATAAATATATATCTATCAACAAGTGAATCTAAAAATTAAGTGAATTAAAAAAAATCTGATGAACAAAATAAACTGGTGAATATAATAGAATCAGGAGCATAGAAAGGGAGTGGACTGACAATTCTCAGGGGGAAAGGGGTGAGTGGGGTGTAGGGAGAGACTGACCAAAAATCATATATCTATGGATGAGGTCAATGTGGGGGGAGGTAAGGGTAGAGGGAGGAGTGGGAGCTGGGTGGAGGGGAGCTATGGGGGGAAAAAAAGAGAAACAAATATAATAATGTATTAAATAAAAAAACCAAGAAACCTAAAATTAATAAATATTCCATACTCAGATTCAAGACCATCCCACTTAAAATTCCAGCATATTATTTTGTAGATACCAACAAACTGATTTTAAAGTTGATATGGAAGGCACCTAGAATCACCAAATTGCACTTCATTGAAGAGCGCTACCATTGCTGTTTGGTCATCTAAGCCAGAATCTTAGGGGTCATTACATATGCTCTTTCCTCCGCATATGCCTTGTTCCCTCTGTACCAAATTCATTATCCAGCCTGCCAATCCCTCTTAATGAAGTCTACTCCTTGATTTACTCACCCTTGAAAGCAGTGGTTCTCAACCTTCCTAATGCTGCGACCCTTTAATACAGTACTTCATGTTGTGGGGAGCCCCAACCATAAAATTATTTTTGTTGCTACTTCATAAAGTACAACATGGAATTTGAAATAAAAAAACATGGAAAGGAGAGGAGTGAAGTGGAGAGAAGTGAGGAATTGAATGATGTGAAAGGTACAGTTAAGAATTTACAAGAGAGAACCAAAATGGTGGCATAAGATATACATCTGTTGCTACTGTTATGAATCGTCATGCAAATATCTGTGTTTTCCGATGATCTTAGGTGAGCTTTTATTAGTAGAACCCACAGGTTGAGAGCCACTGCTGCAGAGATGAAAATAATTTTATGGTTGGGGGTCACCACAACCTGAGATACTGTATTAAAGGGTCATGGCATTAGGAAGGTTGAGAACCATTACTTTAGACTGTGCTCGCCCTGTTACTGGCTGCTATTCCAGGCCCAGCCTCTCCTCTGCTCTGCAGAGATGGAAATTGGACTATGCTGTCTCTCTGGGAGGTCCTGACAGTGAAGCCCACTCGCCTGCTTTGTCGCAGGTCACTCCCTCTATGCAGGTGCCTTTTGGCCTCCTTCTCTACTCCGGAGCTTACCAACTCTATCCTTCCAGCAGCCTTTGTAAGTCCTGCTTTTTTCCCACCAGATATTCTTCCCGACCTCCCACTTCACCTCATTAGCTCCGCCCTGCCCTTGGAGACTTTAGTGACCTCCCTGACCAGGGGAGGTGCCGCGGAGCAGCCCTGGACCACGGGGATGCTAAGGCTCTGTATCTGGCAGTGTGCATATCTGAATGATGTCCTTCTATACAGACTACGCCTTGGGAAATGAGAACTTCTTCTGATGTTGCTCCTTGTGTATCCATTGTCTGGAACACCAGGTACTCAATAATTACTTCTTGACAAGTGTGATATTTAAGAAAATAGAAATACCGCTTCCAATAAGATCAACTACCCACCTTGAACACTGCAAATGCAGTTCACCTGAGTGACGGAATCCAGGCCATCGAGCCTCACAGGGCTCGGGAGCTCACAGGAGTGAATGCCCGAGGCCACATCCATAATGGGCTTTGGGAGCAAGAGGACAGTTCGTTCACCACAAACAATCCGACCTGTTAAGAAACACATTTCAGACTGAACCATTTCCTCTAATTACTGAAAAGAAAAGGGAGTCCTGCCAGGAACAGCAGTGTCCTTTGCTAGATTCCTACGAGCTGAGTGCCCATGGAGCACAACTGTGGGTTCCATCCTTTGTGCCCAATGACATGCACTGTGCAGAAAGGAAGCCCAAAGCTGCCAGTGTGCTAAGCTGAAAATGCACACAAATACTACATTCATTTTCAATGCAAAAGGTCAATTTTATGGTATGAAAATTATACCTCAAGAAAATAAAGAAAATACATATACAATTGATGTAGGCTCCTACTTTGATTCCTCAACTAAGTGTGCATGTTTACCATTTGTAGGTTTTCATTTGTTTTAAAAAATGTTGTCTCAGGCAATGGCTTAAAGTGGATCTTGCACCTGAAAAGCTTGCCACCAACAGACCACTGGCACCTCTGACAGGTTTTGTCCGTAGTGCAAGGAGCTCTGCTTCTGTCCAGGCAGGCATGGCATGGTCAGTGAGAGCCTGGGTGGCACCAGGGGCCTCTGCACGCCACATACCTTTTCTGTGGTGAGTTTAGTAGTGGCCCAGCAGTTCCAGAGCAGGACCTAGAAGCCCCAAAACCAATGTCTGGAATCTGTACATCACTGGCTCACAGCTATGAGGAAGAAAGCATACCCTGGTCTCGGAGAGCATCTCTGAAGAAGAAGCTGTGGGGGGCAGCATTGGCGAGTTCTTCGAGGACTTCCTGGCCCAGCACACACGACGAGGTCACACAGACCGGCAGCGTTTTGGGGAAGCCAGAGTGATTTTCATCCTGCACTTGCAGGGTGACGTCAGTCACCATCAGCCAAATCTCCCTTTGCTCCAGAAGTAGCAAACTGCTTAGCTACGAGACACAGTCAAGACTGTGAACTTGATAGATACTCTGACATCAAAATAACTTTTAAAGCAATGTTAGATGACTGCTCTTTAATGAACATCATTTATATTAACACTAGAGGTCCAGTGCACGATATTCGTGCATATGTCGATTCCCTAGGCCTGCGGCTATCAGGGCCTATCTGTGGGGTGACCAGTGGGGTGATCAGGGGGTCCCTGTTGGCACCTGTCTTGGCTGACCTGGTGCTGCCCGCTTGCTGGCCCCACCTCCCACCGCCAGTCAGGATCTGTGGGCTGGGGGCAGCTTCTGTGTTGAGTATCTGCCCTCTGATGGTCAGTGCATGTCATAGTGACTGTCGTTCTGTTGTTAGGCCTATTTGCATATTAGGCTTTTATTATATAGGATTATTACATGTTTACATTAACATCACTTCAATACATATTTAAAAACATATAAGACTTGTCATGTCCTGGTCACTAGCCCCCTTGACATGGCTGTGCCCTGTGAGCCCCAATCTCGCACCTATTAACAGGCTCCTTCAGTCTGGTACCATCTGCCCTTCCCTGGCACTGCTCTCCTTGTCCTCTAACCTGCTCAGAAAGAGCTTGTTGTGTTTTACCTCCTGATCCCATGTTTGGGTACCTATGATGCTAATTACCACACTGTCTTACATTAAGTACATATACGTTCTCCTGTCCTGCTACATATACGTTTCCTAATGGGTAGGAAATGTCATGGAACTGAATGATTATAACTCCACCGCTAAATTAATATGTTGAAGTCCTAACCCCCAATATAATGGTAGTGGAAGGCAATGCCTTTGGGAGGTAGTTAGGTCATAAGGGTGGAGTCCTCGTAATGGAATAAGTACCCTTACAAGAAGACAGGAGAGAGCAGCTTCCTTTCTGCTCCCGACATTGTGAAGACAGGAGACGTTCTTTTGTGAACTGAGAGGAGAACCCTCACCCAGAACCTAGCCATGAGGGCACTGTGACCTCAGGCTTCCACACTCCAGAACAGTGAGGAATATGTCTGCTGTTTAAGCCGCATACTCTACGGCATTTGTTACAGAAGCCCAAGCTGAGAAAGATAGAACTACATCTTATTTGCTCTCAGGTTTTGGTATAAAGCAGGTCTCAGATATTTGTTTTTATTTTTCTCTTTTTTCTTTCTTCTTTCCTTTCTTTATTCCTTTTCCTTTTTTTTTTTTAATCTGCAAAAGTTATTACACCTTTTCAAGTTTATGATAATGGCATTCTGCCCTTTCTTCTTGATCAGTTTAGGGTTCACTAGATGCAAATGGGGTCAAAGGTTTGGTGGGGTGGACCCTGGTGCTCTGTGGGGCTGTGCCAGGGAACCTGCTGGTGTGAGGTCCCGTTGGCTTTGCTGGTGTGGATGATGGGATAAGGATGAGGAGTCCACATGGCTGGTTGACCGGACCGGGCAGCTCACATGGTTGGGAGGCTGATTATTTACAGGAAATTAGAGAAAGTTAAATTGAATAAAATGAGAGCCAGGTTTCTCACTGCTGAATAAATAGAAAATAGGAAACCCTAGAGTCAATTCTGAGGTAAAGTTCTAGAGTTGGAGGCACTGGTGTAAAATCAGGATAGAGATGAATAGGGAGAAGGAAATAGATTTGGATTTATATGTATGTGTGCATGAGTTTATTCATACATATTTCCTTGCTCTGATCATTGGGAGAGCCAATGATAGCCCAGCAGCAATGAGCCCACCGAGTGTTGTGACTTCTAAATGCCGTTCTCAAACAAAACAAAACAAAACAAAACAAAACAAAACAAACAAATAAAAAGCCATTCTCCTTTAAAAATCAACCACGGCTGATTTCAAAGCAGAGAAAATCAGTCTGAAACACCTTATTGTGTCAGAAAATAAGGAAGTACTCTAAGAATGATTCAAGCATCATAGGAGCCAGCTTGACTCTGGAAAAATCTGGACATGAAAATAAACTATAGTAACAGATTATGAAACTGAATCCACTGGTCCATACTGATATACGTAAGTAAATACGTGAATCAGGGAAATGAAAAGATTTATATCCACATGCCAATACTTTAATGTAGAAGGAATGCTGGAATTAGAAAATTACCATTTGGCCACTATCAGAGTAATAAACTAGGCATGAATCATAGGGATGTTAAAATGAATGAATAAAAGTTTAATAAGAAGAGGATATTTACATAGTCCCAATGTGTCCTCCTATAAAATATTTGTTAGAGAGTTACTAAATAATTACTATGAAATATTTTAGTTAACTTTATAGTGGAGAAACCTGGAAAATAACATCTCAATTGATAAAATATCACAGCACTGGGACAAGTCTACTGTGTGCCTCCTGATATGAATAAAACATTTTTATGTTGTATTCCATTTAAAATGCATAATCTGAATCTATTCATGAGATAACAAAAAGAAAATAGAAATGGACATTTAATTAGGTAACTGGCCTCTATTCTTCAAATTTAGCAAGGTCAAGAGTCATGACAAGTAAGTGCACAGAGTTAGCTTTATAGGAACAACTGGCAAAGTCACATTTTAAAAAGTGGTATATATGTCAGGAAGGGCAAACATTTTTTGTTGTTGTTAATTCTCAATCTGAGGACATTTTCCCCACTGAATTTCTTTTTTTGAGAGAGAGAGAATGAAAGAGAAGAAAGGACAAGGGGAGTGGGAGAGAGAGAAACATTGATGTGAGAGAGACATAATTAGCTGTATCCCTCATTACAATAACTGGACGGGAAATCGAACCTACTACCCAGATACATATTATTGACCAGGAATTGAATCCTCGATGCTTCACCACTGCACAGGCAAATGCTGTAACCACTTAGAATATGGACCAGGGCCAAAGATTTTTTTTCTATGAGATTGTTTGCCATGGCTGAGTAGCTCAGTTGGTTATAGCATTGTCCCGATATGCCAAGGTTGTGAGTTTGATCCCTGGTCAGGGCACATACAAGAATCAACCAATGAATGCATAAGTAGGTGGAACAACAAGTTGATGTCTCTCTCTTTCATCAACAAATAAAAATTAAAAAAAAAAGATTATCTGAAGCTAAGAGTTTTAAATATTCTCTGAAAATAATTAGGATTTGGCTTCTTGTCTTTTTTCAATCTCTTGATTGAACCAAAATGGTCTAATTTCCTTTGAAATTAATTATCAAATCATCTTTACCATTGAGTTTTGAACAAAGTTAGTAACAATAATATCCTCTGAAAAAGAAAAAAAAACCTACCCAAATTAATTCATCATAGTACTATCAATCTTATTGCTAAAATTTTATTAAAAACAGATCTCTTCTACACAAAAAATACTCTATTATTTTTTGACAAAGTTGCAGAAGTCAATGGAGGAAGAATATCCTATCAACAAATAACACTGAAATGAGTGGACACCCACTGGCAAAAAAATGAAACTTGACCTAAACCACTCACCTTATACAAAGAGGGAAGACTTTAAGAAAGAGAGAAACAGCAATATAGTCATAGTAGGGGACATTGACACCCCACTGACACCACTGTATAGATCTTACAGACTTAAAAAAGCAACAAGGAAACAGTGACCCCTAAATGACACACTAGATCAGATAAATTTAATTGGTATTTACAGAACATTTCATCCCTAAGTGCAGAATATACATTCTTGTCAAGTGCACATGGATCATTTTCAAAGATAGGCCACATGTTAGAACACAAAGTAAGTGTAAACAAATTCAAGAAGATTGAAATATCAAACATATTCTTGAATCACATGAAACTAGAAATCAGCTACAGTAAAATACCCTCAACACATTTTAACACCTGGAGACTAAACAGCATGTTATTAAACAATGAATGGATTACCAATGAGATCAAGGAAGAAATAAACTTCCTGGAAATAAATAAAAATGAACACACAACAACCCCAAATCTCTGGGACACAGCAAAAGCAGTCTTGAGAGGGAAGTTCATACTATTATAGGCCCGCCTCAAGAAATTAGAAAAAGCTCAAATAAACAATTTACCCTACAACTAATTCTAAAAGAATTAGAATGAGAACAAGAAAACCCAGAGTAAGTATAAGGAAGGAAATAAAATAAAGATCAGAGTGGAAATAAATTACATAGATGTTAAAAAACAATAAAAAAAATCAATGAAACCAAGAGCTGTTTTTTTTTAAAAAGGTAAACAAGATTGATGACCATTAGCCATACTTATCAAGAAACAAAGAGAAAGGACCCAAATTAATAAAATCAGAAATGAAAGAGCAAAGTAACTACTGAAATCACAGAAATACAAAGGATTGTAAGAAAACCCTTTGAACAACTATATGCCAACAAGCTAGACAACCTGGGGGAAATGGACAAATTCCTAGAAATAGATGATGTTCCCAAACTCAATCGGGGAATCAGAAAATATAAATAGGCTGATAACAACTAATGAAATTGAAGCAGGAATAAAAAGGATTGCCAGCAAACAGAACTCCTGGACAGGATGGCTCCACAGGCAAGTTTTACCAAACATTCAAAGAATTAATACCTATGATTTTCAAACTATTCCAAAAAATTCAAGAGGAAGGAACACTTCCAAGCTCTTTTTATGCCAACATTATCCTAATTCCAAAACCAGATAAAGACTACAAAGAAAGAAAATTATAGTCCAATATTACTGATGAATATAGACACTAAAATCCTCAACAAAATATTAACAAATCAGATACAGCAATATATTAATAAAAATCACACACCATGAGCATGGTGTGGGATTTATCCCAAGGATTCAATATTTGCAATATTGGTTCAATATTTGCAAATCAATAATTGTGATGCATCACATAAACAAAATAAAGGATAAAAATCATATGATCATATAAATAGACCTAAAAAAAGCATTTGACAAAATCCAGCATTCATTTATGGTAAAAATGCTCAGCAAAGTGGGAATAGAGGGATCACATCTCAACATAAGAAAGGCCATATATGAAAAATCTACAGCCAACATCACACACAATGGGGAAAAACTAAAAGTGTTTTCCTTAAGATCAGGAACAAGACAGTGATGTCTGCTCTTGTTCAGCATAGTTCTGAAGTCCTAACCACAGTGACCAGACAAGAAGAAATAAAAGGCATATGACTTATTTTCTTTATTATTTTTTTAAGTCTTTATTGTTGAGAGTACTACAGATGTTCCTTGCTTTCCCCCATTGTCTCTGTCAACCTGGTTCCCATCCTGCCCTAGACCTTCACCACCCTACTGTCTGTGTCCATAGGAAATGCATATAAGATCTGTGGTTAATCTCTTTCTGCAGCCACTTTACCCCTTTGCTCTGAGATTCATCAGTCTGTTTCATGATAAAGGATTAATTTCCAAAATATAAAAAGAACTCATAGAACTCAACACCAGGAAGACAAACAATCCAATTAAGAAATGGGCAAAAGACCTGAATCTTAGATACTTATCCAAAGAAGACATACATACAGATGACCAAGAGATAAAAGAAAAATGCTCTAAATAATCATTAGAAAGATGAAAATATAAACTACAATGAGGTATCTTCCTACACCTGTCAGAATGGCTACAATCAATAAATCAATTAACAACAAATGCTGATGAAGTTGTGGAGAAAAGGAAACCCAAGTACACTACTGGTGGAAACGCAGACTGGTGCAGCCACTATGTAAAACAGTATAAAGATTCTTCAAAAAATTAAAAATAGAGCTGCCATTTGATCCAGCGATCCCACTTCTGGTAATATATCCTAAAAATCCTGAAATACCAATCAGAAAGAATATTGCACCCCTATGTTCATAGCAGTGTTATTTATAATAGTTAAGATCTGGAAACAGCCCAAGTGCCCATCAGTAGATGAGTGGATAAAAAAGCTGTGGTGCATTTACACAATGGTGTACTATATGCTGTAAAAAAAAAAAGGATCTCTTACCCTTTGAGACAGTATGGAGGATGTGGAGATTATTACGATAATCAAGGCGATCAGAGAAAGACAAATATCCTCATTTATATGTGGAATCTGATGAACAAAATAAATTGATGAACAAAATGGAAACAGAGGCATGGAATCTTGTACCAGACTGACAAATGTCAGAGGAGAAGGGAGGGGGAGGGAAAGATAATAGAAGGTGATAGGATTAGTTAAACAATATATATGCATAGCCCATGGACAAAGATAACAGTGTGGGGAAAGTGTGGGGTGGGGTAGGGATTGAGTGGAGGGGGGCAAAAAGGGAGAAATGGTAGACATCTATAATACCAACAACAATTAAAAAATACTAAAAAGGAAGGGGGCAAATTTGGACACGGGGAAGAACCTGTGATGACACGTAGGATGAAGATGGCATGTGAGCGGAGTGATGCATCAATAAGCCCAGGAAGGCCAAGGATTGCCAGCAAATAGCAGATGCTGGGAGAGAAAAGAAAGGAAGCTCCCTTCGAGCCACCAGAGCCTTAATTTCAGACTTCTGGTCTCCTGAAGCATGAGACAATATATTTCTGTTGTATTTTATTATTATTTTTAATCTTCACCCAAAGGTTTGTTTCTATTGGTTTTAGAGAGAGAGGAAGAGGGGAGAAGGGAAGAGAAAAAGGGAGGGAAAGAGAGAGAGAAACATCGATATGAGAGATAAACATTGATTGTTTGCCTCCTGTATGCACCCAGACCAGTGATTGAACCCACAACCCAGGTATGTGCCCTTACTAGGAATCGAACCTACAACTCCACTGAGCCACCTGGCCAGGGCTTATTGGTTTAAATTTATGGATTTTAGAGAGCTGAGAAAGGAGAGAGGGAGGGAGGGAGAGAAACACTGATTTGTTGTTATAATTATTTATGCATTCGTTGATCCTTGTATGTGTCTTGACCAGGGATCGAACTCACAACCTTAGTGTATTGGGATGACACTCTAATCAACTGAGCTACCTGACCAAGGTTCTGTTATGTTAAGCCATCTAGTTTTTGGCCTAGGAAACTAATACCAACATCCGTATAGGGGTAGGCAAAAGTGGCTTATAGCTATGAGTCCATGAAACACAGAATTTATTCTTTATAATCACTTACTAATTATAAATGTAAGCCTACTTTTACCCATCCCTGTACACTGCATGTTTCTATGTGTGTAACCATCATAAAATAACAAAATTATAATGATGAGAACAGATTAGTGGTTGCCTGATGTCTGGGCATGGGGAACAGGATGGGTGTGGCTATAATGGGAACATGAGGGAGTCTGTAGAACAGCTGAGTATATTGATTGTGGTGGAGATTATGCAAGGCTACACATATGACAAAACTGCATGAAAGTATGCATACATGTACATAGACATGTGGACACATGTATGACGGTTGAGATCTGAACCAGTTCTATGGATTGTGCCAGTGTCAATTTCTTGGTTTTGATACTGTACTGTGGTTACTGCAGGTATGGGATGATGGCATGAGGGTGCATGCAATCTACTGTGAATCTATAATTACTATGAATCTGAACATTTTGAATATTCAAAACAAACGTTAAATATAAAAAAATACCTTTCATTTTCCTGAGTTAATCATTAGCATAGTGTTACTACAACCGAGTCTCCTTTGACAGCTCAGGTGTCGCAGCGACTCACTGTGCAATGCCACTGCGCATGTGTCGGCTTAGCCATGTAGTGGGCCCAGGACTTGACATTTCAATTCCTCTCCACGGAATTGGTTTTGGTGATTCACTTTCCCACAAAAGCAAAGACAGAGGCATAAAGAAGGTCAGTGAAATGAGGAAGTTCAGTGCTCCGTTGGGTTTTGGGGCCTTGAATGTTTCTAAAGGACCATCGATCCCTCGGTTCACATCCACTGCAAGGCATGCTTGCAGGCAGGCTGTATTTGAGCCAACAAAGCCTATTTCTTGGCAGAAAACTCGGAACAGGAGGGACCAGATGGTCTGCAGTGTCTCTCTCTCTCTCTCTGCTCTAGGGCTCCCAGTGGGATGGGCGGGTGAGATCTGGTGATGGTGTGAGCATCTAACATCTGCTTTCTTTATCGTCCACTTCTGGTCTCAGCTGCAAAGCTGTGGGCAGACCAGGGTCTGTGGGCAGGAGCACACAATGCAGCAGCCACGAGACTGATGTTCCTGCCCCAGGACAGCAGGACAGCATTCTGCCTGCAGCAACACAGCAGCTGCGCAGCGAGCCCCTGCCTGAGGCCACATCCCCACTACCTCCATGCACTTTAGAATAACAGGAATGTGCCAGGTGCCAGGTGAGCGTTCTGCAGAGGATGGGCAGAGGAGTGTACAGTCAGGTTTGGATGCCTCAGACTCAGAAAGTCAGAGACATCAGGTGAGCAGACTGTGTCCTCCCTTGGAGGCCTGTGCCTGCTCGCTGAGCCAGACGCAGGATGGCTCACAAGGAGTACTGCTGAGTGACTGATGCCAGCCTCCCTCTTATTCCTTAGGGGGCATTGATTAGCTGTCACATGAATGAAGGGTGAACAGAGAAAGAAAAGCAATGGAATGCTCTCTACCGCTTAGGGTACTGAGACATGAATGTTCCTCTTAATCAAGGCCCAGCAGAGGTTTCTTGTGAAACATTCATCATGGGTTGAACATCTCAAAAGCATCTCTTTATCTACTCTTAGCTGACTTGCAAAGTGGACAACAAGCCTCTCTAGGCCGCCCCTCCCGAGAACTGCCCATGGCTGAGGGACTGCAGGGCTCCCTCAACTATCCAAGCTCGCAGAAGAGTTAGTTCCAAGAAGTAGCTGAGCTGAATCCTGAGATTCCTGCTTTCACCCCAAGACAGAAATTTCAGCTTCTCCTTCTTTTCTACAACCTGCCATGGGTCAGAAAGGAACTATGACTACTGGGTGAGAATCTTCCAGGGCAGGGTTACACCTGAGTTGTTCTATTCCTCAGTACTTAACACAGTGGCCGGTAGTCCACACCTACTCAAGGAGTGACATATGACCTCTTCAGCACCACGCATGCATAACTTATTTCAAAAATGCTTTTCTATTTTGATGCTCCATTAATTTCTAAGGGGGATGAATGATCCTTTAATAAAGTATAAAACACTTTATATGTTATAACATGTTATGAGGGGAAAAAGAGAGAGAAATTACCAATGGTCTTTGATAAATCACTCTGGCATAGAAACTGCAACGGGTACCAAGATCATCAGTCTGAAAAGGCATTGAAAAAGATTTGTAACATCACACAAAGCACACAAATTAAAAAAAAAAAAGTAACTGAAGGCCTTGTTAGAAATAAAGACATTACCTGGAGAATTTCTTGTAAGGAGCAAGGAACTGGAGGCTGGTAAAGCTTAGAAACAGGGTCTTCAATGATATCAATCTGTCCCAGTTTGGGATGAGCAGTGAGGACATAACAGAAGCTAGGAGGTAGATGAGTTTTTACCTGTTTGAAATAGGGACAGAAGTAGAACGTGAATGCATTGTTAAAGACTCAAATACAAAATGTAGTCTGCCAATGTCACCCCAATAAATTCAGTTTAAAAAATGCTCATTTCTAGATTATTTGAGAGAATGTTCTAAATTGTGTTTTAAGTATACTTTGAAAAATACATTTCTAAAATGAAATCTGAATCACTAATAAATTCAAAAGTACAAATTTTTATACTTGGTCCTAGAGATAAACAACATAATCTATTTATTATATAGGTATTCTTATCAGCCTTTCAGAGACAGTATTCATCTGTGAATAAAAATGTATAAAGACAAAAAAGATTTTTTTGTGATTCAGATTTCATTTTAGAAATGTATTCTTCAAAGTATACTTAAAACACAATTTAGAACATTCTCTCAAATAATCTAGAAATGAGCATTTTTTAAATTGAATTTATTGGGGTGACATTGGCAGACAAAATTCTATAGGTTTCAGGTATATAATTCTGTAATACATCATGTGTATATTGTAATGTGTGTTCACCATCCCAAGTGAAGTTCCCTTTCATCACTATCTATCCCCCCAAAACCCTCTTCTACCTCCCCTACCTTCCTTCCCTCTGTCAGTTACCATATTGTTGTTTTCTTAATCCATTCACCTTTTTCACCCAGCCCTGCAACCCCCTCCCCTCTCACAGCTGTCAATCTGTTCTCCATGATTCTGTTTCTTCTTTGTTTGTTAGTTTACTTTGTTCATTAGATTGCACATATGAGTGAAATCATACAGTATTGTCCTACTCTGACTTATTTCACTTAGCATAATGCCCTCCAGATCCATCCATGCTGTCGCAAAGGGTAAGATTTCCTTCCTTTATATAGCTGAATAGTAGTCCACAGTGTAAATGTATCATGGTTTGTTTTTTTTAATTGGAAATGGGAATTTTTGACAATTTTGCTGGTCTAGCACAGTACAGAGTCATATTCTTAGCACTTTGCTAAAAAAAGTCAGCTCCTACATAAACAAGACCACCCCAGTTTTCAGCGTTGGGAACTGTAGCCCAAAGCCGTTCTGCCCAGCCTGGTGGAGAATGCTCAGGGTAGACAAAAAGGGACATATTTTAATCAGTCAATTTTTCTACCTGTGAGCAACTACCATAAATAATATGAGAAGACAGGAAAATGGAAATTCCTGGCTAACTTGTTGGGCTGTATGAATACCATGGATTTTATTTATTAGGTTTTATGAGTTTCTGCTCTAACTGGTAAATGAGTGTTGGTTCTGCTAGTGACTAGAAGGCAGAGGTGCTTTGTGTCTTGTTTAGTATGAGGCTAAGACCCTCACTATTGACCCTAATGGGATGACCCTAACAACTGTGGTTTAAAGACCCCATCATAAATTAACCTCAAGAAGAATATACTGAAGCACGGAGGAAAGCAACCAGAGCTTGGGCTTTGCAACGATGTGAGTGTGTCTCTCCGTCCAGGCTCATGCTCACTGGCCTGGGCTTCTCGGGATTGTGGACTGTGGAGGCAACGCTTGGTGCAGCACCTGGCTGAGAGCAGGTGGCAACTGGGGGGGCTTCCTCAAATGCTGAGCTTACCTCTTCACAGGCCTGGCCACGACCAGGTGCTTTTAGAGGTACCACTGGAGGCCACAAAGAATCAATCAAACTGAAAAGCCCTGCTGTCCTGGAAAAAAAAGAGATCAGTCAAAGGTGTTCATCACTGAACATCACTTACCAAGCACCTGGTCAGGGAGCTGGTCATAAATAGATCTGCTTAGCAGACATGCCCCTTATGCCAAGGGCCTACCATTCAGGAGAAGTGGCAATTCAGATGGAAAAGACAGTGGCACATAGAGACAAAACAGACCTTCAACCTGACTGCACTAGACTAGGACAGATACTGTTCAATAAATGATAATACATCTTCCTTTCCAGTTTGGATACCTTTTATTTCTTCTTGTCTGATCACTATGGCTATGACTTTAGTACTATGCTGAACAAGAGTGGTAGAAGAGGGCATCCCTGTTTTTTGTCCTGTTCTTAGGACAAATGGTTTGAGTTTTTGCTGATTGAATATGATATTTGTTATATATGGCTTTTTTATGTTGAAGTCGGATTCTTCTATTCCCACTTTGCGGAGGGTTTTTATCAGAAAAGGGTGTTGGATTTTGTCCAATGCTTTTTGTGCATCAATTGATTAGATCATGTGATTTTTGTTTTGTAATAGGTTTAGGTGATGTATCACATTTATTGGTTTGCGAATATTGGACCAGCCTTGCATCCCTGGAATAAATCCCAGTTAGTCACGGTGTATGATCTTTTTAATGTATTGCTGGACCCAATTTGCTAACATTTTGTTGAGTATTTAGTGTCTGTGTTCATTGGCCTGTAATTCTCTTTCTTTGTCGTAGTATTATCTGGTTTTGGAGTTAAGGTAATGCTGGCCTCATAGAAAAACTTGGGAAGTTTTCCTTCATGTTGAATTTTTTGGAATAGTTTGAGGAGAGGAAATTTTAGTTCTTCTTTGAATATTTGATAAAATTCCCCTGTGAATCCATCTGGACCAAGGCTTTTGTTTTATTACTACTTCAATTTCATCAATAGTTAGTGGCCTATTCAGGTTTTCTGATACTTTTATTCACAGATGACATGATACTGTACATAGAAAACTCTAAACACTCCATAAAAAAACTACCAAATTTAATAAAGGATTCAGCAATGTAGCAGGATACAAAATTAGCACCCCAAAATCCATGCATTTTTATATAATAGTGAACTCTTAGAAAAAGAAATTTAAAAATGATCCATACCACTGCAAAAAAAAAAAATTTAAGATACTTAGGAATAAACTTAACCAAGGAGGTAGAAGACCTGTACTCTGAAAATTATAGGATATTGAAAAAAGAGATAGTTCAAGGTATAAACAAATGAAAAATATACCATGTTCATAGATTGGTTGAATTAATATCATTAAAATACAAAGGGCATATTTCACAGACCTAGAAAAACACTCCAAAAATTTATATGGAGCCAAAAAAGACCCCAAGTAATTGCAGGAATCTTGAGAAAGAAGAACGAAGTTGGAGGAATTACAATACCATATATCAATTTATACTACAAAACAATTGTGTTCAAAACAGCCAGGTACTGGCATAAGAACAGGAATATAGACCAATGGAACACAAGAGAGAACCCAGAAATCGACCCACACTGCTATGCTCAATTAATATTTGACAAATTATTACAAAGGTATACATACAAGAGTATACATTGGAGCGGAGACAGTCTCTTCAATAAAAGGTGTTGGGAAAATTGGACAGGCATATGTAAAAAAAATGAAACTATAACACCATACACAAAAATAAACTCAAAATGGATAAAAGACTTAAATGTAAGATGTGAAACCATAAAAGTCCTAGAAGAAACCATAGGCATCAAAATCTCAGACATCTCTCATGTTTACTGATACATCTCTTAGGACAATGGAAACTAAGGAGAAAATAAACAAATGGGACTACATT
This sequence comes from Lasiurus cinereus, assembly GCA_011751065.1. Classification (NCBI taxonomy): domain Eukaryota; kingdom Metazoa; phylum Chordata; class Mammalia; order Chiroptera; family Vespertilionidae; genus Lasiurus; species Lasiurus cinereus. The sequence goes on from JAAGEH010000040.1 coordinate 22,050,989, forward strand.
AAAATAAATAGCTTCTGCACTGTAAAAGAAACCATCAACAAAATAACAAGAGAGCCCACTACATGGGAGGACATACTTGCTACATCCATTAAGCGGTTAATCTCCAAAATATATAGGTAACTCACACAACTTAATAAAAGGAAGACAAACAATCCAATTAAAAAATGGGCAAAGGACCTAAACAGATACTTCTCCAAAGTGGACATACAAATGGCCAAGAGACATAGGAAAAAATGCTCAAAGTTACTAATCATCTGATAGATGCAAATCAAAACAACAATGAGATATCATCTCACACCTGTCAGAATGGCTACCATCAATAAAACAACAAACAAGTGCTGGTGAAGTTGTAGAGAAAAAGGAACCCTTGTGCACTGCTGATAGGAATGCAGACTGGTGCAGTCACTGTGGAAAACAGTATGGCGTTTCCCTAAAATATCAAAAAGGGAACTCCCATTTCACCCAGTGATCCCACTTCTATGAATATATCCTAAGAAACCCGAAACACTCATCAGAAATAATATGTGCACCCCTATGTTCACAGCAGTGCAATTTACAATAGCTAAGATTTGCAAACAGCGTAAGTGCCCATCAGCAGATGAGTGGATAAAAAAACTGTGGTACATTTACACAATGGAATACTACGTGGCAATAAAAAAGAAAGTCTTACCATTTGCAACAGCATGGATGGACCTGGAGAGTGTTAAGCTGAGCAAAATAAGCCCGTCAGTAATGATCAAAAATAGACCAGAGACATAGAAACATTGAACAGACTGTCAAACCTCAGAGGGCAGGCAGGGGAGGGTGGAGGCGGGGAAGAGACCAACCAATGAACTCATATGTGTACATGCATAACTCATAGACACAGACAGTGGGGTGTTGAGGACCGAGGAGGGGGAATGGGAGTGGGCTGGAAGAGGTTAATGGGGGAAAAGGGGAAACCTATATAATACTTTCAAAAATAAATATTTTTTAAAAATTACAATATATTGGCACAAGATAATATACAGCCATTGAAATGATTATATAAAAAGTATTTAAGAATGGAAAGATGTTTATATAGCACTGGCCTGGTTGATTAGAGCATTGTCCCAAAAAGATAAGGTTGTGGGTTTGATATAAGAATCAATCAATAACTGCATGAATAAGTGTAACAACAAATCAATTTTTCTCTATCCCTCTCCCTCTCCCCTCCTCTCTCTCCCCAACTCTTTCTCCTTCCCTCCCCTTTCCCTTCTTTTCTCTCTAAGATCAATCAGTAAGTAAAAAATTATAAAAATGTTTATGTATGTACAAAATTACCCTAAAAATCTTAGAAAAGCACAAAATCCTTTTATAGGAAGACCCTGAAATCCAGTTATAAACATAACAACTACTTTATTACTTTATTATGGTTAAGGACTGTTTTTAAGCATATTACATGTATTATATTTAAGTTTCATGATAACCATATTTGTCTAAATAAAAATAATAGCAAGTTAATTGACTTGTTCAAGGTTACACTTTCCAGGAACAAAGCATAGTTTAGACTCGGAGAGATAAAAAGAAAGTATTTCTTCAGAGCCCTCCATGGCTCATGGCAAGGTTGATTCCCTGTTCTGCAGTGTGCCCACTTTCCCTAGGAAGTGTCCACGCCATGCACATGCCATGTACACACCACATACATACCATGCCACTGGACAGCACAGAGGTTCTAGGGGCTACTACCAGGAGTAACAGGCTGAAGCCAACTCCAGATCAAACCATCCCATCAGAACCTGGCGACACTTTAAGACTTTCTCAAGACAATATCATCCGGTGGCCTCTTGTTTGCTACTGGGAACAGCAGCACCCTGGAGGTCCTGAAAGTGAGAGGGTGACGCGAGAGCCCTAGGGAGCTGCGCTGCAGAGCAGCTGGGCACACCCTCTGCACCCACTCCTGCCTGAGCTCTTGGGTCTTCCCTGAAAAGGTAATGCTGGAAAGACGGGGCTGAGAGGGTATCTGTGGATATGCCCGGGGACAATGGTCTCATCCTCAAGGTGTTTCTCCATTAGGCAGAGGGGAAGTCTGGAGAAAAAAGTGAAACTAGAGAATCAAAGAAATCACAGAAAAATTTAAAAGTAACTAAAGAAGAGAGAACAGCCAACAATAACAGAATGAATTATTATGTTACAGGTGATAGGGGGGCAAAATAAGCTCATGATAGGGGACAGGGACTTGGACTAATCTATGCCCTCTCTTTAAAGAAAGGCAAGAGTGTAGTCACATTGCAGTTCACCTTTCTCATCATGACTTTTATTTGATAAAAGGTGAAAATGCTCAAAGAGAAGAAGAAAATGTAAACTCTTGCTACACATCTAGACCCAAAATGATTGCACCTCACTTTCCCAGGCTTTTCTCCTCTGAAGCACTGTCAAGTATCCTAGGGCTACACAGTGCTTTCACCATTTCCTAGGCGCTTTATTTAGGAGGTCAGCCTACTGCTGGGGTGGGGCTGAGGGGGGGCTAGCTCACAGCACTGTTTTGGAATCCACTCAGAAACATGAGCCGCGCACTTGAGGGACCGCATCCCTGTAGGACCATGGGCTAAGTCTGGGGTGAAAGACAAGGTCTGTGCTGGCTGTCTGATGTAGCTGCTACCTACCTAAAGCCCCCAGTCAGCGAGCTCAGGAACCCTCGCTTTTGTTCTCACCAGAACTCCAGCCTCTTAAGAGCAGGCTCTGTGGCTGTTCCACAGTGAGCCTGGCAACTGTGGTGCTGAATCCTGGGAGAAAGGGGGAAGGGTGAAGGGTGAGGTCTGTGCTCACAGGGCCACCCTGAGTCCTTCTCAGGCTCACGCCTGTGCGAAATGAAGGCCACAAAACACGGACCTGTCAGACAGAGTAGGTTGTCCCTCAGTGTTTCCATTTGAGAATTTTTCATAAGCCCTGATTTTTCTTTTAAGAAACCCATGGCTTCTAACAAAATTTATTTCGCCTAATATCACTTGTTCATTTAATTAATCTAGTATCAGATATTGTGCTACTAACTGAAAATACAGGTTAGACATAATTTAAGAAGAAAAAAAGAATGTTTTCCAGCAGGTAGCTCATCCTTGTAAACCTTTTATGCCACCCTCATATACACAAAAGACAGCCCTGAATGAATTAAACAAACATTTGCCTTAATACTGAAATGCATTTTGTTCTGCAAGAGTAGATATCACCAAATGCCCTCTGGCAGTAGTCAACAGAGCCAAATATCAACAGTACAATGATTGAAATTTCTTTTGAGAGCCAAATTTTTTTAACTTAAACTCTTTCTAATGCCCCTTCTTCAAAATAGACTTGCCTAGGCCATGGTATTTTGTGGAAGAGCCACACTCAAGGGGCCAAAGAGCCACATGTGGCTCGTGAGCCACAGTTTGCTGCCCAAGGCCCTAGGAGATCATTAACAAATCAATAGGAGACACAGAAACCATGAGACCCGAACAATATTAGGCAATAAATGATTAAAATGTATCATTATGCTGGTGAGGTGGAAAATGGGCAGTCACTTTGGAAAAGTTAGGCAGGGACCCAGCAATGCCACCCAAGAAAATGAAAGTTACAGTCCATGAAAAACCTTTATATGACTGTTCACAGCAGTATTACTCATGATAACCAGAAAGTGCAAACAACCCGAATGTCTACCACCGAGGAATGGATAAGTGAATCTGGTGTAATGGAGTATCAGGGAGCCATAAACAGGAATGAAATACTGACACATGCCACAGCACAGATGAACCTCAAAAACTATGCTAAGGGAGAATCCAAGATGGCGGCCTAGGTAAACACCTACACTGCTGCCTCACACAACAATTTCAAAACTACAACTAAAAGACAGAATGGGCATCATCCAGAATCACATGAAAGCTGGCTGAGTGGAAATTCTACAACTAGCAGGAAAGAAAGGGACTCACAAAAACCCAGAGGAGCTGCAAAAAGCTGAGGCATGGAGATGCGCGTGTGCAGAAAGCAGGTGCCTGAGAACCTGGCTGGATTTCTCTGGCAGGAGAGAAACGAAGACTCCCAATGGCATTGAACTCCTTATCCTAGGACACTAAACCCCAGATCCAGCCGAAACTCATACAGGGGGAGTTTGGACTGTGAAAAGGGAGAAGTGCACGGAAATTTTGGGGAGTTGCAAAAGATCAGAAGTCTGGTGGCGCACACAGCCCTGTGCTCAGGGAACAGACTGCTGATTGTGCCGCTGGCTTTCATGAATGGGCGGGAGACAGACCTTCCCAACTGCGCCACTTCTAACTCCACTAAACCCCGGTTTCGGGCGAAACCCTGGGGACCCAGACTCATATGGTCCCAGAGCACAGGGGAGCTGGAAGGGCAGCAGTTAGAGGCACTGCGAGAGAGCGTGTGCACAGGGACCGCTCCAGCGATTACCCAGTCACCTGAGACTCAGGGGCTGTGGAGGGCGGCGCCAACTGGAAGGCAAGGCGGTCCCTTAAGCCCTGAGAATCCACCCATCCCAAGCTCAACAGAGAGGCTTTTGCGGATTTGCAAGTCTGGTATCATAAGGCTGAATCCAACACAGAAGTTCTCCCAGCAGAGTGAAAATGCCGAGACAAGGGAAGGGATCACAAACAAAAGCAATGGAGGAAAAGAAATGACTGGATATAGAGTTCAAAACCATGCTTATAAGATTTTTCAAGAATTTCCTAGAAAAGATGGGTAAATTTAGCAAGACCCAAGAGGAGATGAAAAAGAACCAACTAGAGATGATAAAGGACCAACTCGAATTTAAACATACAATGACTGAAATAAAAAATATAATTCAGAGACCTAACAGCAGACTAGAGGAAGGCAAGAATCAAGTCAAAATTTGAAATATAAAGAATCAGAAAACACTCAACTGGAACAGCAAGAAGAGAAAAGAATCCAAAAATGTGAAGATAATGTAAGGAGCTTCTGGGACAGCTTCAAGCATACCAACATCAGAATTGTGGGGATGCCAGAGGAAGAGAGAGAGCAAGATACTGAAATCCTATTTAAAGAAATAATGACTGAAAACTTCCCATATCTGGTAAAAGAAATAGACTTACAAGTCCAAGAAGCACACAGAACCCCATATAAGAGGACTACACAAGACACATCATAATTAAAATACCAAGAGCAAAAGACAAAGAGAGAATCTTAAAAGCAGCAAGAGAAAAACAGTTCATTAGCTACAAGGGAGCACCCATACGACTGTCAGCTGATTTCTCAACAGAAAGGATGCAGGCCAGACGTGAGTGGCAAGAAATATTCAACGAGATGAATAGCAAGAACCTACAACCAAAAATACTCTATCAGGCAAAGCTATCATTCAGAATTGAAGGGCAGATAAAGAGCTTCACAGATAAGAAAAAGCCAAAGGAGTTCCTCAACTCCAAACCAATATTATATGAAATGCTGAAAGGTACTCTTTTAGAAGAGTAAGAAGAAAAAGGTAAAAGCCAAAAAATTATGAATAACAAATACATATCTATCAAGTGAATCTAAAAATTAAGTGAATTAAAAATTTGATGAACAGAATAAACTGGTGAATATAATAAAATCAGGAGCACAGAAAGGGAGTGGACTCAGGGGGAAAGGGGTGAGAGACTGTACAAAAATCATACACCTATCAAAGGGAGGGAGGTAATTATAGAGGGAAGGGTGGGAGCCGGATGGAGGGGAGCTATGGTGGGGGAAAAAAGAGAAACAAATGTAATAATATGAATAATAAAGATTTAATTTAAAAGAAAAAAAACACACACTATGCTAAGCAAAAGAAGCCAAGCACAAAAAAACCACCGGTATGTTTTTCTTTATGTGCAATATTAAGTATACTCAAACCCATGAGACAGAAAGCAGAGTCATGTTTGTCAAGGGCTAATAAGTAGGAGTTTCTTTATGGGGTCATAAAAGTGTTCTGGAATTCTATGGATGATGGGGCACAATTTCGTGAATAAAGCCAATGAATAGTATTCTTTTAAAAGGGTAAATTTTATGGGATATAAATGATATCTCAATAAAGTTGTCATTAAAAAAAATGACAGTGGTTCTCAGCAAGGAGACATCCAACCCTGATCTTTCCTCAGCTCTGCTCAATGACTTTGCTACAAACATCCTCTTTCTTCCCTTTCCTAGCACCTCTTACCCAAATGCACCTCAAAGCTTCCAGGAAACAAAATGCTGGGGACTTTTAAAATCAAATAGCATTGCTGACCTCTTTCCTGAAAAGCTTTCCCAGGACCAGTAGGCAGTGTGAGGGCTGGGAGAAAGATGCAGAGAGGCCAGGATAAGCCAGACAATGCTCAGCACCTTTCTTTCAGGATGCCTGCTCCTCCTTCCTTCTCCTAAGTCAAGACAGGCAGGATGTTGGGCACCAGGTCCATGTTCTTCCTGATGCCCCATGCCAGGGGGAGCCAGGAGGCTGCTGACTGAACCATCTCTGTTGACCCATGGGAGTGAGGTCTGGCTCTGGACAGGCTGACCCTGCATGAGATCTCTTCAGGGAGACCAAGGACTGACTGACTGTGGAAGAACAAACATGGTTTAGAATACTAAGAGAAATACACCCTTCCCACCTGAGCATACATAAAGATGAGGAGTTTCCAGAATAAGTTGTTCTGATTGATGGCTGCATTTCGAGAAATGATTTCAGACTTAAATCTTTTATTGTGATAATGCAAGATATTGCAAAACAACAGAATATATACTGTGAAACAGCCTTTCAGGAGTAATGCTGGGATGATCATATTCCCTGAAAATGTACCACTTGCTGGGTCTACACCTCGGCACCTGGCTGCAAATCCCAAGCAGACTTCTCACCACCTATGAGAGACAGGCCTTTCCCAGGGTCCTGGAGCCAGGAAGGGCACCGAATCCGTCATTCTGACCCAAGACACCATTCTCTGCTAAGAATGCCCACAAATACCTTACAGACATGGGAAATTACTAAGCATTTTCTAAGGCTAGTTCACTGAATTCCAGGAAAAAACTTTTCAAATTGCATAGTTGGAGAAACAAACAAAACAAAAACAAAAAACAACAACAACAACAAAAAAGGAAAATTAAACACACACCTGAAATTAAGCTTTTTGTATTATTCCTTTAAATCACTTTATATAAAAATTGATTCAGGGGTAGTGGGGACGGGTTCCCTCAGCCCAGCCTCCACCTTCTCCAATTAGGAACATCCCCCTTGTAATCTGGGACCACTGAATCCTAACTGCTCACCTACTTGCCTGCCAGATTGCCCCTAAATGCCTTTGCCTGCTTGCCTGAGCACCCCTAACCGCCCTCCCCTGCCGGCCTGATTGCCCATAATGGCCTCTGCCTTGGCTCCCATCACTATGGCTTTGTCTGGAAGTTGGACATCCAGAAGATTGACAGTTGATCTAGTCTAACTGGCATATTACCCTTTTAGTAGTATAGATAGATTATATATGATAGGATTGCTTAAATGGAGAGAGAGGAGAGCCTTTTTCATAAGGAGGATATGCTCTTGGCAAAAATACATAATCCCTATATCTGGACTGATATCTAGTCATATGCACTATACTGCCAAACCGATCATTAAAAAATTGAATTGCGGAGAGAGGAATCCAAGATGGCGGCATAGGTAAACACCTACACTGCTGCCTGGCACAACAATTTCAAACTACAACTAAAAGGCAGAATAGACATCATCCAGAACCAAAGGAAAGCTGGCTGAGTGAAAATTCTACAACTAGAAGGAAAGAGAGGGGCTCACAGAGACCCAGAGGAGCTGCAAAAAGCTGAGGTGTGGAGAGGCGTGCGTGGAGAGAGCGGGTGCTGGATTGCCTGGCTGGCTTTCTCTGGCGGGTGGGGGACGGAGACTCCCAGCTGCATTGAACCCCTTATCCTACGGCACTAAACCCCACATCCGGCCAGGACTCATACAGGGTGAGTTCGGACTGTGAAGAGGGAGAAGTGCACGAAGATCTGAGGAAGTCGCAAAAGGGCGGAGGTCTGGTGGCGCGCACAGCACTGCGCGCAGAGGACCGACTGCTGGTTGTGCCGATGGCTTTCGCAACTGGGAAGGGGACAGAGCCTCCCAACTGCGCCACTTCTAGCTCCACTGAACCCAGTTTTGGGCGAAACTGGGGACCCAGACTCATATAGTCCCAGAGCGCAGGGGTCCCGGACAGGCAGAGGTCTAGAGGCACTGAGCGAGTGCAAGCGCGTGCACGCCAGTGATTACTCAGTCACGTGAGACCCAAGGGCTGTGGAGAGTGGGGCCGACTGGAAGGCAAAGCGATCCATTAAGCCCTGAGTCTCCACCCATCCCAAGCTCAACAAAGAGGCTTTTGCAGTTTTACTAGTCTTGTATCATAAGGCTGAATCCAACACATAGTGAAAATACCGAGACAAAAGAAGAGATCACAAACAAAAGAAATGGAGGAAAACAAATGACTGGATATAGAGTTCAAAACCACAATTAAAAGGCTTTTCAAGAATATCCTAGAAAAAATGGATAAAGTTAGCGAGGCCCAAGAGGAGATGAAAAAGAACCAACTAGAGATGGAAAAGGACCAACTAGAAATTAAACATACACTGACCGAAATAAAAAATATTATACAGAGACCTAACAGCAGACTAGAGGAAGGCAAGAATCAAGTCAAACATCTGAAATATAAAGAATCAGAAAACACTCAAGTGGATAAGCAAGAAGAAAAAAGAATCCAAAAATGTGAAGATAATGTAAGGAGCCTCTGGGATAGCTTCAAGCGTACCAATATCAGAATTGTGGGCGTGCCAGAAGAAGAAAGAGAGCAACATACTGAAATAATGACTGAAAACTTCCCACATCTGGTAAAAGAAATAGACTTACAAGTCCAGAAAGCACACAGAACCCCATATAAAAGGAATCCAAAGAGAACCATACCAAGACACATCATAATTAAAATACCAAGAGTAAAAGAGAAAGAGAGAATATTAAAAACAGCAAGAAAAAAACAGTTCATTACCTACAAGGGAGCACCCATATGATTGTCAGCTGATTTCTCAACAGAAACTATGCAGTCCAGACGTGAGTTGCAAGAAATATTCAACGAGATTAATAGCAAGAACCTACAACCAAGAATACTCTATACAGCAAAGCTATCATTTAGAATTGAAGGGCAGATAAAGAGCTTCACAGAGAAGAAAAAGCTAAAGGAGTTCATCAACTCCAAACCAGTATTATATGAAATGCTGAAAGGTACTCATTAAGAAGAGGAAGAAGAAAAAGGTAAAAGATAAAAAATTATGAACAACAAATACATATCTATCAACAAGTGAATCTAAAAATTAAGTGAATTAAAAATTTGATCAACAGAATAAACTGGTGAATAGAATCAGGAGCACAGAAAGGGAGCGGACTGATAATTTTCAGGGGGAAAGGGGTGAGGGGTGTAGATGGAGAGACTGGACAAAAATCATACACCTATGGATGAGGTCAACGGGAGGGCGGTAAGGGTAGAGGGAAGGGTGGGAACCGGGTGGAGGGGAGCTATGGAGGGGGAAAAAGAGAAACAAATGTAATAACCTGAATAATAAAGATTTAATTAAAAAAGAAAATGAACTGCTTTCTTACAGCTTACACCAAATAGCTGTTGCCTTTAAAAACCTTCCTCAGCCTGCACCTTAGGTTCTGCTTTCGCAGTTCACCCAGATTAGGTTCTAAACTGGTTGGTTTCTATGCCGGTCAGCGTCAAAAGCTCCACCTCCTAGGCTAGTGGTCGGCAAACTGCAGCTTGCGAGCCACATGCAGTTTGCAAGCCTCGGTTTGCCGCTCTGTTGACTAATGAGTTTGCTAACCACTGGACTAGACTAAATGTTACTGTGTACTTGGAAGCTGTGAGGATTAGGCAACTGTGGCATATTGTGTGCAAAGAGATAAAGGGTAGCATATGACAGTGGTTGGCAAACTCATTAGTCAACAGAGTGGCAAACAGCAGCTCATGAGCTGCATGTGGCTTGAAAGCCACAGTTTGCCAACCACTGTCCTAGGCAGCCACTGGCTCCTTGCACTTCACCGAGAATTGGTTCTGATTGGTTGGTTTCTATGCCAGTCAGCATCTCCAGGCCTATTAACAGGCTTGATCAGAGAGGTGTGGCTGATCAGCAGAGCCAGTGGAGGCCCAAGAGAAAGAGGTGCAGCTGCTGGCCAGGCCCGAGTGAAAGAGAGAGGCAAGTGCTGATCAATAGCTGCCATGGAGACTACGGATCAGACCTTGCTTCTCTATCCAAGCCTCTCTTTGGGCCTGATCTGCAGCCCCCTCGGCAGTCACTGCTGGGTTGGGGCACCCGCAGCAGCGGCAGTCAGTCAAGCCTTTGGTTTTTTGGATGTTATGGACTCTGGGTTTTTATATATTAGGATGTATGATAAATTGATAACTTTATAATGCCTCACATTTTACAGGATATATGCCAGTTGATAGTTATATTTATTTTATTTATTTTTAATTGATTTTAGAGAGGGCAGAAGGAAGAGAGAGAGAAACATCGATATGAGAGAAACATTGAATAGTTGCCTTCTCTGCATGCACCCTGACTAGGAATTGAACCAGCAACCCAGGCATGTGCTCTAACTGGGAATCAAACTGCGACCTACCGGTGCACCAGACGACACTCTAATTAACTTAGCTACACTGACCAGGCATAAATTATATTTTAAAATGTCTTTCTTTTTTTAAAATATATTTTATTGATTTTTTACAGAGAGGAAGGGAGAGATTTAGAAAGTCAGAAACATCGATGAGAGAGAGACATCGATTAGCTGCCTCCTGCATGCCCCACAGTGGAGATGTGCCTGCAAGCAAGGTACATGCCCCCAACTGGAATCAAACCCGGGACCCTTCAGTCTGCAAGCCGATGCTCTATCCACTGAGCCAAACCGGTCTCGGCTAAAATGTCTTTCTTAATCACAACTCTTCCCTCAAGATTTTGGATATAAAAATATTAATTAGCACAACTTTATGTAAACAAGTTCTTTGCACATTTCTGTTCTGCCTGAGCAGGAAATTGCTCATTTATACTCAGTGACATGGGAAATAAGGAACTCCTGCAACATGTTGCTATCTGGAACTTTGCAAATAGTTCTTTTTTTTTCATGTCCTGTGTGGTACTTATTCAAAAGTGTCACATGATCTATTCACCAGTGTAGAGCAGGAAGACCCACAATTCCCCACAAAATCTATCCACCCATATTTCTTAATAGATACAGACATGTCTTATTAATGTAAAATGTCTCTATTCATTTATATGGCAAATACCGTCCCCTACTAAAAAAAAAAGACATTTGTCTTTCAATCTGTCAAGCATAGCTAGAAAATTCACAAGTGTTTTTTATAATCACATATTGGCATGATAGAATACAGGATGCAAAAAAACAATAAACATTATGAAATAATTTCACACATATGCAGAATCTTGGGCAAATGGTTAAAATTAGAGATGAATATTAAATGTGGGCAGATACTATGCGTACAGCAACGAATTTAACAGATGTGTTTGCAGAGCTTTGTGGTAACAAACTTGCTTTCTGTTAATCTTTAAACACCCAATTCCAAATCTTCCAGCTCCAGGAGAGGGGCTTTCTCTTTTTGAATTTTTTTCAGCTGATTTTTTTTTTTAGCTGTTTTCCAGCTTCTACTTGTTCTTTCAGTTGTCTGATTGCTTTGTTTCCTCTTTAAGCTCTTGATTTTGGGTCTATCTAGGGTTCTCCAGAAGGTGACTGAGGGTATTTTGTGCTGAGGTCTGCAGGAACAGGGTTAGGAAGAGGTGCCAAATCTGTACTTGTGTCATTTCTTGCTTCCTGCTCTCTCAGCTTCAGGCTTCCTTTGATTTTTAAGGGCTGTTTTTGATAAGGGCTTATCATTTTCTGGTTGTGGTTTCATATTCTGAAATGCAAGTTAGGAATAGGTGATTGGTTTACTTCCTAAAGCCAGGGGTCTACATGCTATTGCCGCTTTTGGTTCTTTACTGGGCACATCACTTGGACCTGTCTGATAAGTTCCTTCTTTTGCTGGTAATCCTCCATCTAAAAATGACTGTTAAGAAACCCGCCATAATTTTGCATTTGATGGCACATAATGCTTGTGCATGACAGAGCCAGTAATGCACCAAAAATTGTACCCATTATTACACATAACCTGGGAGCAAAAGGGACTGTTAAAATATGCTTACTATCTGGGCACCAAGCAAAATATATAGAATCAGAGGCCGCGGGTTTAGAAATAAATTTGTAGTTTTTGACACCCCACATTTCCATCTGTCCAGTCTGATTCCCACACCCAGCTACACTAACCTACGTCTAGAAGGACTAGAGTAGGCTGCATTCTGAGGAAGAGTTCTGAAGTCAAGCACAGAATCCCATTTCAAGTTGAAGACTATCGCTTGGGCAGACATAAAACCCCAAACAGCACAAAACTCAGTACAACTAGAATTCCAAGCTACATCACCCATGAGGCCGCTACTGAATAACTGCACTGCAGCACATTCTGCATTTGTTTCAATGTAATGTGGCCTTTGTTTCCCAGAGTAGGATGCTCCTGCCTTGTCAAAATCTGTGCTTGCAACTACAACAGTAGCAGCCTGTCTACTCCATAGCACTGCACCCTTATCCATTCTAGAGAAGCCTTAATGGCTAACGCTGCATGAGGCCCACCAAAGTTAGCCTACTGCTGGAATCTAACAAATGAAGATATACCCTTACCCCAACATGATAGCCACCTTGTAGGGTCCAGGTAATAACACAAAACCAATTTTTTGCAAATGCAATTTATTTGCAATTATATTGAAACTAGAAGCCCAATGCATGAAATTTGTGCCAGGGGTTTGCCCCGGCCACAGCCAGTGCCTGCCTTTGCCTCAGCATCTACTGCTGCAGCTTCGACCTTCTGGCTTCATCCTGAAGGTCGTCCAGCCTAATTAGCAAACTACGCTTTTATTATTATAGACTAGAGGCCCAGTGCATGAAATTTGTGTGGGGCAAGGGGAGTGCCCTCAGCCCAGCCTACACTCTCTCCAATCTAAAAACCCCAGTCGGACATCCCTCTCACAATCCGGGACCACTGGCTCCTAACTGCTCACCTGCCTAATTGCCCCTAACTGCCCTCTTCCTCCCCTCCCCCCCGCCTGGTCACCCCTAACTGTCTCCCCTGCTGGCCTGGTTGCCCCATGCAGCCTGCTGTTCAGTCATCTGGTCGTCCCTCACTAACCCCCCTGCCAGCCTGGTCACCCCACACAACCTGCTGCTCAGTCATTTTGTCAGCCCTCACTAAACCCCTGCCAGCATGGTTGCCCCAAGCAGCCTGTTCGGTCATCCGTTTGGTTGTTTTGGTTCCAGCCATCACTTAGGCGTGCATATATATATAGTTGTTTTCAAAGAAGTGAACTTCACTATTAACATTTCGGGCACAAATAGTTTCAACTTTTGACTGGAATGGATACCAATTTTGCATTTTTTTCTGGATAAAAGATTTTAAACATGTCTCATTTTTCATCATCAAGCTTAGGTTGGGCTTTCCAGCTGTGCCATCTTTGAATCAGTGTACGTCTGCTACATTGGTTGGACAGTGTTTTTTTTTTTGGCAAGAATTCAAGGCAAACTGCCTTTGGGGAGGTCAAAGGTCTGTTGCCATTGATAATATTTATTTTTTCTTTGTTGCCTCAGGCAAACAAGTTCCCATACTAATTAAAGATGTAGACTTTGTAATCTCTCCACCCCCAACCCCCACAAATTCACTTGTGTTTTCTGTAAAATGTGGTGTCCATTCACCATGTATAGTTCTGATCTTTAGACTCTCAAGAGCAATGTGGACAGCACCATGTTGTCCAAGAAGGAGCAATACAGATGTTTACCAAACATTAATACAAGTATGCTGGATGGCTTCAGGAAGAAAGCCATGGTGATGGGAAGACAGTGGCCCAGGACCTTCCCATCCACTACCTGGGCAGGAAGCCAGGGTGGCAGCCGGTTCTGAAACTGGCATTTTTGAGCATACGTCTCATTGGAGCAGCAGCCCACAGTGGGAGGTTCTCATGGCTTTCCCTGCTCCCATGCTGCCCCAATCACACAGAGTGACAGAAAGAAAGGGATAGGGCTTATTTTTTAATCAAGCACTGGTCATGAACCACCTACTCCAACCCCCCCAACTCCTCTTTATATACAGTTAAGCTAGACTATGCTTCAGAATGGCATAATAGAAGCAAAATTTGCTTTAGAGCCATTATTTATTTATTTTTTAAAAATTAATCAATCCCATTGACTTTATCTATTTTATTTTATTTTTATTAAATATTTATTATTCAGATTATTACATTTGTTTCTCTTTTTTCCCCTCTATAGCTCCCCTCCACCTGGCTCCCACCTTTCCCTCTACCCTTACCTCCCTCCCGTTGAACTCCTCCATAGGTGTATGATTATTATCCAGTCTCTCCCTGTACACCCCTCACCCATTTCCCCCTGAAAATTATCAGTCCACTCCCTTTCTGTGCTCCTGATTCTATTATATTCACCAGTTTATTCTGTTGATCAAATCTTCAATTCCCTTAATTTTCAGATTCACTTGTTGATAGATACGTATTTGTTGTTCATAACTTTTTATCTTTTACCTTTTTCTTCTTCCTCTTCTAAAAGAGTACCTTTCAGCATTTCATATAATATTGGTTTGGAGTTGATGAACTCCTTTAGCTTTTTCTTATCTGTGAAGCTCTTTATCTGCCCTTCAATTCTGAATGATAACTTTGCTGGATAGAGTATTCTTGGTTGTAGGTTCTTGCTGTTCATCACGTTGAATATTTCTTGCCACTCCTGTCTGGCCTGCATCGTTTCTGTTGAGAAATCAGCTGACAATCATATGGGTGCTCCCTTGTAGGTAATGAACTGTTTTTCGCTTGCTGATTTTAATATTCTCTCTTTGTCTTTTGCTCTTGGTACTTTAATTATGATGTGTCTCGGTGTAGTCTTCTTTGGATTCCTTTTATATGGGGTTCTATGTGCTTCCTGGACTTGTAAGTCTATTTCTTTTACCAGATGTGGGAAGTTTTCAGTCATTATTTCTTTAAATAGGTTTTCAGTATCTTGCTCTCTCACTTCTTCTGGCACCCCACAATTCTGATGTTGGTATGCTTGAAGCTGTCCCAGAGTCTCCTTACATTATCCTCACATTTTTAGATTCTTTTCTCTTCTTGCTTTTCAAGTTGAGTGTTTTCTAATTCTTTATATTTCAAATTTTTGACTTGATTCTTGTCTTTCTCTAGTCTGTTGTTAGGTCTCTGTACAATATTTTTTAATTCAGTCAGTGTATGTTTAAATTTTAGTTGGTTCTTTTCCATCTCTAGTTGGATCTTTTTCATCTCCTCTTGGGTCTCGCTAAATTTATCCATCTTTCCTAGCATATTTTTGAAAAACCTTATAAGCCTCGTTTTGAATTATATATCCAGTCATTTGCTTTCCTCCATTTCTTTTGTTTGTGATCCCTTCCCTTGTCTCAGCATTTTCACTATGCCGGGAGAACTTCTGTGTTGGATTCAGCCTTATGATACCAGACTTGGAAAACTGCAGAAGCCTCTCTATTGAGCTTGGGATGGGTGAAGTCTCAGGGCTTAACGGACCATCTTGCCTTCCAGTCGGCCCCGCCCTCCACGGCCCCTGAGTCTCACGTGACTGGGTAATCGCCGAAGCAGTCCCTTGTGCGGGCGCTCTTGCAGTGCTTCTAGACTGCTGCCTTTCCAGCTCCCCTGTGCTCTGGGACCATATGAGTCTAGGTCCCCAGAGTTTCGCTAGAAACAGGGGTTTAGTGAAGTTAGAAGTGGCACAGTTGGGAGGGTCTGTCTCCTGCCCACTCGCGAAAGCCAGTGGCACAATCAGCAGCCAATTCTCTGTGTGCAATGCTGTGCGCATCACCAGACTTCTGATCTCTTGCAACTCCCTTTTCACAGTCCAAACTCCTCCCATATGATTTTCGGCTGGACCTGGGGTTTAGTGTCGTAGAATAAGGGGGTTCAATGCCATTGAGAGTCTCCGTCTCCTTCCCGCCAAAGAAAGCCAGCCAGGTTCTCCGGCACCCACTGTCTCCACGTGCGCGTCTCTGTACCTCAGCTTTTTGCAGCTCCTCTGGGTTTCTATGAGCCCCTCTCTTTCCTTCTAGTTGTAGAATTTCCACTCAGCCAGCTTTTGTGTGATTCTGGATGATGCCCGTTCTGTCTTTTAGTTGTAGTTTTGAAATTGTTGTGCGAGGCAGCAGTGTAGGTGTTTACCTATGCCGCCATCTTGGATTCTCCTAGAGCCATTTAAAAGTGGGTTTAGAGTAAAATATTTACTGCCAATGAGCTTTAGTTCTTCATCTGTTAAATGAGTGAAATAGTATTTGCCTTGAAAGGTTATTTTGAGGATTATACACATGTATACCCAGCATGATGTCTGGCATTTGATAAATGGTAGCTCTACCCATTTAACTTCTTTTGCCTTTTCCTTCTTTCCTTGGTGCCTCAGTTGATCTCATTTATCAGTAAGCAGATTTAAAGCTAATCAACCAAATATGTTTGGAATTGAATAAACAATTGAAATCTTGAACTATACATTATAATCATGATTTGTGTGATTTGGGAGGAAGACCGCAAATTTAAAAAAATACTTTTCCTCTAAAATAAAAATGAAAGTTATGACTTCTATTAATCTTTTATTAGAATCACTAAGATAAATAACTGTCAGTTCACTGTAACAACAAAAACCCTCAAAAATAAAGGGACTAAGCAAGCAATAAGTAGGAAAATATACCTCATCTTTTTTTTTAAAATTGTACTTGACTTTTTTACAGAGGAGAGGGATAGAGAGTTAGAAACATCAATGAGAGAAACATTGATCAGCTGCCTCCTGCACGTCCCCTACTGGGGATCAAGCCTGCAACCAAGGTACATGCCCTCGACCAGAATCGAATCCAGGACCTTTCAAATCCATGGCCTGATGCTCTATCCACTGAGCCAAACTGGTCAGGGCAACTCCGCCTTCTTAAAATGTAATTAGTCCAAAGAAAAATGTTATAGAATTTAATTTACCTTAAAAAATTCCCTATGTTAAAAAGTCACAATTTGGGTGATTAGAACCCATTATTTTATTGGAAGAACTTACAAGGAGATATTTCAATCATGTTGTGGACAGAAAAATAAGGGGTTCAATGGAAACCAACCCCACAGGGTGATCTGGTCATAAATTTCTAACTGGGCAGGTCATTGTGGGTATCCTTCCCAAGCATATAACTTTTTAGTGAAAGGTTTATCTTATCTTAAGCAAGCCCTCTGCATTGTTTCTGTGCATCTAAGATTGAATGATTTTTTTCTATCCTATCTTCTAATTCATTGACTCGATCCTTGGCTTCCCTTAATTTGCTATGTATTCCTTCTAATGTGTTCTTTGTGGCTATGTTGTTCTTCACTCTGTCTTCACAACATTTGTGCTGTGTTGTTCTTTACACTGTCTTCATAGTTACTATATCTACTCATGCTGTGGAGCATCTTTACCATCATTATTTTGAATTCTAAATTAGATAAATTTCTCAGCTTGATTTCATTTATCTCTTCTGGAGAATTCTCTTGTTCTTTCATTAGGGGGTTGGTTTTTGTCTTCTCATTTTGGCTGTCTGTTTGGGTTTGTGACTATGATTTAGGTAGATCTGCTATGCCTTTCAATCTCTAGTGCAGAATAGTGTCAAAGGCTGTTTCTGACTAATGAGATCAGGCAAAGACTTAAATCTTCCAGAAATCGCCTCTGCTTGTAGACTGATTGAATTTAGGCTTGAATAGCCCTCAAGCAATCGTCCACAGATGTGGAGAGAGTTTTTTCAATAGGACGGGGCAATTGCTTCTGTCTGGAGGCTGTTATTCTCAGTGTCTCTCTCTCTTTTTTTAATATTTTTTTGACTTTTACAGAGAGGAAGGGAGAGGGACAGAGAGCCAGAAACATCAATGACAGAGAAACACCGATCAGCTGTCTCCTGCACACCCTCTCACTGGGGATGTGCCCGCAACCAAGATACATGCTCCTGACCATAATCAAACCTGGGACCTCCTCAGTCTGTAGGCCGATGCTGTATCCATTGAGCCAAACTGGTTTCAGCTATTCTCAATCTCTTAATGGGCCTTAGCAACTCCAACTAAGGTGTTTTCCAATAGGGTGGGTCAAATGTATTTCCCCCAAGCAAATATCTGTGTAAGAAAGGAATGACTCACCACAGGAAAGTGGGGTGTCTGCCTTTTGAGCTCTAGCACCAGAGCCCCCAATCCTGGCTTCTGCTCACACAGCTACAGTCCACTCTTCCCTCCTGACAGAGCACAGGGTGAGTGGCTGCACAGGGAATTTTGTGCATTGGCCCTTTAAGTGGGTGCCAGCTTCCAGCTGTGTCTCCCTGGCAGACAGTAACCCAACTGCTTTTGACATTCAGATGTTATGTGGGTACCCTTCTCACTGGGTAGTCCAACTGGGAATTAGATCCCAGAGTTCTCAGTGGCAACCCTCCATATCTGAGATATCTCTCCGGGACTTCAGTTGCTGTCTGTGGGAGCCTTTCACACCTCAGACTCTCCTACCAGTTTCTGTGCGGTCTCCACTTTTGGTCCTTGGTTATCAGGGTTCTCTCCAATGACTCTTCTGTCTTCTGTTGAATATTCAGGAAGATTTTCTGTATTTTAGTTGTAATTCCAGTTTGGTCCCTGGAGTGTGTCAGTGCAGCACCCACTTACTCCGCTGCCATTTCTAATCTACTTCACGAACTTTTTTTTTTTTAAACCATTATTTGTTTCTATGTACAATTGTTAAAGAGACCAAAAAAAAAAAATCCCTAAACTCTACCGTTGAAGTGAGATAAGCCAGTAAGCCAGGACAAGTGGAAGAGGGAAACTGAGACAGAAGGGTAAAACAAGGCTAAGCAATTTACAAGCAGATACTGGTCACCTCCCTAGAGATAACATCTAGGCCTCAGTTGTATTTCAGTTCCAGGCCCAGAAAAGCAGCTAAAACAGGGGGGCAATGACGGGATCAGCTACAATGAGTAAGGACCCCATCCCACTATGACGCTGATGAATCAGTAGAGACCACAATCCTGAAAGAGCACAGCTAGGAAAGTTGATTAATATTCTGCTGAAACCCTCTTCTAGGAATCCTGCCTGCAAAAGAGAGATACAAGCCTCAAAACAAAGGACCCAGCATGCACTCTCCCTCTGGGGAGCAACCCCCCCCCCCCAATCCTATTTCCCTCTTCTTCTCCCTCTTCCCTCACAGGCACCCATTTCCTAAAGAACTCCTGCTGTGAAACCTTTCCTGAAGGAAATCAAGAACTCACCAACTACCTATACTTACTAAATTGATTAAGGGCTTGAATTAATAGCATGGTGCTTCTTTAGGAGAACTGTCTTTTGCTTCATTGCTCATCCTTGGTTTCAAAATTTAGTATATTCTCTTTCAGTGACATTTTATTCTCCTGGCAGAAAATTGGGTGAACCCACCAGGAACAATTTTATGATTAGAAATCGTAAAAGGAATTCTTAAGTATGTCAATCTTGGAGAGCTCAAGATGGCGGCATAGGTAAACACCTACACTGCTGCCTCACACAACAATTTCAAAACTACAACTAAAAGACAGAACGGACATCATCCAGAACCACAGGAAAGCTGACTGAGTGGAAGTTCTACAACTAGAGGGAAAGAGAGGGGCTCACGGAGACCCAGAGGAGCTGCAAAAAGCTGAGGTACGGTGACACGCGTGAGGAGAGAGCGGGTGCCGGAGTACCTGGCTGGCTTTCTCTGGCGGGAGGGAAACGGAGACTCCCAACGGCATTGAACCCCTTATCCTACAACACGAAACCCTAGATCTAGCCGAAACTCATACGGGGGGAATTTGGACTGTGAAAAGGGAGAAGTGCATGGAAATTTAGGGGAGTCGCAAAAGATCAAAGGCCTGGTGGCACGCACGGCACTGCCCGCAGGACAGACTGCTGATTGTGCCGCTGGCTTTCGCGGGTGGGTGAGAGACAGACCCTCCCAACTGTGCCACTTCTAACTTCAATAAACCCCTGTTTCGGAGGAAACCCTGGAGACCTAGACTCCTGTGGTCCTGGTATGCAGGGTAGCCGGAGGGGCAGCGGTTAGAGGCACTGCGGGCGCGCTCGCACAAGGACTGCTCCAGCCATTACCCAGTCACATGAGACTCAGGGGCCGTGGAGGGCGGGGCCGACTGGAAGGCAAGGCGGTCCCTTAAGCCCTGAGACTCCACCCCTCCCAAGCTCAACAGAGGCTTCTGCGGCTTTGCATGTCTGGTACCATAAAGCTGAATTCAACACAGAAGTTGCCCTGGCATAGTGAAAATGCCGAGACAAGGGAAGGGATTACAAACAAAAGAAATGGAGGGAAAAAAAACGACTGGATATAGAGTTCAAAACCACGCTTATAAGGTTTTCAAGAATATGCTAGAAAAGTTGGATAAATTTAGTGAGACCCAAGAGGAGATGAAAAAGGACCAACTAGAGATGGAAAAGGTCCAACTAAAGATGATAAAAGACCAACTAGAAATTAAACATACACGGACTGAAATAAAAACTATTATACAGAGTCCTAACAGCAGACTGGAGAAAGGCAAGGATCAAGTCAAAAATTTGAAATATAAAGAAGCAGAAAACATTCAACTGGAAAAGCAAGAAGAGAAAAGAATCCAAAAATGTGAAGATAATGTAAGGAGCTTCTGGTACAGCTTCAAGCGTACCAACATCAGAATTGTGGGGGTGCCAGAAGAAGAGAGAGAGCAAGATACTGAAAACCTACTTAAAGAAATAATGACTGAAAACTTCCCACATCTGGTAAAAGAAATAAACTTACAAGTCCAGGAAGCACACAGAACCCCAAATAAAAGGAATCCAAAGAGGACCACACCAAGACACATCATAATTAAAATACCAAGAGCAAAAGACAAAGAGAGAATATTAAAAGCAGCAAGAGAAAAACAGTTCATTACCTACAAGGGAGCACCCATATGACTGTCAGCTGATTTCTCAACAGAAACGATGCAGGCCAGACGTGAGTGGCAAGAAATATTCAACGTGATGAACAGCAAGAACCTACAACCAAGAATAATCTATCCAGCAAAGCTATCATTCAGAATTGAAGGGCAGATAAAGAGCTTCACAGAGAAGAAAAAGCTAAAGGAGTTCATCAACTCCAAACCAGTATTATATGAAATGCTGAAAGGTACTCTTTTAGAAGAGGAAGAAGAAAAAGGTAAAAGACAAAAAATTATGAACAACAAATACATATCTATCAACAAGTGAATCTAAAAATTAAGTGAATTAAAAATTTGATCAACAGAATAAACTGGTGAATATAATAGAATCAGGAGCACAGAAAGGGAGTAGACTGATAATTCTCAGGGGGACAAAAATCATAAAGCACCAAACAGACTGTGAAATTACAGCAGAAAGATTAAAGTTAGGTGAGGTAGATAAGTGATCAATCAAAGGACTTGTATGCATGCATATAAGCATAACCAATGATCACAGACACTGGGGGTTCGGGGTATGCCTGGGATGGAGGGGGGCAAAGGGGAGATATGTATAAAAAATTAATAAAAATTAAAAAAAAAAGAATGTCAATCTTCAAAGAGGTTTCCAACCAGACCCATGAGCAAAAAGATTCTGTACATCAAATCCCAAGGGAAGTGTGTGGCCGTTTGAAAGAGTGGTCTTTTGAGAAAAATCAAAGAAAGGAACTTACTACTGAAGTTTCTTACTCAAGGAGAACTCTTACCACTATGTATTTCCTGTTAAAGGAGCGTGTGGAATGATAACCCTGACCCACCTTATGTTAAACAATTCCTAACAATTCCCTTCTACTGCACTTCTGCACACTCTGGGTCACACTCAGCTGGAGGAAAGGTGAGAGTCTACACAGGGGACTGATCATCCCGGAACCCAGAGCCCAGAGTCACACCAGAGCCTGACCCCTAGCCAGCTATGTGACTCTTAGGTAATTACCCTCATCTCTGTTTCAGGCCTTCTTCTGAAAGAAGGGGGTGAGAACAGAGTCTGCATATAAGAAATACGATGGTGAGTAAGAAACTGTTCCTGCCCTTAAGAGCTTAATTAATAATTGGCAGGGAGGCTGAAATACGGCCACTAGGCGTTCTCATTGACATTAATATTAACTGACTACGCCATGCAAAGGCCGCAAGTACAGTGGCTGGGGACTGGGATGAGGACATCTAAGGGGCTTTTTTTTTTTTTCCGGATCATGAGTTAGTGTTTGGGCATGCTGACTAAGCTTGACTTCTAGTATAAAATTTATCAGTACTTCATGGGTTACCTTGAAAACAAAAGCTGATATTTAAACAATAACTATTGGACCAGTTCCTAAAAAGTAAGCCCTTCCCAAGAGCCCAACCCCTTACTGGGTCATTAAAATTGACAGAGACCAATGCTATCTTAACTTCATACTTTTTAAAGAGAAACAAATGGATGTTCAGACAATAGAGGCTGTCCTTCCTCCCTTTCTTTCCCCTTCCTCTTTCTAGTCCTAATCCCAGGCCTTTCCAGTTCTCTGCAGGGTTCATAAATCTTATCCCACCCTCTAAACCTCTCTTAAAGGTGGCTATCAGCCCACAGCACTTGCCAGTTGGTGTTTTTCTGGGTTTCCTCCTGGGCTCTCCTACTGGTCTATGAGCTCTTGGAGGAAGAGGCCTATTTTATACTCTAGGCATCTGCCACAGCTCCTACCGCAGCTGCCTGGAGGAACCATGCATTCAAAATCAACTTTTCCATTTGCAATAGCATGGATGGAACTGGAGAGGATTAGGCTAAGCGAAATAAGCCAGTTGGAGAAAGATAAATATCACATGATCTCACTCATATGTGGGATATAATGATTAACATAATTTGATGAACAAGAATAGATCCAGAGACAAATGGTAGGGGAGGGGGGCGGGTTAGAGAGCAATCAAAGGACTTCTATCCATGCATATTAGCATAACCAATGGACATAGACACTGCGGAAGTGGGGGCTTGCCAGGGATGGGAATGACTGGGGGTGGGGAGGGTCACTGGAGAAAAGAAGACATATGTAAAACTTTAGACAATAAAAAAAAGAAAAAGAAAAAAAGTAAACTGGTAACTGGTTCTTTGTTCTTCCTTCAATTTCTGCAGAAGTTTCCAAACTTGTAGCCCTGACCCAATCTCTCCTTTTATGTCAAATCTATTATAACTATAAAAGTAGGATAATCTTAACTTCATTTTCATTACCTCTTTCTTCTTTCAAAAATTCATAATTATCCTAATAGAACTTAAGACTTTACTGGTTTTATCTAGCTGACTTTATACCTCAGTATATTCTGGTCTAGGATAAATCCACCAAATCTAGCCTATAGCATATAGCTAGGGGCATAGCACCCAGAGCTACCAAATATTTCTAGAATAAATGTCTGAATTGCTGGTTTAATAACCCTCTTTCTTTCTCTTTTGCATCTATCTTTCCTAATCCTACTTTTATGTCTTCACAGGTAACATTTCACCAGTTTGAAGAGTGTCTCCTGCCAGATGAAGATGTGTTAAGCATTTGTTCTCACTCACACCTTTCATGAGATCTTCTGAGACCAGACAGTTAAAATCTAGTCACTTAAAGCATCAACTGCTCAAATACTTGTGCCTGTCTAGTTTTCTGTCCTAAGGGGTGCAATTCAAGGCCAAAGATGGTATCTATTGCTCCTTGTCATTCTCAGCCCTCAGGGAGAGCCCTCTATGTACAGTGAGTCCTGACTAAGCTCTGAAGTAAAGTCCCTCTGATACATTCCTCTTAAAGTGCATTCACGAGCTCTAAATAAAACAATAACTATAAATTAATGTTTTAGACACAGAGATTAGTAGTTTTGTTAAATAATTTGAAACATATATACTACTAGGATTTTGAACCCAAAGAGGTTACCTTCTCCACAAAAAATTTTGCTAGCTATGGTTTCCATGTCTATAGGGTTAATATATTTCAGAAACTTTCTTCCCCTCCCTTAGTATTGCCTTATCATAGAAAAATAGAAGAATATTTCACAATAAAAAGATAAAGTTCATACACAGAAATGACACCAAATTAAGGTGACTTTTCAGCTTGTCTGACCTACTAAACTGCTGCGCAGCCACTTGGGAGGGCAAAGGTCAGGGGTGCCTATTAGAGAAGTCACTAAACAAACAGTGGGGACGCCCTAGAGAGAAGGAAAGCACAGGCAGAGGTCCATGTCCTGCTTAGCAAGCATGCTTCAGGGTTGTTTGGAAAAAGGTAGTTTTTCTCCTAAAGATCCAGTCTATTTTTCCGACTCTTCTTATTTTACCTAGTCAGTATAAACACACACCTCGCAAATGTCAGAGAAAGACAAAGATATGATAGCTGTTTTCCTGCAAGCATCCCAAATGCAGCAGGTAACAGAGCAATGCTCCCTATAGAGTGGTCCAACCGCTCTGTCTGAATGAGCTACTTCAAGCGTACCAACATCAGAATTGTGGGGGTGCCAGAAGAAGAGAGAGAGCAAGATACTGAAAATCTATTTGAAGAAATAATGACTGAAAACTTCCCACATCTGGTGAAAGAAATAGACTTACAAGTTCAGGAAGCACACAGAACCCCAAATAAAAGGAATCCAAAGAGGACCACACCAATACACATCATAATTAAAATGCCAAGAGCAAAAGACAAACAGAATATTAAAAGCAGCAAGAGAAAAACAGTTAATTACCTATAAGGGAGCACCCATAGGATTGTCAGCTGATTTCTCAGAAACTATGCAGGCCAGATGGGAGTGGCAAGAAATATTCAAAGTGATGAATAGCAAGAACCTACAACCAAGATTACTCTACCCAGCAAAGCTATCATTCAGAATTGAAGGGCAGATAACGAGCTTCACAGATAAGAAAAATCTAAAGGAGTTCATCACCACCAAACCAGTATTATATGAAATGCCGAAAGGTACTCTTTAAGAAGAGGAAGAAGAAGAAAAAGGTAAAGATAAAAATTATGAACAACAAATACAATCTATCAACAAGTGTATCTAAAAATCAAGTGAATAAAAACTCTGATGAACAGAATAAACTGGTGAATATAATAGAATCAGGAGCACAGAAAGGGAGTGGACTGACAATTCTCAAGGGGAAAGGGATGAGGGGGTGCAGGGAGCGACTGGACAAAAATCATACAGCTATAGATGAGGACAATGCAAGGGGAGGTAAGGGCAGAGGAATGGGTGGGAGATGGGTGGAGGAGAGGTATGGGGAGAAAAAAGAGGAACCAATGTAAAGATTTATTAAATCAAAAAAAGCAAAAAAAAAAGAAAAAAGGTCCTAGCTAGGGCAGGTAATTCAATTGGTTAGAGCTGCATTTGGCAAACTGCGGCTCGCAAGTCACATGAGGCCTTTTGGCCTCTTGAGTGTGGATCTTCCACAAAATACAATGGCCTGGGCGAGTCTATTTTGAAGAGGTGGCATTAGAATAAGTTTAAGTTTAAAAAATTTGGCTCTCAAAAGAAATTTTAATTGTTGTTATTTGGCTCTGTTGACTAATGAGTTTGCCGACCACTGGGTTAGAGCATTATCCCAAAACACCAAGGTTTCAATCCCTGGTCAGGGCACATGTGAGAATCAATCAGTGAATGCATAAATAGATGGAACAACAACTTGATGTTTTTCTCTCTCTCTCTTTTTTCCTTTCCTCTCTAAGATCAATCAATAAAAATTGTTTTATGCAGAAAAAAAGAAAGTTGGTAAATGAATTATTTGAAAAACACAGTGCATTTCCTATGGAAAAGGTGTTTCCTACAGCAATTTTGTAGTTAGTAGTAAAGCTTTCAGTGTTACCCACAAAACACATGATAAAAGCACATGAACTCGACAGGCAAAGACCCATGGGTTCCAGTCCTGGCTGCAGTATTTCCACTAAAAGTTACATCCCACAGTGTCTAGCAAGTAGAGCGTCTCCTGGAGCAGAGCACACCAGGAAACCTGCCAGCTGGAGCAACACTGCTGCCATGGCAAGGCTGTCCCACCCTGAGAGCCTGCTGGTGACCCCGAGTGCTCAGGTGGGAGGCTCATGTGCAGAGTTCATTCCAAGAAGATAACTTTCTAAATGGCCCTGATGGGATTAATGTCAGGTCAGTGCCATTACAGTTATCAGTGCCAAGGCAGTGATAACTGTAACCAGGACTACACTTAGTCTTTTCAGATGCTTGAGATTCCGAGGACTAAAATGAGGTTAAGCCTTAATAAGCATAAGGTTCACATGCTTTCCAAATATCTGGGCATCGCCCCTCTCACCCTGCCCCAATTTATATGGCAATTACATTATAATACAGCTATCCTTTGATAAACAAAAGAAGCATTTATCACAAGACAAATCTACATGGATCAACAAAATATTGTTGTATCTAGCCAAAGTCTATAGGAGATCTGTCTATGAAATATACATCTCTCAGAAAAACAAGCTCTTGGGGAGAGCCATCACTCATCTGCAAGCGCCATATGAAAGGCGGGGACAGAGTTGAGGCCCAGGGGAAAGCTGCCTGGTCTTCAGGGGTCAGTCAGTAATGCTCGGTAAATGCTCACAATCCAGAATGATGGCTAGAAGCGTCATTATACAAACCACTAAACGATGTTATCCATAACCACTTCAAAATCAGAATATTGTATACTCATAATGTTTTTTCTCTCCTTCAGACACTCTTATAAGCTCAGATGTTACCATAATTAAATACAACATCAACATCAAGAGAGTTAAAATAAGACACTATTTGAGGAAAGAGAAGTTACAATAAGATTGAGAAAACCCACTTCAGGATTTACACTAATTTTCCATATGCCTGAATAGTTTCATTAAAAACATTTCTTCTGCCAAAACCGGTTTGGCTCAATGGATAGAGCGTTGGTCTGCAGACTGAAAAGTCCCAGGTTCAATTCCGGTCAAGGGCATGTACCTTGGTTACGGGCACATCCCCAGTAGGGGGCATGCAAGAGGCAGCTGATCGATGTCTCTCTCTCATTGATGTTTCTAACTCTCTAACCCTTTCTCTTCCTCTCTGTAAAATATCAATAAAATATATTTTAGAAAAAAAAAGTTTCTTCTCTTCCCGAAACAATAAGGTAATTGGAGATGTGGAGTCTGGGCCAGCTTTATGTAGAATTCCACCTCTGCCTATCCAAAACCACATTTCAGGGTGAGGTACCATGAACTTTGGTGAATAACAATGCTTTCTTACTATGGAGAGCAAAAATATGTGACAACTTAAGAGTTTAATTTAAAGTTTTTAAGATGCTTCTTCGCAAAATTTCTTTTACATAAACAGACTCATATAAAGCTGACTTGTTTGAGCTAGGACAACATACAGAAAAATATTTAGAATTAAAATACACATACTTAACATTTCTAAATCTTCTTAATCTTTTTTTTAAAATATATTTTATTGATTTTTCACAGAGAGGAAGGGAAAGGGATAGAAAGCCAGAAACATCGATGAGAGAGAGACATCGATCAGCTGCCTCCTGCACGACCCCCACTGGGGATGTGCTCGCAACCAATGTACATGCCCTTGACCGGAATTGAACCTTCAGTCCCCAGGCCGACACTCTATCCACTGAGCCAAACCGGTCTTGGCTTAAATCTTCTTAATCTTAATAAAATTATGAATTGCTACACCTGCATACCTGTTCTTACTGTCATTACCATTCGCCCCCTCCCCCTCCAGAGGCACCTTATGGATTCCACTCAACTTCTATGTTGTTTTACAGGCAAATTATAAGATTCTAGAGTTTATTGACTTTAAAAATAAAATTAGAGATAAAATACTGATAAAAGAACCAGTCATGTGGCAACCTGGATGCTGTCACAGTGCTTCCTCACCTTCCTCGGGTGGCCTTCTGTAGCACCTTCATGCCCGCCAGGCGGCAGGACTGCCCCTCCAACTGTCTGTCCTTAAAGATGGTGCCCTCTGAGTGCACTTCGCCGAATATTCCGTAGGCATCCTGCACGAGGAGGCAGACTCTACAAAAAAGCATTCACAGTTGTTCTTTACTGGAACAGTTTTTGATACAACAGATCAGGACAAATGAAGTTGAATTCAAACATGCACTTTTTGGATTTGTATACGCAGGCATTTGATCACTGTTCACAATCGAAAGAGATAGAATTCTCTTTTGGCATAAAACTAAATCCTAAGCGAAATGACGTTTAAAAGCACATGAAGAAGGTCATTCTTTCAAATCAAACATATTACTGTTGCCCAGAACGAGCATCCTCTTCCCTTGCCTTCTATAACAGGTATAGGAATATTAAGTACAAATTGGTAGTTTTCAAAGCAGTCACAAGGATGTAAAGTACAGCTCATGAAATATAAATGATAATGTAATAACCATGTATGGTGCCAGGTGGGTACTGAAATATTGGAGAGGGTAAACTATACTATTATTGTCTCACTACTCTAATGTACATCTGAAGCTAATGTAAAGTAATACTGAGTGCAAACTATAATTGGTAATTAAAAAATAGTAAAAAAATAGAGTGATGGCAAAATAAAGATATCCTATATGATAAAGACTAATATGCTATTGGTTGTGATGCCCTCAGGCCATAACAACCCATCAGCAGGAGGCTGTGTGTGCAGCAGGCGCAGGTGGGCTGGGCTGTGTGCATGGTGAGGTGCGCAGTGAGGTGCGCAGCGAGGTGCGACTTGATGCTGCGTCCACACCCAGCCCTAGCCAGGGACATGACTCTGCAACCCCTCCTGGAGCAGGTCAGCTGGCCAGGGACTTCACGCTGTGTCCCCCGCCAGTGGGGGTGGGACTGGGTCTCGCCCAATGGGGTGGGGCCAGCCAGGGTTGAGTGTCCCGATTTCGAGGCGCATGCAGGTGGATGGGGACTTGACTCTGGGTCTCTGGCGTGCCACAGACTCTGCCAAGAGGGAAGAGGGAACCAGATACCGGCACCCAGTCATTGTTTGAATCAATTTTGTTTTTATATCATGTTTTTGTTGTTTTCATATCATATTTTTGTTTTATGTCATGTCTTTGTCGTGTTATATGTTATTGTTTATTAAAAAATGTATATATTATTTTCATATACATTTTATTAATTTTCTTTCATCTCTGACACTTCTATTATAGAGAAAGGACAAATAGGAATAATAAAATATTTCCTCTAATTAATTCCCTTTTAATGTTCATGAATTTCTTGCACCAGGCCATTCGTTTTTAACTAAAGAAACACCGGGCATATTTCCACCTACAGAGGCTGAAATATTTAGTAGTTAGTAAATACTAAGGTAATTCCTAAAACAATTTCTAACTTCTGTAATTTAGAAAAAAGAAAATTACCCTGGCTAAAGGTCTAAGATACAAGGACTACTGAGCAAACAACGTAAACAAATCTAAATGAACATGATGGGATAAAATAACACAATGAATAATATTAATGTATGAAAATCTTCTCCATTATAAGGAAACCTTATGCAAAAGTATCTACATGAAAAATAACTACTAACTCCACCCTGAAAATGTAAGGGTTGAAATTGCTCCCAAGTTCTCTATATGAGCTATAGCAGGCTCTCAATAAATACTCCATCCATGAATGAGAGACTAGATGAGTCCCTGTGAACACATATACAGCAAAATCACATAATAACTAATTGTAGATGGTGTTCATAGAAATAGTCATTCACCTACTCACTCATTAAGGAATTTATTTGAAGCTTACTGGGGCTTATAATTTTGTAGGATATATGAGAGGTGTAGTTTGAATAAAAAAAAATAGAATTGTAAACCTAATAAAAGATAACAGGGCAACATTAACACAACACTAATGCATGTATTATGGCTAATTAGAGCATTCTCATATATTGTCTATTTAATTATTCAACTAAGGAAAGTGGACATTATCATCCCCATTTGATAGATGAGGAAAGTGAAGGTCAGTGTGCTAAGTGACTAGTCAAGACAGTAAGCAGGTTGCAAAATCAGGTCTTAAACTAGAGGCCCCTTTTTTTGACATTTTTTTGTGCCATAGCATCACATCAAGTAACAAGCTATAAGAATGCACAAGAGTGACCAATTTAGCCTAGTGGAACCCAAGAGAGTACCCCAGAGCAAGAAGCATTATAGTCTGGAAGGGAAGCACCAAGCGGCAACAAAAATGAACCAATGGCAAACTACATAATGAAAAATAAGAATAAAACAAGAACATTGAAATCTAATCTATAGAGAGGTCAAGATTTGTTCTAGCACTAGGCCAAACCATCCTATATAATAAAAGGCTAATATGTAAATTGACCGAACAGTGGAACGACTGGTTGCTATGATGTGCATTGACCACCATGGGTAGATGCTCAATACAGGAGCTGCTCCCTGGTGATCAGTGCACTCCCACAGGGGGACTGCTGCTTAGCCACAAGCTAGCCTCATGGCTGGTGAGTGTAGTGGTGGTGGTGGGAGTCTTTCCTACCTCCGTGGTAGCACTAAGGAAGTCCAACTTATGGGTTAGGCCCGCTCCCATAAGCCATCAGCTGGACATCACCTGAAGGCTCCTGTACTGTGAGAGGGCACAGGCCAGGCTGAGGGACCTCCACTAAGTGCCCGAATTTCTTGCACTGGGCCTCTAGTCCTATATATTAAAGAACTAATATGCTAATTAGACTGGACAACAGAATGACCTAGAATGACCAGTGGGTGGGGGGGCAGAACTTCAAGGAAGAAGGGGCTGAAAGGGCCTACTCTTGCACGAATTTCATGATTCAGGCCTCTAGTTTAAAATATAGTTACATATAAACTAGAGGCCTGGCGTATGAAAATTCATGCACTGGAGGGGGGTTCCCTCAACCTGCCCTGCCCCCTCTCATAGTCTCAGCGATCAGGGGAAAGCAATGCCTTATGACACCTCTGCTGCTGCCACTGCTGGCAGCACAAGCCTTGGCTGACCCTGGTTATCTGAGCCTCGGGTGGCCTTGGGTAGCTGAGCAGCTGTCATCCAAGGCTTGCCTGCACCTCGGGCTGGCTGTGGGTGGCTGGGGGGCTGAGGGGACTGGGGGACTATGGAGGCAGGCTGAGGGGCCTGGGCACCACCAGCCTGTGGTTGTGGGTGCTGCCATCTTTGAGGGCGGGGCAGTCAATTAGCATATTCCTTCCTTACTGGCTGTGGGGGCCGCCATATTTGTGATGGCGTGAGGGCCAATTAGCATATTCCTTCGTTATTAGGATTGAAACTAATCAACAATGAGGCCACTTCTTTAGAACTTCACCCACTCTATAACTTTCAAAAGATACTTTAAATGTTCAATAAAAATCGTATCAGAATAGTTAGTGATTTATGCTAAATTATAAAAAAATAGGGTGTTAATGTCCCTTGAAAACAATTTAATTGGCCAATTAACTTACCAATTCATACAAAATAAGCAAAGACTGTGATTTAATCAGAGACCCAAGTGGAAAAAACACACAGAAGTGTAATAGAGGTAGGGAGGCATAGCATAGAAGGCTGCAGAGCCATGAAATAAGTTTCACAAGATTCTTAATAACAATGGCACTTATGGATTTGTCATTGTGCTCTAAAGCAGTATCCTGGCCTTTTGGGTGTGTCTAGTAAATCTACGATCTATCTATATCAGCGGTTCTCAACCTGTGGGTCGCGACTCCTTTGGGGGTTGAACGACCCTTTCACAGGGGTCGCCTAAGACTATTGGAAAATAGCTATTTCCCATGGTCTTAGGAACCAACAGACTGCTCCTCGGTGTAGCAAAGTGTAGCAATGTAGTTTACTGTTGTTATATTAAGACTGTTACCCATGCTACACCACGATTCAAGACAAAATTTCATTTATTTGTAATTAGAAATAAATATTTCACAGTATATAATTACATATTGTTTTTGTGATTAATCACGATGCTTTAATTATGTTCAATTTGTAACAATGAAAATACATCCTGCATATCAGATATTTACATTACAGTTCATAACAGTAGCAAAATTATAGTTATAAAGTAGCAATGGAAATAAATTTATGGTTGGGGGTCACCACAACATGAGGAGCTGTATTAAAGGGTCACGGCATTAGGAAGGTTGAGAATCACTGATCTATATGTTTAGTGCAGTAGAACTGCCACTTGAGTAGGCCTTCAGTGAGGTCTAGGTAAGTGCTAAGGAGCAATCTTGCCCTCTTACCTCTACACAAAAAGACTGAACACAAATAAACATACAATCACAAGTTGTGGTGGTGCGCAGAAGGAAATAAGCAGAGTGACTTGAGAAACTACACTGGTATGGGATGGTCTACTCAGGGAACTTTTCTTAAAAGAGGTGACCTTTAAGTTGAGTCCTGAAGAAAGAGAAGCCAATCATGCAAAAGGTTAAGAAAAAGCATTTACAACAGAGAAACCTTGTGATAGGAAAGAGCTCTTCCATGTTTGAGAAATTGAAAGAAAGTAGTAGAAAATGGTAGTAAGATAAAAAACTAATATTTGGGATTTCAATGTATTATTCTTTTGTTCTTTTTGAGGCCCATTAAAACAAAATTTAATGAAAAAAAATTCATTTTCCAACATAAAGTAGAAAGTACATACATTCAGAATTATGCCTAAATAATGGTTAGTAGGTTTTTTTCCTTTTTTCTTTTTTTTAATTTAATAAATCTTGATTATTCAGATTATTACATATATTCCTCTTTTTTACCCCCATAGCTCCCCTCCACCCGGTTCCCACCCTACCCTCTGCCCTTACCTCCACCGCACTGTTCTCATCCATAAGTGTAAGATTTTTGTTGTTTCCTCCCGAACCCCTGCACCCTTTCCCCCTGAGAATTGTCAGTCTACTCCCTTTTTATGCCGCTGATTCTATTATATTCACCAGTTTATTCTGTTCTTCATATTTTTTATTCACTTGATTTTTATATTCACTTGTTGATAGATATGTATTTGTTGTTCATAATTTTTATCTTTTTCTTCTTCTTCCTCTTCTTAAAGAATACCTTTCAGCATTTCATATAATACTGGTCTGGTGTTGATGAACTCCTTTAGCTTTTTCTTATCTGTGAAGCTCTTTATCTGTTCTTTAATTCTGAATGATAGCTTTGCTGGGTAGAATAATCTTGGTTGTAGGTTCTTGCTATTCATCACTTTTGAGTATTTCTTGCCATTCTCGTCTGGCCTGCATAGTTTCTGTTGAGAAATCAGCTGAAAGTAGTATGGGTGCTCCCTTGTAGGTAACTAACTGTTTTTCTTTTACTACTTTTAATATTCTCTCTTTGTCCTTTGCTCTTGGCATTTTAAATATGTGTCTTGGTGTGGTCCTCTTTGGATTCCTTTTGTTTGGGGTTCTGTGCACTTCCTGGACTTGTAAGTCTATTTCTTTCACCAGGTGGGGGGAAGTTTTCTATCATTATTTCTTCAAATAGATTTTCAGTATCTTGCTCTCTCTCTTCTTCTGGCATCCCCATTATTCTGATGTTGGTACACTTGAAATTGTCCCAGAAGCTCCTTATACTATCTTCATATTTTTGGATTCTTTTTTCTTTTTCCAGTTGAGTGTTTTCTGCTTCTTTGTATTTCAAATCTTTGGCTTGATTCTTGTGTTCCTCTAGTCTGCTGTTAGTTCTCTGTATAATATTTTTTATTTCAGTCAGTGTATGTTTAATTTCTAGTTGGTCCTTTTTCATATCCTTGAGGGTCTTACTAAATTTATCAGCCTTTTGTAGGAAATTCTTGAAAAACCTTATAACCGTGATTTTGAACTCTATATCCAGTTGTTTGCTTTCCTCCATTTTTTTCGTTTGTGATCTCTTTCTTTGTCTCTGCATTTTTGCTGCTTCTCTGAGTTGGTAGAGTAGCTTTGTGTGCAAGGTGTCCTATAGGGGCCCAGTTGCTCTGCCTCCCCAGTTACCTGAGGTGGACACTCTTTGTGCACCCCTTTGTGTACAGCCTCGTTGTAGTTAATTCTTGATTGTTGTTGGTATCACTGGGAGGAACTGGCCTCCAGGCCAACTGGCTGTGAGAATCAGTTTTGTTTATGGTGGGAGAACTTCTGTGCTGGAGACATTCTGATGAGACAAGACTTGCAAAATTGCAAAATGATCTGTGCTCCACTTGGATGTGGCAGAGATTCAGAAAGGAGCAGACAGCTTTAGCTTCCTGTCAGCCCTGCCTTACGAGCCCCCTGGGTCTCAGTGTCCCTCAGTAATCGCTGTAAGCTGAGAGAGTTGCCCTCAAGTTTCACTTGCTGCCAGACAGTCCAGTTTCTCCCCGAATGCCTCTCAGTTCCCAGTATCTCACCCGGAACTGGAGTTCAGCATAGTTGGGAGCTTCTGTCTCCCTCCCACTTTAGAAAGCCAGCCTCACAATCAGCCACCTGTGCATTCAGCCACCTGTCTTCTCTACATGCACATGCCTCCGGACCTCTGCCTCCTCTGCTCCCCTGAATCTCAGTGTGCTTTCTCTTTTCCTGACCGTTCAGCTTCTAACTGAATGAATCTGGGTTCCCAGAAACGTGCCCAGAACTGGAGTTCAGCGCAGTCAGGAGCTTCTGTCTCCCTCCCTCTTTAGAAAGCCAGCTACACATTCAGCTGCCTGTGCATGCAGCCACCCATCCTCTCCACACACATCTCTGTACCTCAGCCTTTTGCAGCTCCTCTAATTCTCAATGGGCTTTCCTCTTTTCTTTAGTTGTAGAATTTCCATTTGTCGGAAACCAAATATTGTTCTCACTAAATGGATGTAAACAGGAAGCCAGAAGGCTGGTCAACCTTAACTGCTCTGAAAGGTCAGAGCTAATTACTCACTGTTTAGTTGAAACATTTGTTGGTTGAAGCAACCTCTATCTGTTCTTGTTAATTTCTGTTTTTGTTATTTCCTGCCTAAAGGCTATGGGTGTGTCCCAAAGCCTTAATAAAAGGGAGAAAAAGGCCAGAGCAAGTGGCAGTCCTTTCCACTAGAGGAAGGCTCCCGCCTGGCCCCCCAATATCGCCAAATTAATGCTTTCTAGTCTCTCATTTCGTTTGCGTGCAGCCTCCTTCAGAACCCGAACCCTGACCCGGGAACCCTGAACCACGCGGGACGTGGAAAGAGGTTCCCACATCTGGCGCCCAACGTGGGGCACAAACCCACGACCCTGAGATTAAGAGCCTCATGCTCTACCTACCACGGGACGTGGAAAGAGGTTCCCACACCATTCAGCTAGCTTTCCTGTGGTTGTGAATGGTGTCCATTTTGTCTTTTAGTTGTAGTTTTGATATTTTTGTACAAGGCAGCAGTTTAGGTGTTTACCTATGCCACCATCTGGGTTTCTCTTCTCAATATATTATTTTTAATTAATTTAAACTATATTTTTGTTGATTTTAGAGAGAAAGGGAGCAGGAGAGAGATAGAAACATCAATGATGAGAGAGAATCATTGATTGGCTGCCTACTGCATGACCCTTCCTGGGGATAGAGCTCAACCCTGGCATATTGCCCTGATGAAAAGCAACCTCTTGGTTCATGGGTTGGTTGACACTCAACCACTGAGCCACACCGGCCAGACTATTGTTCTTAATTTAAAATAAAAATTATATGTCTGAAAGAAAATTAAAATTTTAACAAGCATTTGTAAAGAAGGAAGAAAAAGAGATGGGTAGGGAAAGGACTGGGTGTGGGCAGCAACAGAGAGGCATCTTGGTGGGGCGAGTCTCATGGGTGGGCATGGCTGGCACCTATTGATGTTCAACCGTGTGGTGGGTGAGGGCAGTAAAGGCCATGGTGAAAGGCCTGCACAGGAGATTGATCTGAGCAGGGCACCAGGGGTGGTAAAAAACCAGCATCTGTGCCAGTTAGCATTTACCTCCTGCCATCAAAGAATCAACAAAGGGAGTGATATTACATAATATTAGATGTTTTTCTAATAAAAATATTAGATACTATTTTTCTGTCAGAAATGTAACTCTTAAGACAAGGTAGAGGATGTTATGTTAAATTTTAACATATATTAAAAATTGGGTAATTTTACATAAAATTCAAATTTCCCATTGTTTTAAGAAACCTGGGCTTTAGGAGTGCTAGGTCAACACCCCATGGATGAAATGCCAGATTGTTAAGTCAGTATCTGGGCCCTCGCTCCATCCTCTGATCATACCTGTCACACAACTCCATTCTCTTGGCCTCTGTCAGCATGCAAGCACACATTGGAAACATTCCCAGGTCTCTGTTGGCATGCAAGCATGCATTAGAAACATTTCAAAGCATGACAGAAGAACATGGTCATGGATGATGCATGAAGGATAGGAAGAATCTATGCTGGCCTAAGATTTCTAAGGAGCTACATAGTAGTGGAGAATAAAGAAGAACTTCAGGGCAGGAATCCCAGATGTGGACCTCATTTCAGAGACTACAGAAGCTGTGGAATTAGAAGGCTGGTCAAGTGACTTGAGCTGGGAAGCAGGCAAAGACAGAGGTGATTAACATGGAACATGGAAGTCCAAAGTGGTCAGTTGAGGGATGGGACTCAAAGCAGGTGGCAGAAACAACACAGGTGTGGCGAGGCAGGTGTCCAGCCCAGCTACTATCACTGACAAACTGTGGCAGTGCTCTGGCTGACATTCCTCTCTCTTGCAAGACTGGGTTATTCTCTGGAGGCCTTTTCAATTATCCTAGTCTAAGGAAGATTAGATAATTACATGGCTATATAGGAGGCTGCAGTTCAAACACTAGAGATGCTTGAGCAGACGGTGTAACAGCATTGTATGGCCATGCTTAGCAGGACAACCATTTCAAACAAGCACTGTCCTTAAAAAACTTTGAAATATTGTGAACTTTGCTGCTAGCCAAGCCATGTGAAGGCTAGAATTGGCATTTTAAAGTTATGTGATGAGTCAGTGTTCATAAAATGCAGCTCCCACTTTGGAAAGCAGAATACCCATTGGACAAGGTGAAATGTACATTTGGTTAATATCACTCTCCATTGCCAGTGACAGGCAAGCTAGGACTTAGGCTACAGGCGCCTTTCCAAACTCCCTGCAGCACCGAGCACTGTTGGTGGGACCCTATACTTTGTTGAAAGGCACACTGCTGCTTTTAGAAATGATTTACTTAGATGCTAAAACAGCAATGAGAAATGTCCTATAGCGAGAAAGTAAATGTCAGTGGTTAGAGTCTCATAACTGCATTCACTCCATAAGACAGAGTTTGCCATTCAAAATTCTTGAAATAACAGTTTGGCAAGTGAATGCCACTTATTTAAGATCTATGTTGCGTGCCTGCCTAAAACATACACTCTCATCCAAATAAAATCCCTCCTTCCATCTTCCTGACTTAGGCATCTGGTGCAGGGGCAAGGCCAGTTGGCAGGAGAGCCTCTGTTTTGGGCTCTGTTGCTGAGGGATGTAGGCTTCTGGCTACCTGGCTACAATCCAGACCCCTTTAAATTGCTTTGTTACAAATGGAATCAATTGACAATATGATGTTCTCTCATGTGCCAGCTCGCCTGAGTCTATAATGTGTATGTACTTTATGAAAGGGGCAATCTTCTTGTGTAAAGGGGCTTAGAGAAAGGTGTTGAAAGCATACCATCCCTCACAGAAATGAAACTGCCTGACACATGAAACCAGCCTGTGATTGGCCTTTCCATGTTGCCTTCCTCACTCAGCTACTGCGATTTTGTTTGTAAGGTAAAATGGTGAGTAATCATTAAAATACCCATGCCCTACCCATCCCAGCTGGGAAAATAAGACAGCAGACAAAAAGTAGTTCAAGGGCACAGCATTACAGCATTCTCCTCTGTTTTAGCCATTAGGAACCATGCAGCAGGACTGGGATTCTATGCAT
The DNA here is from genome assembly GCA_011751065.1 of Lasiurus cinereus. Classification (NCBI taxonomy): domain Eukaryota; kingdom Metazoa; phylum Chordata; class Mammalia; order Chiroptera; family Vespertilionidae; genus Lasiurus; species Lasiurus cinereus. Next base: position 22,088,811 of record JAAGEH010000040.1, read on the forward strand.
TTCTGAGCTGTGAGGGTGAGGCCTGCACTGTGCTGGAAGAGCTGACTGAAGTCAGTGCCAAATGAAACTACGTTCTCTAGCACATTCCCAGCACATAAAATAATAGAGATAAGAGGTTCACCATTCAGGCACCATCTTATCGTGTTAGAAGTATAAAAGTCCATTATGGAGTTAATATTTGTCTTTAAGAATGTTTTTTCTTCTCTTACCAGCTTACTATCACATCATGCTAATCACAGAGTACTTTAAAGAATTCTAAAATTACATGTATTGTTAATCTGTAAAAGCAACAGAACAAAGTACAAGGATTAAGAAAAGTAAAACTGTTGATTTATAGAGGGAGTTTTAGTGAGAGTATAATTTAATCCCTTTGAAGTTTTAAAAGCTCCTCCCCAACTTTCCAAAAAATCCTCATTTCCCCTTTTCAACCACTAACTCAATTTCATAGATACATAAGAAAAGAGAAACAGCAGACGTGTGGGTACGTGTGCGTATGCACGCACATGGGAGAAGAGGAGATTTAAGTGAACACGTGGGATGTTTACATGAGCTAAGAGAGCAGTTCTTAGCAGTCCACCAAGAATTCCCGGAATCACGGTCAGTCCCACTATTTTATTCTAGGTCAGTGTCAGCTTCAGTAGCCTTGCTCCATGTTATAGTATCTTACTAAGTCTCAATTTAAGGAAGAAACAGAAGAAATTAGATGAAGTGAGGGGGAAAAGCGAGAGAGAAAAAGGAAAAGGGAGAATGGGAAGGAGAAGAGAGTTGGAACATGAACACCAGAGAGGAAAGATGCACTGAGAGGAAGAGGAGGAGGAGAGACAGCAGAGAGTGGAGTGGGCGGAGGGCCTTTCCCAGCTCCACCCACCCACAGGGCAGACAGGAAACTGATCCATGGGACATTGTGTTCCTCTCCTGAAAAACAACCAGAGGAGCTCCTAAGTAAACAGTTAATCCTGCTGTTTATCTTTTTTAACTTGATGGGATGTTAACAAGAACGTTTCTACCCCCTAGAAATGTGGTTTTTATTCATTTAAAAATTGTATTTTCTCTTTGCTAAAAACAAGAGTGTGACATGTACACTTTGTAATATCAGAGAACAGGAAGAAATAAAAATCTTTCTTTGCTTTAAAGTGACTTAACTAAAAGGATTCCAAAAAATCTGAGGCAGGCCTTTTCTACCCTGATACAGTCTCTCTATTTTGGGAAAATACTACATTGCTGAAATGAACCAAACCAAACCAAAACAAAACAAACCACCTGCTGCAGGCTCAATTTTTAAGGAAGACACAAGTAAAAGTGCTGACCTATGGTGCCATCAGGAATTTGATCTTGGTCACTGTTCATGAAAATACTACAACTGTGCCAGTCAAGAGTAGGAAGAGTACACTTTACATGTGACTGGAACTGTGCCTACAGAACAAGTTTTCAAAGACAGTTATTATTACACATTTTTATTACCTGAAATATCTATTAAGAATATAAAAGATATTAAAATACCTGAAATTCATGTGCAGTTGTAAGATATATTAAGGACAGCCTGTGTACAAGTTGCCCATTTCCCCCCAATACTGTGTTTTATTCTAGCAAACAGTACAGTTTCACAACCAGTATATTGATATTGATACAGTCCACCAATATTATTCAGATTTCACCAATTTCATGTGTGTGTGGGGGGGATTGAGCTGCAACCCAGGTATGTACCCTGACTTGGAATCTAACTAGCAACCTCTTGGTCGATACTCAACCACTGAGCCACACCAGTTATGGGCAATCAAGCCTGCAGGGGAGTGCAGTTAAGGGTGACCAGGCTGGCAGAGGAGGGGCACTGACCTCTTTTCCTTACATGTCAAATAGAAAAATACAACAGCCAAAACAATAGCCACCTGGTGTGAATGAATCAAAATTTTACCTATTTTTTTTTTGGTCAGATCAGCAAAAAAATCTAATTTTTTTTGGTGTGCCTCAGAATTGTAGTAATTAGTTCATCTGCTATTAAATGAAAAAAGTTGAAAATTCCTGTCCTATGGCCACCATCACAGACAAGATATTGAAGGGTTCCATCAGCAAAAGGATCCCTCCTGTTACTTTTTTGTAACCCACTTCCCTCTATCTCCCCAACTCTCATACCAAACATCTAGAAACCACTGTCATTTCAAAATGTTATAAAAATGGAATTTTCCAGTATATAACCTTTGGGATTGGCTTTCCCCCTTCAGCACAGTTTGTTGGTGATTAATCCATGCTATTATGCCTTTTATGTTTATAACAGTTTTACTGAGACACTACAGGCCCGGTGCATGAAATTTGTGCACTGGGGATGGGGGTGGTGTCCCTCAGCCCAGCCTATACCCTCTCACAATTCAGGATCCCTTGGGGGATGTCAGACTGCTGGTTTAGGCCCATGCGGGATTGGACCTAAACTGGGAATCAGACACCCCTCTCGCAATCCAGGACTGTTGGCTCCTAATCCCTTGCTTGCCTGCCTGCCTGATCGCCCCTAACTATCTCTGCCTTGGTCCCTGGCCACTGTGGCTGCATCTGAAAGGATGTCCAAAATGACGCCTGGAAGGTCGTTTGGCTGTCCAGTTTAATTAGCATATTATGCTTTTATTATTATAATTTATGTACTGTAAAAATCACTCCTTTTTTTATTGTGGCAAGATACACATATCATAAAATTTACCATCTTAACCATTGTAAGGGTATTGACTCAGTGGCATTAAGTACATTCATAATGTTCTGCATCAGCACTCTTTAGTTCCAGAATATTTTTATCACCTCCCCCCAAAAACCTTATCTATTTTAAAAAATATATTTGTTGTTGAAAGTATTACATATGTACCCTTCCCCCACCACTGACCCTTTTTAGCCAGCTGTCAACCCCAGCCCCCGCCTCAGTCCTTCACCACCCTATTGTCTATCAGCCTCCTCAATCCTCCTCCCCTGAGTTTCTGGAAGCAATTAATCTAACTTTCTTTCTCTATGGATTTGCATATTCTGCATATGTCACATAAATAGAAGCATATAATGTGTGGCCTTCTGTGTCTGGCTTCTGTCACTTAGCATGTTTTCAAGATTTATCCATGTTGTAGCATGTGTCAGTGCTTGACTCCCTTTTGCTGCTGAATAATATTCCATTATATGGATATATCACATTTTGGTTATGGATCTATTAGTGGATGCACATTTGAATTGTTTCTACTTTTTTTGCTTTTATGAATAATACTGCTATGAACATCTGTGTAGAACTTTGTGAACATGTTTCCAATTCTTATGAGTATATTCCTAGGAGTGCAAATGCTGGGTTGTATGGTAACTCTATGCTTAACTTTTTGAGAAACTGCTGAGCTTCTTTTACAAAGTGGCTGCACTATTTTACATTGCCACTAGCTGAGTATGAGGATTCCAGTTTCTCCATATCCTTGTGAATACTTACTGTTTTCTGTCTTTTTATTATTATTATTATTATAGCCATCCTAGTGGGTGTGAAGTGGTATCCCATTATGGGTTTGTTTGCATTTCCCTAATGACTAATGATGTTGATCATCATGTGCTTTTTGGTCATTTGTATCTCTTCTTTCGAGAAATGTCTATTCAAAACCTTTGACCATTTATTTAGGTTACTAGAGGCCGGTGCACAAAATTCATGCACCGGCAGTCAGACATCCATCTCACAGTTAAGGACTGCTGGCTCCCAACTGCTCACCTGCCTGCCTTCCTGATTGCCCCTAACTGCTTCTGCCTGCCATCCTGATCATCTCCTAACCAATCCTCTGCTAGCCTGATTGATGCCTAATTGCTCCCCTGCCAACATCTTTGTCCTCACTGCCCTCACCTGCAGGCCTGGTCACCCCTAACTGCCCTTCCTTATAGGTCCAGCCTCCCCCAGCTGCTCTCCCTGCAGGCCTGAGTCCCCTGTAACTGCCCTTCCCTGCAAATCCAGTCACGCTCAATTCCCCTCCTCTGCCAGCCTGGTCACCCTTAACTGCACTCCCCTGCAGGCTTGATCACCCTCAACTCCTCTCTCTTGCAGGCCTGGTCCCTCCCAACTGCTCTCCCTTGCTGGCCTCATCACCCACAACTGCCTCCCTTGCATGTCTGGTCCCTCCCAGCTACCCTCCCCTGCTGGCCATCTTGTAGTGGCCATCTTGTGTCCACATGGAGGCAGGATCTTTGACCTGTGTATTGGAATGATGGTTAATCTGCCTATTGCTCTTTTATTAGATAGAATAGAGGCCTGGTGCATGGGTGGGGGCCGGTTGGTTTGCCTTGAAGGGTGTCCTGGATCAGGGTGGGGGTTCCCTTGGGGCATGGGGCGGCCTGGGCAAGGGGCCTGTGGTGGTATGCAGGCCAGCCACATCCCCTGGTGACCCAAGCAGAGGTCCTGGTATCTGGGATTTATCTATCTTCTACAATTGAAACTTTGTAGCCTGGAATGGAGCCAATCCTTCTGCTTGCTCATGGCGGCAGCCATTTCTGTTGGGATTTATTTATCTTCTATAATTGAAACTTTGTAGCATTCAGTGGAGACCTGGCCCCGCCAGGGTGTGTGGAAAGCTTTGCTTCCTCCATTGTTGGGGAAACCCAAGCCTCCCTCCTATTCTCTCCAAGCTGCAACCAGCTTGGTTGTGGTTAATTTGCATACTCACTCCTGATTGGCTTGTGGGCATGGCTTGCGCATGAGCTGAGTGATGGTTAATTTGCATATTACTCTTTTATTAAATAGGATTCTTTTATGTTGACTTGTATGAGTTCTTTATATATTCTGAATATGAGTTTCTTATCAGATATGTGACTTCCAAATAAATCTCTTCTATTCTCAGGTTGTCTTTTTACTTTCTTGATGATGTTTTCTTAAGGGCAAAAGGTTTTAATTTTGATGAAGTCCCATTTATGTATTTTTCTTTTGTCGTGTTATGCTTTAAGTTGTTATATGTAGGGAACCACTGCCTAATACATAAAGTTATGAAGATATATTTCTGTTGTCTTCTGAGAGTTTTAGTTCTTACATTTAGGAGTATAATTTGTTTTGACTTAATTCTTGTGTATATTGTGAGGTAATGTGGCAGGACAGTAAGAAACTAGGAAAATTCCAGGGCAAGCAGAGTAGGGAAACCAATACAAGAAAATTAAACAAATCAAATAATTTGAACAATTTCCACCCAGCTAGTGAGTTGCAAGATCTTATCTTCCTTAACACTTGAAATAAGTGGTTTATACCTCCCCTCACTCACCAGAGAATACATAGCTTAAATCATCCTGGCCACGGGGACACAGGACAGAGACCCAATTAATGCCACTTATGCCAGCCAAACCCAAGAACAGATGCAGTCAGGGGAACAAATAACAAAAACCCATTAAAGCTAGACAGACCCAAGATAAAAAGTAATATAGTAAAGCAGACCAAAAAATAATCCCAAACTTCCCTATACATCATTTTGATGTACCAGCATATTAAAAACACACCTGGAAAGCTGATGAATATTCTGCTGAAACCCTCCCTTAGATTTTCATCTGGAGAAAAAAGATAAACAATCCTCGAAGACAAAGACCCAGCGTGGGCTCTTTCTAGAGCAGTGGTTGCCAACCTTTCGGACCTCACGGACCATGGGTTGGTAACTGCTATTCTAGAGCACGCCAACGCCCTTCTCAGGCATTAACTTTTTACATCCTTCTAAACTCTAAAGGTCCCTATGAGACTTGCAACCAGAGAGTAGTTGGCAGTGGAAGCGCATTCAAGCTTATCCCCTGTTCCTGTCTCTAAGACCCCCTTTTTCTCTGACTTCCCAGTGAGCCGAGAGCAGCCCTACCTTGGCCCACTACTTCCCTATCACATTTCTAGAGAGCCAAAGCAGAGCACTGCCTAGCTCTCCCCTGTTGCTTCTACCCTAAGTCCTTTGTTTCACTGTCCCCAGGTTTAATAAAATTATTCTCAACATCACCTGGATTCTTGTGAAATCTTTCCTACACAGAGTCAAGAACCTATATACTATAGGCTCGCCTGAGGAAATCCCACTCCAGGCTAGTCTCTGTCTGGTAACATTGGGGGTAAACTAAGTTCTTTTACATGTGGATATCCAGTTGTCTATGTTGTTTGTTGGAATTACTATTCTTTCCACATTGAATTTTCTGTCATCCTTGTCAAAAACCATTTGACCATGAATCTAACTAAGGTATTATACCTTTTAAAGGATATAAATCATTCCAGAAATTGATAAAAAAAAGTTATGTGAGTGTAGTTAAGAAAGAAAGAGAGAAATCATCTGAATGCTCTAGGAGATGAAGTAATCAGAGTTTTAGTCTATCACTGGCAAAGAGTGATAGGAATGCATCTGTGCTTCCTAATTACTCAGACTAAATTTGCTGCTGAATTCATTTAGATCCGGAGAATACAAAGCAAAAGTAACTGGCCAGTGTCTCATTTCAACTAGTTCCATTACTTTGCCATCACTGTGCAGAAGACTCCAAAGCTTTATGTCCAAACTTGTTTCTTTCCTCCTGTAAGTGCCCCCTTTGTGTATTGTGGCCTTATCAATCTCAGCCACTCTGTGAAAAAACGTGAGTGGAGAAACCAAGATGGTGGCATAGGTGAACACCTAAACTGCTGCCTTGCACAACAATTTCAAAACTATAGCTAAAAGACAGAACAGACATCATCCAGAACCACAGGAAAGCTGGCTGAGTGGAAATTCTACAACTAGAAGGAAAGAGAGGGGCTCACAGAGACTCAGAAGAGCTGCAAAAAACTGAGGTATGGAGGCACACATGTAGAGAGAGTGGGTGACAGAGCACCTGCCTGGCTTTCTCTGGCAGGAGGGAGATGGAGACTCCTTACTGCACTGAACCCGTTATCCTATTGCACTGAACCCCAGTTCCAGGCAAGACTAATACAAGGGGAGTCTGGACTGTTGTGAAAAAGGAGGAGTGCACGTAAAATTAGGGGAGCTGCGAAAGGGCAGAGGTCTGGGGGTGAGCATACCACTGTGCGCAGAGAGGACGGACTGCTGATTGTGCCACTGGCTTTCTCTAGTGGGCGGGAGACAGAGGCTACCAACTACACTGAACTCCACTTCTGACCGCACTGAACCCCAGTTTCAGGTGAAACCCTGGAGACCCAGACTTATACAGGTCCTGGAGCGCAAGGAAACCGGAAAGGCAGGGGTCTAGAGAGATGCACGTGCGGAGAGGGCTGCAGTGATTACCAAGAGACACTTGAGACCCAGGGGCCACATAGGGTGAGGCTGACTGGAAGCCAAGGCTGTCTGCTCAGCCCTGAGACTCCACCCCATCCAAGCTTAACAGAGAATCTTTTGCAGTTTTGCAAGTCTTGTATCATAAGACTGTTTCCAACACAGAAGTTCTCCCAACATAGCAAAAATATGGAGACAAAGAAACAGATCACAAACGAAAGAAATGGAGGAAAACAAATGACTGGATATAGAGTTCAAAACCACGGTTATAAGGTTTTTCAAGAATTTCCTAAAAAAGTAGGAAAGCTGGCTGAGTGTAAGTTCTACAGCTAGAAGGAAAGAGAGGGGCTCACAGAAACCCAGAGGAGCTACAAAAAACTGAGGTATGGAGACGCGCGCGCTGAGAGAGCGGGTGCCTGAGTACCTGGCTGGCTTTCTCTGGCGGGAGGGGAACGGAGAACCCCAATGGCCTTGAACCCCTTATCTTACAACACTAAACCCCAGATCCAGCCGAAACTCATACGGGGGGAGTTTGGACTGTGAAAAGGGAGAGGTGCACAGAAATTTAGGGGAGTCGCAAAAGATCAGAGGTCTGGTCGAGCACGTTGCTGCGCGAAGGACAGACTGTTGATTGTGCCATTGGCTTTCACGAGTGGGCAGGAGACAGACCCTCCCAATTGTGCCACTTCTGACTGCACTGGGCCCCTGTTTCGGGCGAAACCCTGGAGACCTAGACTCGTGTGGACCTGGTGCGCAGGGGAGCTGGAAAGGCAGCGGTCTAGAGGCACTGCGGGCACGCTCGCACAAGGACCGATCCAGCGATTACCCAGTCACGTGAGACTCAGGGGCCGTTGAGGGCGGGGCCGACTGGAAGGCAAGGTGGTCCCTTAAGCCCTGAGACTCCACCCATCCCAAGCTCAACAGAGGCTTCTTCGGCTTTGCACGTCTGGTTTCATAAGGCTGAATTCAACACAGAAGTTTCCCCGACATAGTGAAAATGCCGAGACAAGGGAAGGGATCACAAACAAAAGAAATGGAGGAAAAAAAAACGACTGGATATAGAGTTCAAAACCACTCTTGTAAGGTTTTTCAAGAATATGCTAGAAAAGTTGGATAAACTTAGCGAGAACCAAGATGAGATGAAAAAGGACCCACTAGAGATGCAAAAGAGCCAACTAGAGATGGAAAAGGTCCAACTAAATATGATAAAGGACCAACTAGAAATTAAACATACACTGACTGAAATAAAAAATATTGTACAGAGTCCTAACAGCAAACTTGAGAAAGGCAAGAATCAAGTCAAAAATTTAAAATATAAAGAAGCAGAAAACACTCAACTGGAAAAGCAAGAAGAGAAAAGAATCCAAAAATGTGAACATAATGTAAGGAGACTCTGGGACAGCCTCAAGCGTACCAACATCAGAATTGTGGGGGTGCCAGAAGAAGAGAGAGAACAAGATACTGAAAACCTATTTAAAGGAATAATGATTGAAAACTTCCACATCTGGTAAAAGAAATAGACTTACAAGTCCAGGTAGCACACAGAACCCCATATAAAAGGAATCCAAAGAGGACCACACCAAGACACATCATAATTAAAATACCAAGAGCAAAAGACAAAGAGAGAATATTAAAAGCAGCAAGAGAAAAACAGTTCATTACCTACAAGGGAGCACCCATACGACTGTCAGCTGATTTCTCAACAGAAACGATGCAGGCCAGATGGGAGTGGCAAGAAATATTCAACTTGATGAATAGCAAGAACGTACAACCAAGAATAATCTATCCAGCAAAGCTAACATTCAGAATTGAAGGGCAGATAAACAGCTTCACCGATAAGAAAAAGCTAAAGGAGTTCATCAACTCCAAACCAGTATTATATGAAATGCTGAAAGGTACTCTTTTAGAAGAGGAAGAAGAAAAAGGTAAAAGACAAAAAATTACGAACAAATACATATCTATCAACAAGTGAATCTAAAAATTAAGTGAATTAAAAATTTGATGAACAGAATAAACTGGTGAATATAATAGAATCAGGAGCACAGAAAGGGAATGGACTGATAATTCTCAGGGGGAAAGGTGAGGAGTGTACAAGGAGAGACTGGACAAAAATCATACACCTATGGATGAGATCAGTGGGAGGGAGCTAAGGGCAGAGGGAGGGGTGGGAGCTGGGTGGAGGGGTGCTATGGAGGGGAAAAAGAGAAACAAATGTAATAATCTGAATAATAAAGATTTAATTAAAAAAAAAAGAATTTCCTAAAAAAGATGTATAAATTTAACGAGACCCAAGAGGAGATGAAAAAGGACCAACTAAAAATTAAACATACACTGACTAAAATAAAAAATATTATAGCTGAAACAGGTTTGGCTCAGTGGATAGAGCGTTGATCTGCGGACTGTGGGGTCCTCGGTTCAATTCTGGTCAAGGGTATGTACCTTGGTTGTGGGCACATCCTCAGTGGGGGGCATGCTAGAGGCAGCTGATCAATGTCTCTCTCTCACCGATGTTTCTAACTCTCTATCCCTCTCTCTTCCTCTTTTAAAAACTCAATAAAATATATTAAAAAATATATTATACAGAGACCTACCAGCAGACTAGAGGAAGGCAAGAATCAAGTCAAATATCTGAAATACAAAGAAGTAGAAAATACTCAACTGAAAAAGGAAAAAGAAAAAAGAATCCAAAAATATGAAGAGAGTGTAAGGAGCCTCTGGGACAACTTCAAGCATACCAATATCAGAATTATAGAAGTGCCAGAAGAAGAGAGAAAGCAAGATACTGAAAAACTATTTGAAGAAATAATGACTGAAAACTTCTTACATTTGGTAAAAGAAATAGACTTACAAGTTCAAGAAGCACACAGATCTCCAAATAAAAAGAATCCAAAGAGGACCACACCAAGACACATCATAATTAAAATACTAAGAACAAAAAACAAAGAGAGAATATTAAAAGCAGCAAGAGAGAGGAACCAAGATGGTGGCATAAGGAATACACCTATACATGCTGTCTCTTGCAACCACACCAAAACTACAACTAAAAGACAAAACAACTATCCTCCAGAACTACCGGAAGGCTGGTGGAGTAGAAGTTCTAGAACTAGAAGGAAAGAAAAAAGTGCATCCAGACCTGGTAGGATGTGCAGAGGCTCAGAAACGCAGAGGTACAAAGACATGCACGAATCGGGCTGGCGTGCACTGTTGTTTTTCAATTGGGAGGGAGTTACAAGTTCCCAACTCTCTGATCTTCAGTTTCTGGCAATATTCTGGGGATCCAGACTCATACGGGGAGAGACTGGACTGTCTGCTCTCAGGTCGGAAAGGGAGGGTGGCTCTCTCGCAGAGATGTGCACAGGAATCATTGTTTATTGCGCTGGGATGTAGGATGCAGGACACTAAACAGAACGAGGCAGAGAGGGCTGACTGGCAGCCAGTGCTGTTTGCCACACCCTAGCCTAGTGATTCCCGAAACCCTGCCCTCCCCAATTTACAAACTCACCCAGCTATGCAGTGAGTTTTGTATATGAATGGCCTGCCCTCTGGCAGCTTAACCTAACAAATTGCAACTGGGTCAGGTAACTCCTAAACTTCCAAACTCCAAGCAAATAGGAGAAATCAGCCAATCTCCCTGTAGCTCCTGCTGGGTGGCCTCAGACACTAGCTGACTAGCACCTCCTTGGAGATCCAGGAACCAGTGTACCTAGAGGTCAGTGTGAGATGAAACCAGATTTCAACTCCTCACATATATAAGTGACACACTCAAGAGGCAGACTCGGTGAGCACCAAAACCCCACTGAAGCAAGTTCTACCGTATAGGGGTGTCTCCAGCACAGCAGTTCTTCCATTAATAGACACAGCTAATCATCACAGTCAATTGCCCTGGAGATCAATTCCTTCCAGTGTACCAATAGCAATCAAGGCTTAACTACAACAAGACTGTGAACCCAGCCCACAAAGGGGAGCACCAAGAGTGTCCATCTCAGGTGATTGGGGAGGCGGAGCTACTGGGCCCTATAGGACAACTAGCACACAAAGCCAATCCATCAATACCTGGAAGCAGTCAAAATGCGGAGACCAAGAAACATGTCACGAATGAAAGAATTGTAGGAAAGCAAAGGACTGGACATAGAGTTCAAAACCACATTTATAAGGTTACTCAAGAATCTTCTACAAACCACTGAGAAACTTAGTGAGACCTCTGAGAAAATTAGTGAGACCTTCAAGGATCTTAATAAGAATGCCAAAAAAGTGGAAAAGGACCACTCAGAAATTAAGCATGCACTGACTGAAATAAAGAATAATTTACAGAAATCCAAGAGCAGACTAGAGGACCCCAAGGATCAAATCAAAGATCTGAAATATGAGGAAGCAAAAAACACTCCAACAGAAAAACAAAAAGAAAAAAGAGTCCAAAAATGTGAAGATAGTGTAAGGAGCCTCTAGGACAACTTCAAATGTACCAACATCAGAATTATGGGGGTGCCAGAAGAAGAGAGAGAGCAAGATACCGATAACCTATCTGAAAAAATAATGACTGAAAACTTTCCCTACCTGGTGAAAGAAATGAACTTACAAGTCCAGGAAGCACACAGAACACAAACAAAAATAATCCAGAGAGGACCACACCAAGACACATCATAATTAAAATGCCAAGGGCAAAAGACAAAGAGAGAATCTTGAAAGCAACAAAAGAAAAACACTTAGTTACCTACAAAAGAAATTAGACTGTCAGCTGATTTCTCAACAGGAACTATGCAGGCCAGAAGGGAGTGGCAGGAAATATTCAACGTGATGAATAGCAAGCACCTACAACTAAGAGTGCTCTTCCCAGTAAAGCTATCATTCAGAATTGAAGGTCGATAAAGAGCTTCACAGACAAGAAAAAGCTAAAGGAGTTCATCACCATCAAACCAAGATTATATGAAATGCTGAAGGGTTTTCTTTAAGAAAAGGAAGAAGAATAAAAAAGTAAAGGTAAAAATTATGAACAACAAATACATACCTATGAACAAGTGAATCTAAAAATGACGTGAATAAAAAATCTGATGAACAGAATAAACTGGTGAATATAATAGAATTAGGGGCATAGAAAGGGAATGGACTAACAATTCTTGGGGGAAAAGGGGATTGAGGAGTGCAGTAAGAGATTGGACAAAAATCTTACACCTATGGATGAGGACAGTGGCGGGGGGGTAAGGACATGGAATGTTGGGGGTAGGGAATCAGGTGGAGGGTAGCTACGGGGGGGGGTTCGGAAAGAGGAACATCTGTAATAAACTGAATAATAAAGATTTATTAAAAAATAAAATAAAAGGAGCAAGAGAAAAACAGTTGATTACCTACAAGGGAGCACCTATACGCTTGTCAGCTGATTTCTCAACAGAAATGATGTAGGCTAGATGGGAGTGGCAAGAAATATTCAAAGTGATGAATAGCAAGAACCTACAACCAAGATTACACTACCCAGCAAAGCTATCATTCAGAATTGAAGAGCTTCACAGATAAGAAAATGCTAAAGGAGTTCATCACCACCAAACCAGTATTATATGAGATGCTGAAAGGTATTCTTCAAGAAGAGAAAGAAGAAAAAGATAAAGATAAAAATTATGAACAACAAATACTATCAACAAATGAATCTAAAAATCAAGTGAATAAAAAATCTGATGAACAGAATAAACTGGTGAATATAATAGAATCAGGAGCATAGAAAGGGAGTAGACTGACAATTCTCAGGGGGAAAGGGGTGAGGGAGATGCAGGGAGAGAATGGACAAAAATCATACACCTGTGGATGAAGACAATGCGGGGGGAGGTAAGGGCAGAGGGAGGAGTGGGAGCAGGGTGGAGGGGAGCTATGGGGGGGGGAAAGAGAAAAATGTAATAATCTGAACAATAAAGATTAATTAAAAAACAAAAACAAAAAACAAAAAAAAAATCTTGAGAGTGTTCTTTATTTCCTATCCAGTTGTTACAGCCTATCCATCTTACTTCCATTCCTGTTATCACTGTCTTGTTCTGCTTGACGTTTTTTGCCTCCTAGATGGATTAGGCAAATACTTCCCAACTTGTCTCCTAACCTCATTCTTCCCTTTCTTCTAATCCCTCCTATAAGTTGCTGCTAAAGTAGGCTTTCTTGCAAGACAGAATTAATTAGGTCACTCTTCTAGTCTTGGACCTTCAAAGGTATCCCAGTAACTCCTTCTAGTCTCTTGACATGTGTGTATCTCTAAGGTCAAGCTCCTGCAACCTTATTCTCATCTGAGTCTTGGCTCCCATTAGTTCATCTAAACTTATGTGGTATTCCCTGTCACCTCTACTTACCAAAGAACACTCATGTTTCAAAGTCAAATTCAAATTCCACATCTTTCATTGAGACTTCTCTTACTGCAATAGTGTAAATAATTCTTTTTTTTTGTATTCAAAGTGGTTTATTTATTGCCTTTTTTGGTTCTTGTCACATTCTACTATCTATAATAATAAAAGCATAATATGCTACTTAGATTGGACAGCTAAGCGACCTTCCGGACATCATTCCAGATGAAGCTGCTGTAAACAGGGCCAAAGCAGAGGTGGTTAGGTGTGATCAGGCAGGCAGGCAAGCGGTCAGGGGTGATCAGGCAGGCAGGTGATTGGTTAGGGGCAATCAGGCAGGCATGCGAGCAGTTAGGAACCAGCAGTTCTGGATTGTGAGAGGGATGTCCGACTGACAGTTTAGGCATGATCCCACAGGGGTCACTGCGGGATTGGGCCTAAACCGGCAGTCAGACATCCCCTGAGAGGTCCCGGATTACGAGAGGGTGCAGGCCAGGCTGAGCCCTGCCCCCGTGCATGAATTCTGTGCACCAGGCCTCTAGTCTACACTAGTAAAAGAGAAAGATGCAAATTGACTGTACCTTTGCAACACCCACAAGCCAATCAGGAGTAAGTATGCAAATTAACCCAACAAAGATGGTATGTTAATTTGTACACACATGCATCACCCTAGCTGCGCAAGGCCTCTGGGCAGCGTGCGAGGGCGGAAAGGTGGCTCTAGGCCAGAGCAAAGGCAATGCCGGCAGCCAGGGGAAGGAAGGCCCATTTTTGCATGAGTATTTGTGCATCAGGCTGGGGATCATATTTCTCATTACTCCATATACTCATAACAGCCCTTAGTTCAGAGCATTACAGATGTCCAACTTTATGTATTACAGACTACTAACTGGGTGCACTAAGTGGAATTAATTGACAGGTATTTATTCGGGTTTTAGTGGGGATAGAAGATATATGATGTAGTTTCTACCCTCAGGGTCAAGAAAAGGTATCAAAATGGCCAAGACACATGAAAAAATGCTCAAAGTCACTAATCATCAGAGAGATGCAAGTTTAAAGGACAATGAAATATTACCTCATATCTGTCAGAACGGCTATCATCAACAAATGACAAGTACTGGCAAGGATGTGGATAAAAGGGAACCCTAGTATACTGCTGGTGGGAATGCAGATTGGTGCAGCCACTGTGGAAAACAGTATGGAGTTTCCTCAAAAAATAAAAATGGAACTCGTATTTGACCCAGGGATTCCCACTAGGAAGATATCCTAAGAAACCAGAAACACCAATCAGAAAGAATATATACATCCCTATGTTCAGAATAGCACAACTGACCACAGGAAAGATCTGGAAACATCCCTAGTGCCCATCAGCAGATGAGTAGATAAAAAAGCTGTGGTACATTTGAACAATGGGATACTAACAGCTGTAAAAAAGAAGAAACTCTTACCATTAGCAACAGCATGGATGGATTTGGAGAATATTATGCTAAGTAAAATAAGCCAGTTAAGCCAGTAAGAGAAAGGTAAGTATCACATGGTCTCACTCATGTCAACTCTAATGAGCAAAATTAATAGATGAACAAAACAGATCCAGAGACAATGGAAGCATAGAACAGATAGATGAATTTCAGAGGGGAAGTAGAAATGGGGGTGGGTGGGTGGGGAGAAATTAACTTGAGAACTTATATGCATAGCCCATGAACACAGACAGTAGTGAGGTGAAGGCCTGGGAGGGGGGGTGCAGGATGGAGGGGGTCAATGAGGAGAAAAACAAAGAGGACATATGTAATACTTCCATTAATAAAGATACATTTTAAAAAATGCTTTACATAGGTAATTTACAAAGTGACACCTCCGAATTGTATAGAGTAGGAAGGAAAATTATCATACTATTGAAGTTCCAAATTAGAAAATAAATGAAGGAAAGGAGGGAAAGAGGGATCTTAGCTAAGAAAATTTATTACTCAGATTGTGTCAAATCAAGTCAGCAGAATATGGTCTTATTTCTCTCATTTATTCTCCCACTTACTCTCAAATGACTTAGTATTCCCATTTTTCTATGCCTACTCATCAATGAAACCTGAAGAGACAAGGGTCTGTAACTGCATGCAAAGTAAGGAGCAAGGCACCAACCATGGGGCACATATTTTTGTAGTGCCACAGGTAAGTTACATTGTCCCATGGCTTCCTCAGCATCACCAAATAGTATGTTGGACAAACTGGAGTCATCACAACTGTTCTCAGCCGGATTTCACGAAGGAATTAAACTCCCAAACTCTAAGGCTGTAATGAATATAATGAATAAGGACGCCCCTGTGCATCTAGATTGGCATTGGGTATGTACAATCTTGGGAGGAATGAGAAGACAGTCACATAATCTTCAGGGTTCTGTAGTTCCAATGAGGAAGCCAGTTTAGTATAAATGAAGGTACGGGTAAAGGTACTACTGTATTGGGCCTACTGACCTAACAAGAAACAGGGTTTGCTTAATCATACTTAGATGACTTGCTTCTGAATCAGGATTTCACACTCCAAGCTGACTAACTGGCCTAGAAACCAGTTGTCTAGTGCAATGCTTGTAAATCACTTGAATTTGTAAAGTATAGGTATAATATTCTAAAACACAAACTAGCTTGGCAAAAGGTATACACACACAAGGCTTTTTTCTTTCTAAGTATCAATGGTAATTTTGTAAATTCTTCTGCAATCCTAAGAATACCAGTTCTAGAAACAATATCGAGAAATATAAATTGATCTAAGATATTTTAAAATAAAGTCATTCCATTTTGATGTAGTCCTATTTGTTTATATTTTCTTTGGTTTCCATTGCCTCTAGGAGCAGTATCAGTGAAGATATTGCTTGGGCATATGTCTGAGATTTTGCTGCTTGTGGATTTCTCTAAGTTCTTTATGCTTTCCTGTCTTACATTTAAGTCCTTTATCCATTTTGAGTTTATTTTTGTGAGTGGTGTAAGGTGGTGGTCTAGTTTCATTTTTCTGGCATGTATCTGTCCGATTTTCCCAACATCAAGAGACTGTCTTGACTCCATTGTATGTTCATGCCTACTTTGTCAAATATTAATTGAGCATAGTGGTTTGGGTCGATTTCTGGGTTCTCTATTCTATTCCTTTGGTCTATGTGTCTGTTCTTGTGTCAGTACCAGGCTGTTTTGATAACAGTGGCTTTGTAATATAGCTTGATATCTGGTATTGAGATCCCTCCTACTTTGTTCTTCTTTCTCAGGATTGCTGGATCTATTAGGGGTCTTTTTTTTTTTTATTCCAGATGAAACTAAACCTTCAGAAGACATCTCTTTATCAGACAGAAGGTTCTCAGGAATGAATTTGCTCCACTTCCATCCCATCTACCTTAGTCCGTAGGAATGCATGCCATACCAGTTGACATTCTTCCCAGCTTCTTACCCAGCCTCATCTTCCCATCTGGTCAGGACATACAGGATACTTGCTTCTTATAGGTCTTTGTTTTACAATGATTATCAACTATCCTACATCTGTTCACTCTCAACTGTGGCATCAGAACGAGAGCTGGAGGGGCAGCTTTCTCCCAGACAGAAGCGCTGGCAGAAGCCATTGTTCCTTTGATGAGCTGTTCCCCAAAAGAGCCATCAGAGGGGCTCCATACCGGAGACTGCATCAACCTGGCTGTTTGCCCTATCCTGGTGATTACCCAAGACCCCTTCCCACATAACTTTTGGGTCCACTCAAGCTGTGGCTGTCTTGGTTCATGCTTCAGATTGTCCTAAAATCTCTCAAACAAGCAGCATATGCCTCACCAAGCCCCAAACCTCTCACTAAGTGGCCCTAGACCCTGCACAAGCAGCAGCTATTTACAGAACACTTTGTAGCTATGCCTGGTGGCCCCAGGCAGAACATAGGCAGTGGCTGACCTTGGCCTGCACCTCTCAGGAGGCCCTGGAGCCAGCATACCTAGTGGATAGCTTCAGAACATGTCAAAGCATCACCACCCAACCACCTCTACAAGCAATACACTCAAGAAGCGGATTCAGCATGCACCAGCTTCCAACTGAAGTAAGTCCTGCTCTTTGTGGTGGGCCCCTGCATGGCTGGTCCTCCAAGGTGGTGTGAGATCGGTGTTCAGTGGTCACAGCCAATCCTTGCAGCTGATGGGCCTCTCATTGATGTGACAACAGCAATAAAGACTCAATTACAACAGGAGATTGTACAGCCCACATGAGGGGCACAACTTGAGTACCCAGATGGGATGATAAGGGAGGCTGTGCTGCTGGACCCTATAGAATACCCACTCTACCAAGCCTGGGAGATGTAGCAGCTCTACTTAATATATAGGAACAAAAACAGGGAGGCTGCCAAAATGAAGATACTAAAAAACATGTCCCAAATGAAAGTCCAGAATAAAATTCCAGGAAAAGAACTAAACAAAATGGAGACATGCAATCTACAAGGATATCAAGGAACTTCGTGAGGACCTCAACAGCATAAAAAAAAAAAGTCAGAAATGAAGGATACACTGCCCAAGCTGGTTTGCCCTCACACTATTTATTGTGCAGTTAATCTTTCTCTACTGCTTTGAAATATATACATTATTTATTAAGCTCATTTGGAGCTTTCTCTTCTGTTTCATGGTTTACCTATTACATTAAATGAAATAACTCTTTAAAAAAGTGGCTTTCATTATTTTGTACTTCTAACAATTGGATGTTGCCTATCTTATGTTGGTTTTGTGTAAAGACAACTCCTTTTGGGGCCAGTACCTGGCTTTCATGTTCTGATCTCTCTCACCCTCTGCAAACTTATATCCAATCTGATTTATCCAGCTCAGTGTTTAATAGGCACCTCTACCTCAACAAGGGCATATTGGAACTCTAGACTTCCACTACTAAACCTCCAAGTCTCCTGGCCTCAGTAACTGACACGACCATCAAACCAACAACCTCATAATCATCCTTGATTCCCCTCTTTCTATTACCCTACATGCAATTACAGTGGTACCTCGAGATACGAGTGCCCTAACATACGAGATTTTTGAGATATGAGCCATCGAGCGAGCGATTTTTGTTTTGAAATACGAGCAACATTTGAGATAGGAGTAATCGTTAGGATTGGCTGGCTGCACACGAACTACCAGTTTACCGCGACTTGAGCATCTCATAGTTTCCCACGCCTCAAGGTTATGGAACAAATTAAACTCGTATCTTGAGGTACCACTGTATTAGCAAGTACTGTGACTTCTATCTTTAAATATATTTTTTATTGATTTTTTACAGAGAGGAAGGGAGAGAGATAGAAAGTCAGAAACATCGATGAGAGAGAGACATTGATCAGCCGCCTCCTGCACACCCCACAGAAGAGATGTGCCCGCAAGCAAGGTACATGCCCTCAACCGGAATCGAACCTGGGACCTTTCAGTCCGCAAGCCGACGCTCTATCCACTGAGCCAAACTGGTCTCGGCGACTTCTATCTTTAAAAAGGATCTCAAATCTTCCTACTTTTGACCACTTCCTCACTATTACTCTGACACAGGTCACCAGTCTTACCTGTCTGGATTCCTAAAATGGCCTTCTAACTCATTTCCTGTTCCTACTCTTATGCCTCCACATTTCATTTGCTCTAGCGTAGCCAGAGGGATCTTTACAGATCAGATCACATCCATCCCATGCTTGAAACTTCGTTCTCATCATATTGGAATGAAGCTGCTTGCCTCCTCTCTGTGCTCATCTTCTATCTTGGCCCCTGGGTTCACAAGTCCCGGCCATGCCACCTTCCTTTCTGCTGTTGGGACACACCAAATTCATCCTTTCTTTTGCCTGGAAATTGTATCTTCCAGAACCTTTCATGGCTGCTTCCATCTTTTCACTTAGGTCCTATCTCAAAGGGCTCCTTCCTAGGGTTTTCCTAACTAGTTAATCCAAAGTAATCTTAACACCCACCCCTCACATTACTTCCTATCACAGAACAATATTATTTCTAATCATGATAGCAAGCATTTTGAACACTTTAAGAAGGAGGAGAGGCAATTCCAGGCTCTTTGGATTTATGCTATTTCCCCTACCTTGTCAGGTGTGCAAATTAGGAAGTGGCTGAGAATGGCCACAGTGGAAGATATAATCCCCAGGGTCTTCCTCATTAGAAATCCCCACGGTACTGGCTTGGCCATGTGACTCAGCTTTTGTGTGAGCAGTAGTCTTTGTTAAGGACCAGCCACCAGAATTGTGTCCTTAGTGTAGCTACACAGACTGAGGGTGGAGCCCTTCAGAATGTAAACACTACCCCCTAAACCTCTGTTGACAGTGTGCTTAGAGTTTAAATAGGGCACTTAAAAAGTGTGTACATGTCATTATAATGAATAAAACATACATGGCAAAAAAACAATTTTCAATGAACTGAAAGAATGTGTTAGATATTGCTATGCAAGATCATGATATATAGCTGAACTACAATTTTGTTTGGAGCAGGGAACAACACTGTTCATATTAATGCATCTGAATACAGTTCAAAGTTTTTTCATTGCAAATACTTCTTTTTGTGTATAATATATAAGAAACATTTAATTATTAATAATTATTTAATTATTGAAATAGATCACAATTCTAGAAATTTGAAGATGAGTACCACATAATGCAGATCAGAAAAAATAAAGAATATTGTATCTATTAATCACCTGAATATTAGTATTTTCTATCACAATTAGGTAGATAGGCTCAATTTTGCTTAAAAGACATTCCACTTAAGAGAAACATCCCACAGTTTCTGTATGTAGTATTCACATTTTAAGGCCTTTATAAATATCAATGTGCACAAGATATTGGCCAAGAAAACCAATACACTAGCAATGGTTTTCATTGCAATAGAACAAAGTAGAATAGATGAGTGCATTCTGCATGCAAAACACAAGATTCAATATGCCAAAATCCTCATGTATGAATAAGATCCATTCTGAGATCTTTAAATTTCCCAAATTTACAGATAGGAAATATCTGCACATGTGCTTGCCTTCCACCAAATTGCATTTTTGTTGCTTTTTCCATGAACAAACTCAAAAATTCAAAGCTGCTTTTTCAATCTTCACTGAAGTTTCCTATTTTATTAATGACTTTTTTAAAATAAGAAAAACATTAACACTTTACAAGTTAATGTTTATAGAAGATCTCAGAGACAATGACGAAGCTGCCTTGACATGCCATGCAGTGATCGTGTGAGCTGCATATAGCGAGCACAAGGCAATTTCTTACCCTGCAGTCTCCATTCACCACACACTGTGCAAGGCTTTCAAGGCCATTCTCAGCCAAGGCTATGAATGCTAATCCTTGCACACCAGGGACTACTCTAACACATGCACCACACCAAGGCCTGCCACTTCCAAACAGATCTGCCACTGCTCTTAGGCCCTAGCAGTTCATGACTAGGTTGGATTAGATTTCCCCAAAGTGCAGGTTCTCCACTCCACACCATCACTTCTCCCCCCCCCCCCCACTCATGAGCAAGTGTTCTATTTCATTCACCACTGAGCAAGAAACTATTTGAGGAATTCATTATCTTCTAACCCAGCCCTTAAATATGCCAGGTTGGGAGAAGCTGAGGCAGTCAGAACTTTTGTGCTAGGTGGAGGCGGAGTACCCAGACTTCATTTGGCCATTATCTCCTGAGAATTTGTTCACAGCCTCTTAGAGTCTGAATGCTGCACAGAAGCTCTTAACCATGTATAGCATCCATATGTGCTAGCATTAGTACAACCATTTTTATTTAAGTTTTAAAAACTATTAAGCCCTTAGTACTATCATTCTTAAACACTCACTATCCACAAGCATTCATTTGCAATGGTTATCCTCTAACAATGTCCATTTAGCATAGACACTCAAGTAAATTTGTTGAATATTGTTTCAAATATGAAGCTGAAATGAATCTATGACAAACTATGTAACATCATAAAAATAAAAATATTCAGAAATACAACTTTGCACTGGAGGAGCCAACAGCACAGAAAAAAGTAAAACGTGATTAGTTTTATTTAACTTGTTGATGTATGGAAAATATATTTGCACTAAGATGTGATTTCAAAACTCTTTCAAGTACACCTTAACCATACATAACCATTTTCAGCATATATTAATTAAATTTCCCTTTTAAATAGGAGCTCAATAGTTGTAGTCTATAGCATTACATTTATAGTTCTATTACTATTAAGTAATGTATGCAGAAATTTTGGGACTGAATTGTTTTAAAAGATAGAACATTAACTTAAAAGGTTAAAATGTGTTTTTGTACATCCTGTATTCACAGATACTATTTCATTCCAAAATGAAATTTTAGGATTATGTGGCTATGCTGTTATCCTCTATTTCTTTCATACATATTTTATTTCTCTCTTTCTATTAAGTTCTTTTCAGCTCTATTGGTGAATATGAAGAATTTCAATTGTTTTATGGGCCATCCTAAACTCCCAGAGGTGGGAACTAAACCCTATACATCTTGGGTTTCTTTGATGTAACTTAGAACCTGTCAATCAAAAGCCAGAAGTGATGCCAAGGCAGGGCATGATTTTGCTACTTCTAGCAATCAGAACATCAACAAATATGTCAAGGTCTAACCAGCTGCTTTGATGTATCAAATGGCAAGAATAAGGTACCCACTTTGCTGATTCAACTGGTAGCCCCAACAGAGTGATTCTAGAGCTGGAAGTAGCAGCAACAACTTCCTGATCACGTAGGAAGCTGTTAGCTGTGGCTCTGGAGCTGGTAGAAAGCTGAAGTGCTAGACGGTAGGTAGGTCAGAACTAGTAGAAGAGATAGTGGAGAGAAACCCACCCAGGGACCTGGAATGGCCCAGAGAGCCACTGAGGTTGACAGCAATTCTCACACTACCTCCTGCAGAAATGCTTCATAATGACAGTAAGTGATAAGTGTCATCCCAGGAAAGAGTTAGGTCATGGGTGATAATGAAAAATGTCTGAGTGACAAGAAATACTAAATTGGTACAATAACTAAAGAAAGCTCTATCTTTGGAACAATTTTAGAAGGATCTTTTCCTTGGGCAACAGAAAATTCCTCCTGGTGAAAGAGCTACATATTAAACATTGCAAAACACAGCATTCTTACTTCTAAAGCCTCTAATTGACCATGTCACTGAAGCCGGTATAAACTCTATAATGTTTTAAAATGAACTTGTATTTTCTTAATCTTCTTTTATTTCTTGTTATCTAAAACCATTCTCTGAAAAAGGAACCTGGGTTCCTTGCAGAAACAATAGTTTCTAGGCGTGGGGTAGGAAATACAGAAGATGAGACTGAAACATCTTTTAGTGCCAAAAAGTAGGAAAGTACTCAAAACAAAACAAAACCAAAAACCCAATGATGGGACTATGTCAAAGAGAAAAGGGAGTCAACTGAAAGAGCTTCAATAGCAAAAGCTGAAACATTTTGAGCAACAAAATAAATAAAATAGCACTGGACTTTAAACCTAAGTACAAATTAAATATTCACAAGTCCATACTGATATGTGTGTGTGTGTGTGTGTGTGTGTGTGTGTGTGTATCCTATCTAAAAAAAAAAAAAGGCGTAATATGCAAATTGACCATCACTCCAACACACAAGATGGCCACCTCCATGTGGACACAAAGATGGCCATCAGGGAAGGGCAGTCGGGGTGACCAGGCCAGCAGGGGAGGGCAGTTGGGAGGGACCAGGCCTGCAAGGGAAGGCAGTTGGGGACAATTGGGCCAGCGGGGGAACAGTTAAGTGTTGATCAGGCTGGCAGGGGAGTGGTTAGAGGGTGATCAGGTTGGCAGGTAGAAGCGATTAGGGGAAATTAGGCAGGCAGGCAAGCGGTTGGGAGCCAGCAGTCCTGGATTGTGAGAGGGATGTCTGACTGCCCATTTAGGCATGATCCCAGGGATCGGGCCTAAATGGGCAGTTGGATATCCTCAAGGGGTCCCAGATTGGAGAGGGTGCATGAATTTCATGCACCAGACCTCTGGTAAATACACACACACACACACACACACACACACACACACACACACACACTAGAGGCCTGGTGCACGAAATTCATGCATGTGTGCGGTCCCTAGGCCTGGCCAGCAATCAAAGTGTGAGTGTCTTATGTGGAAGGGCAGGTCCCAGCTGATCTCTGGGCTCTGGGCAGCACCTGGGCTCTGGATTCCCGCATGTCCCCCTCTACCTGAATCACGGTTCCTGAGTACCCATGTGGAGATGCGGTGAGTATAGCCTGACACTGCAGGCCGGGGCACAGCATGGGCCTCTGGGCCGCCCAGTGGCATCACACAGAAGCCAGGCAAGTAGCATGCTCTCTCCTGACTGGCCTTGCAGACCATCTCTTGTGTGAACCCACAGGGAGCCTGACTGGTCCCTGTAGTCCCAGTGGCTGCAGCCCTGCTTACCCAGAAGATGCTGTGCAGGTGCGGGGCGGGCTCTTGACAGGTGACCAGCACCTTAGTACAAGGGCTTCCTGGCACCCTAGGGGAGGGTAGCAGGGGGAGTGAGAGCGAGCTTGGTGGACAACCCACATTCTCACCACATCTCCGTCCCTGTCACCCCCACCTCTAGGTAGCTGGTAAGAGGTTGCAGCGTGTCACCGACTCCTTCAGTGTTCTGTGCCACCCCCTGGTGGTCAGTGCATGTTATAGCAAGTGGTCAAACTCCCAGTCAAGGGGATAATTTGCATATTAAGCTTTTATTATTTAGGATATAACACACACACACACACACACACACACACACACATACACATACACACACACACTAGTGACCTGGTGTACAAGATTTGTGCACAGAGGAGGGGTTTCCTCAGTCCAGCGTGCACCCTCTCCAACTGGATATTCCTCTCACAACCTGAGACCACTGGCCCCTAAGGTTCAGGCCTAAACTGCCGGCAGTTGGACATCCGTCTCGCAATTTGGGACCGCTGGCTCCTAACTGCTCACCTGCCTGCCTGCCTAATCACTCCTAACTGCCTCTGTCTGCCTGCCAGATCTCCCCTAACTTTCCTCCCCAGCAGGCCTAATCTCACCCCCAACTGCCCTTCACTGCCAGCCAATTTGGCTCTGATTGGTCACTTTCTATGCCAGTCAGCATCAAAAGCTCCATCTCCTAGGCAGCCATTGGTTCCTCACACTTCACCCAGGGCCAACGGATCAGTCCCTGCTTCTCTCTCCAGGCCTCTCTCTGGCCCTGATTCGCAGCCCCCTCAGCAGTCAGTGCTGGGTTGACTGCTCTTAGGGTTTTTATACATTAGGGGACACACACACACACACACACACACGTATGTATGTATATATTTGAGTAAATAAGTGGGGAGAGAAGAAATAAGTCTCCCATGCATTAGAATTCTGAGTAATTACTCCACTGTCACAGAGAGTGATCAAAACTCCTCATTTCTAGGCCCTGGCCGAGTAACTTGGTTGGTTAGAGTGCTGTCTCAATAAGCCAAGTTTGCAGGTTTGACCCCTGGTCTTGGCATATATGTGAGTCAACCAATGAATGCATGAATAAGTGGAACCTCAGGTTGATCTTCCCTCCTCTCTCTTTAAAAATAAATGAATGAAAAAAAGTAAAACAAAACAAAACAAAACAAAACAAAACAAAAACTATCCTCAATTCTTAACATAGTGACTTCCTTCCAAAGATTTCAGGATGGAAAGAGGGGAAAAGTGTAACTTTACAGTGGAATCTTGACACAAACTACCTCAGCCAGACAATCAAGGCCAATATCAACAGCTATAGGTCATGTTGATCTAATGTGATGAAAATCGCACTTTATCTTGTTATCTTCCTTCCAAGAACCCATAACCCCAGTCTAATCATGAGTAATAAATCAGATAAATTTCAAAGATGGGGATGCTACAAAATACCTGACCAGTGCTTGTTAAAACTGTCAAGGTCATCAAAAACTAGGGAAATCTGAGAAACTGTCACAGTCAAGAGGTGACTAAGAAGGCGTGCCTACTCAACGTAATGTGGTAATCTGGATGAGGTCCTGGAAAAGAATAATTACATTATGTAAAAACCTAAGGAAATGTGAATAAAGTAAGAACTTCTGTCAGTTAAAAAGAATCACATCTACATACTTCCAAAAAGTAGTACCTATCTGTATAAGACATAATTTCAGTTTATGTAGATAATGATAAACGTATGTAGATTTCACTCTGTACTAGGGGTCCCTCTAAAGTTGGGACCCCTAGTACAGAGTTGGCAATCAATATACTTAGAAGGAATAACACTTTTCTATTTTATTTTATTTTTTTTAGTTTTATTGAGATATAATTGATACTCTGTAAGTTTAAAATGTACAACATAATGGGATAACACTTTTCTTTATAGGAATGATGATGTTACTATTTTGTCACTAATATGTTTTTGTCACTAATATGTTTCCATATTGCTACAATTTTAAATTTAATCTAATTTCTTAGTATAGCACCCACCAATTGCTTAGAACAATGTTCTGATCTAATTTCTCCACAGGTAGGGAAACAGCTCCATTGTGGGTGGATTGTCTTGCCCAAAGCTGCACAGAAAGACATTTTTCCACTCGATGGGCTGTGGGTGAGCACACTGGCTTCCTTTTCCTCCCAAAGGTAAGCAGTACCTTCATCTACACGACATCTTCTTATGTTTTTAAATATTTGATGGTTGATTATAGTTTTCCCTCAGTTCTTTTAGCCGATAGCTTGTGGGTGAAAAAGGGGTCTGTAATAAATCATAAATTCCTACCTGCTCAGGTCATGCCTATGATACTTTAGTGGAAGGTTTTTAAGCAAACCTTGTCCATGCTTATGCATCTAGGTTAACACACTTTGAAAATGCCAAAAGTAATATCCCTTTAAAGAATAACCACCCTCAAGAAAGCACATAATCTTGTAATCCAGTCCCTGACTTGCTTTCTCCCACCATCATGTGATTAATCTTTCCGACATTCCCTCCTTAATTTCAAACACATAAAAGAAACTGAAGAACTGTTTTTCTCTGGAGCATTTTAGGTTTTGCTTCTGCAAAATTGTCTGTTTAGGCTCAAATAAACTTTTATAAAAATTCTCTATAGGTTTGGAAGTTTCTTACATTGACAAGCTCATGGGATATGTCCCAAAAGGGGTGGCGGGGGGTTGGGGGGAGCCCGAGTAAAAAACTACTAAAAAGTTAAAACTTTTAGTTTAAAATTCAATATATAGATACCAAAGTGGCTAAGTAAAAGATCCTGAAAACACAAGTATTGTTGAGGAAGCAGGGTCACGCATGCATTGCTGGTGAGAATGTGAAATGGTATAGCCACTCCAGGGACAGTTGGCAGTCTGTTTTAAACTGAGCATGTGCCCTTGGGCATTTATCCCAGAGAAATAAAAACTTACATTCACAAAAACCTGTACACGAAAGGTCAGTGTAGCTTTACTCACAGTAGCTCTAAATGAAATCCAAATGTCCTCCAAAAGTGAAATGTTAAGTCAAAATGTGGTATATCCATACCATGGAATACTACTAAGCAATTAAAAAGCAACAAAATTGTTGATACATACAACAATTTTCATGCATCTTCAAGGAATTGTGCTGAGTGAAAAAATTCAATCTCAAAAGGTTATGCTGTATATTTACATATTTTACATAATACTCATGAAAGGAGAAAATTAGAGAAATGGAGAACAGATTAGTGAGTGCCAGCAGCTTGGGTAGGGAGGTGGGCAGGGGGAAATGCTTTGGGAGGGATGTGGGACAGGAGGGAAATTGCTGTGATTATAAAAGGGCAGCAGAAGAGATCATTGTGGGGTTGTGACTGATCAGTATCTTGACTGTGGTGGTCCTTACATGAACCTATGTAGTATGTAGTAAAATTGCATAAAACTAAATACACACACACACAAAGTAAATCTGGAAAAATCTGAAAAAGACAGGTCAACTGTATCAATGTAATATTACTGATTGTGATGTTGTACTATAATTTTACAAAATGTCACCATTGGGGGAAACTGGGTAAAGGATGTACAAGTGTTCTCTTGGTACATCAGTTAGCATGGCATGGAGGGCTAACAGTCTTTTCATTTACATGGCCTTGGCTAATTTCTTATAACTACATGTGACTCTATAATTACCTCAAACATTTTTTAATTAAAGAGAGACAAAAACCCCACCAAAAGTAACAAACATTTACATCCTCACTGAATACAATTATAGCATAGCCTTCATTAGCTAAATATATATGTGGGCTCTGTGTTGGACAGCAATTAAAATTACTATTGTTTCTACCACAATTATACCTACCAACAAGGCACAAGAAATAGTGATATTCAAAGTGAACATTTATCTAATTAGCACTTTCTGATCACCACTTTTGATTTGGTGTAA
The DNA here is from genome assembly GCA_011751065.1 of Lasiurus cinereus. Classification (NCBI taxonomy): domain Eukaryota; kingdom Metazoa; phylum Chordata; class Mammalia; order Chiroptera; family Vespertilionidae; genus Lasiurus; species Lasiurus cinereus. The sequence goes on from JAAGEH010000040.1 coordinate 22,116,663, forward strand.
AGCAAATGGGAACATCTGTGATGCTAACAGAGACTTAAAACCAGAAGATGCTGGTCCACCAAAAAACAAGTGATGGCATGTCTGCCACACCCTCCTGGGGACCATGTGAACTGCTTCCACTCACTGCTTGGCAAGGTCAAGGAGATGTGTCACATGTCTGAGGTATAAAAGGACATACAGAGACTCACTCCAAGGGATACATCTTCCCTGTTTTGGGTTTGATGTAAGTGGTAACACATTACTTTAAAAATAACGTATATGGATATGGAAAATATTATGCTAAGTGAAATAAGCCAAACTGAGAAAGACAAATATCATATGATTTCACTTATTTGTGGAATCTAATTAACAAAATGAATTTACCAACAAAATAAGACCTGAAGCATGGAGGCATGGAACAGACTGAAAAACCTCAATGTGGGATTGAGGGAACAAAAAGAGATAAAGCAAAGAATTTATATGCTTATATGCATAGCCTATGGATATGGGCACTAGGATAGTGAAGACCTGGGGAAGAGGCAGGGCTTGAGTGGAGGGGGGGTAGAGAGAAAAATGGGAGATATCTGTAATACTATCAACAATAAAAATATATTAAAGAAATAAAAATATATGAATAATAGTTTCATAGTGATATTGTACTGAGCGATCTTTCTCCCTTCTCTTTTTTTTACATTTCTTCCTTTTTTCATATTTGAGACCTACTTGTTGACATGTTTATACTTGTTTTTTTAATAATAATTTCTTTGTCTAGTCTTAAAAACAAACAAACAAAAAAACTTTCCACATCATCTTATATACATCAGTTAGCATGGCATGGAGGGCTAACAGTCTTTTCATTTACATGGCCTGTTGGTTCTGTTATCCCCTTCATTAAAAATAAACTACAGTCTTTTCATTGCTTCCTCTGCAGCCAGAAAAAGTAAAAGGTAATAATGAAATGTTCAGTAATATTTACTTTTTCATCAAAGAGTCTAAGCAATTTTCAGATTATCAAATAGATGACTTTCTAGTTAAAAATGTATTACAGACATCTTATCTAAACTAATAAAAGAGAAACATGCAAACTGACTGTACCTCCACTATGCCCACCATCCAATCAGGAGTGAGTATGCAAATTAACCCAACCAAGATGGCTGCAGCCATGGAGAGAGTAGGAAGCTTGGGTTTCCCTGGCAATGGAGGAAGTCAAGGTTCTCGCCCACTCTGGCCAGCCCTGGCTTTTGCTCAAGGCCAAACAATTTCAATTATAGAAGATAAATAAATCCCAACAAAAATGGTGGCAGCCACAAAGCTGGAGAGAGCAGAAGGCTTGAGTTGCTCACAGCAATGGAAGAAGCCAAGTTTCATGTAGCCCTGGACTGCCCTGGCCTCCACACAAGGCTACAAAATTTCAAATATAGAAGATAAATAAATCCCAGATACCAGGGCTTCCACTTAGATCGCTGGGGGGCATGGCCAGCCTGCAAACCACCACCGATCCCTCGCCCAGGCTTCCCCACAACCCAAGGGAACCCCCACCCTGATCTGGGACACCCTTCAGGGAACACCAGCAGCCCCCATCTGTGTACCAGGCCTCTATCCTATCTAATAAAAAAGAAATATGAAAATTGACTGTCACTCCAACACAGAAAATGATTGCCCCCATGTAGTCAAAATGGCTGCCCCCATGTGAACACAAGATGGCCACCACAAGAAGCCTGAATTCATTAAATCTCAAACAAACAGAAAACACAAACACTTGGCATATAGTAGGTTTCCCATCAAGTCCCCTTCTTCCTCTCCCCAAGTCAAATGGAAACTGTACAGAGAGAATAAGATTATTATAGTTTGGGGACATTCTCTAGGCTAAGAACAAAATGTTTCATGATTTCAACTTACAATAAAATTTTATTAAAAAATCTAGAAGACAGTAGATAAAATGCTTATATATGGAGTGAAATTAGAATACATTTTGTACATGTGCAAATTTTGAAACTTTCTATAGATAACACTATATGGTTATTATCACTTAAAACTATACTAAAAACATTAATGGACCAGACTATCACTTACATGGTCACATTATTTCATGCATAAGATGAGCTGTGAGCACAAACAGTGAAATACTGTACTGTTGAGCACAGTATACAGGCCTGGGTACCATGTGTTAACTCTCAAATTTTAAAGTAGGCAAAACTTTGCTGTTTGTTTGAAAAAGATGAGATGGTCATTCAATTTGGTATTTCACTATCAGTAGAGTCAATTACAGTAAAGGAGATGTCACAATTAAATTAAAATATAAATACTTTATGGTATGTAATAAAAATAATTGTTGAAAAATGTTTCCTACTCTTTGCCATTAAAAAAAGTAGTCCATTCCAAAGGGTTTAACTTGAAATATGTTCCATTTGAGTGCTGTGGAGGGTGTGTGTGTATAAAATTCTCTTTCACATCTGTGATTCCTGCAAAAATAGCTGGCAGTACATTTAGTTTTGTCTTAAAATCTCACAGGGCTAATTTAAAAATAATACTGTAAATGCTCATGGTTATCGTCACTTAACTAATCTAAAACAATAAAACATTTGGCCCTTCAATTTGGTCAGATCCTCACAAGGTAAAGGCAGATTCTGGACTCTAATTAGAAAGACTTGGTTTGTCACAGTGTAAATTTCATATAAATGAAGGAACTGTATTTCACTGGTCTTTCAGAAAATAAATCACAATTATAAATGAAAACTGTACGTTGATTCTCTGAATAGTAAAGTCTGAAAAGTCAAAGATTATTAATAATTCTCCATTCCTTCTACTACCTGGTATAAACAAAATCTAAATAGGTTTTTCAGATACAAATTTGTAGTGATTAATGAATCCAGTACCTTACTTTTTAGTTTAAAAATATTCAGTAATATTTGTGTGGTTTTTAAAATTCATTAATATTGCCGAAACCGGTTTGGCTCAGTGGATAGAGCGTCGGCCTGCAGACTGAAAGGTCCTGGGTTCAATTCCGGTCAAGGGCATGTACCTTGGTTGCGGGCACATTCCCAGTGGAGGGCGTGCAGGAGGCAGCTGATCGATGTCTCTCTCTCATCGATGTTTCTGACTCTATCCCTCTCCCTTCCTCTCTGTAAAAATATCAACAAAATATATTAAAAGATAAATTCATTAATACACAAAATAGGCAATCATAGGAATTAAGACTCATGTGATTGCAAACAAAAGCCTAAATTCTTATTTTCAAGAACTGTTTGTAAATTGACCCTAATACAGATTTTTCTTCTTCTTTCTATTGTTTAGAGTATTATAGATGTCTTCTAACCCCCTTGCCCCTTACCTCCCAGCCTCTGCCCCACCCCAATGTACACAGACAATAGTGTGGTAAAGACCTGAGGTGGGGCAGAGGCTGGGAGGTAAAGGAGGGCAGGTTGTGGGTCCTTTGGTTAATCTCTTCACCTCTCCCCTAGCCCCATGCCCATCCCTCTGGGATCTGTCAGTCTGGTTCATGCTTTCATGCCTCTGAACCTATTTTGTTTGTCAGTTATTAAGTTCATTAGATCCTTTTATAAGTGAAATTATGTGATATATATCTTTCTCTTATTGGCTTATCTCACTCAGCATAATACTCTCCAGGTGCCTCTATGCCAGTGGTTCTCAACCTTTCTAATGCCGCGACCGTTTAATACAATTCCTCATGTGGTAGTGACCTCCAACCATAAAATTATTTTCATTGTTACTTCATAACTGTAATTTTGCTACTATTATGAATAGTAATGTAAATATCTGTGCTTTCCTATGGTCTTAGGCTCTACAGCAGCAGTTTTCAACCCACAGGTTGAGAACTGCTAGAAGGGTCGAAAAATTAGTTATGAAGTAGCAACAAAAATAATTTTATGGTTGGGGGTCACCACAACATGAGTAACTGTTTTAAAGGGTCGTGGCTTTAGAAAGGTTGAGAACCACTGCTCTACACTATTGCAAAGTGTAGGAGTTCCTTCTTTTTAAAAATAAATCTTTATTGTTCAGATTATTACATATATTCCTCTTTTTTACCCCCATAGCTCCCCTCCACCTGATTTCCCACTCCACCCCATGACCTTACCCCCCACCACTGTCTTCATCCATAGGTGTAAGATTTTTGTCCAATCTCTTTCCACATCCCTTACATCCCCTTTCCCCCAAGAATTGTTAGTCAACTCCCTTTCTATGTCCCTGATTCTATTATATTCATCAGTTTATTCTGTTTATCAGATTTTTTATTCACTTCATTTTTAGACTCTCTTGATAGATAAGTATTTGCTATCATTTTGTTGTTCATAATTTTTATCTTTACTGAGTTCCTTTTTTACTGCTGCATAGTATTTTATTGTGTACATATACCACAGTTTTTTTACCCACTCATCCAACTTGGGCCGTTTTCAGATCTTAGCTATTGTCAATAAAGCTGCTATGAATATAGGGGTACATATATTTTTTTGATTGGTGTTTTGGGCTTCTGAGATGGGATTACTGGGTCCAAAGGTAGATCCATTTTTTTTTTTTTGAGGAAACTCCATACTGTTTTCTACAGTGGCCACACCAATCTTCATTCTCATGGGCAGTATACTAGAGTTCCCTTTTCTTGACATCCTTGCCAACACTTGCTTGTTTGTTTATTTATTTATTTGGTTAATCATCACCCAGTAATATTTTTCCATTGATTTTTTTTTTTTTAGAAAATGAAAGGGAGGGAGGGAGGGAGGGAGGGAGGGAGGGAGGGAGGGAGGGAGGGAGAGAGAGAGAGAGAGAGAGAGAGAGAGAGAGAGAGAGAAACATCAATATGAGAGACACACATCAATTGATTGCTTCCTGCACATGTCCCAACCAGGGCTAGGGATGGAATCTGCAACTGAAGTACATGCTCTTGATCGGAATCGAACCTTGGACCCTTCAGTCCATAGGTTGACACTCTATCCACTGGGCCAAACCGGCTAGGCCTGTTTATTGATTTATTGATGTAGCCATTCTGGCAGGTGAGAGGTAATACTCATCATAATTTTAATTTTCATTTCTCTGATTAGTGACACTGAACATTTTTTCATATGTCTCTTAACCATCTGTATGTCCTTTTTAGAGAAGTGCCTATTCAGGTCCTATGCCATTTTTTAATGGGACTTTCTTCCTTTTGTTGAGATGTATGAGTTTTTTATATATTTGGAAAATTAACCCCTTATCAGATGTGGCAAATATGTTCTCTTATACAGTAGGTTCTCTTTTTATTTTGATGATGGTTTCTTTTGATGGTTTATTATTTAGTTTGTTTATTTTTTCCTTTGTTTCTCTTGCTCTAGGGGATGTACTGGTGAAGATTCTGCTATGTAAAATGTCTGAGATCTTACTGCTAATGTTTTCTTCTAGGTTTTTTTATGGTTTTGTGACTTACATTTAATCCATTTTGAGTTTATTCTTGAGTTTATTTTATAGTTTTGTGACTTACTTTTATCCATTTTGAATTTATTCTTGTGTCTGGTGTAAGTTGGTGACTAATACAGATTTTTCTTAAGCCAAAGACTACGACTTTTATTCCCCCCATTGTTATAAGACCTTGGAACAGTCACAGGCCAGGTCCTGATAGCCCTTGTCCATGTAGGGAGAGTAAGCCCCAGAGAAGAGCAGAGACTGGGAAGAAGAATGGGGCTCACACTTCCCCTTTACATCCAGTGCTTACAGGAACTTCTGCAGTTTGTGAGTGGTTGGAAATTTGGGCACCCTCTTTGGGATACACCTTAGTTTCTTTAGTGCTCCCTTCCCTTATTTCCTAACAACTCCCTCATTCTTTTCCCTACTGTCCCTTTCCATTAGAATGCCCCGGGGTGGTCTACATCCTTGCTCTAATAGTCCGCAGGTCACCCTTACAAAGGCCTTGGGTTCAGTATGACGCAGGCACTGTGACTTTCTTTTAGTGGTTACAGCTGCTTAACTTTTTTTGAGTCTACAGGAAATAATAAATAACGTACATCATATGTGAATAAGGACCAGTCATGTCAGACCAGCCACACAGGGTTCATCCAAAGCAGAAGGGTTATAGGTTTAGTGACATTTGTTAAAAAAATAAATTAGTAGTTTCTTCTTTACAACATTTGGCCTAAGTATGTACCTCCAATGGTTGAATATGTAGGCAACAATAATGTGCAGGTAACCAAGAGAAACTACCGTCCTTAAGTTCTACTGCTTTAGAAAAGGAAGCATATACTTATCAGAAGGCAACTTCAAATTGCCCTCGGATAAAGGTAAGTGTGTCTGTCACATGTACTATCAATAACAATATTTCATAGCAACCTAAAGCTCTCAAGCACTTCACACCCTTGTAACACTGTAACCAATGTGTAAAGTATGTTACCTCTCTACACAATACTGAGGAAACAAAGCCCAAGAGCAGTGGTTTCCCAAGGTCATAAGCCTGTGTAGGATGAGAGGGGCACCAGAATCTCGACTCAAATGAAAAATCCTGGATTACTGCCCACACATCTCTACTGCTTTTCTCAGAATTTACAATAAGCCTTACTGTCATCCATATTTTTATGCTCTTTACATTTTTTTATTGTGTGCTTTCTATTTTCCCCAATGTTTATGCTCTCACTTATGCACAATAAATCCTGGATAAAGATTTTTATTTTTACCTTAATTTGGTTCAAAATGTATTATTTGGTAATTCAACATATTTGAGAGATAGTATGTAGGAAATCCCAACATTTCTAAATGTTATACCTTTTTACCACATGTGACAAGCTGTTTTATCTGAAAGTTGATATATAATACATTAAGCACAGTAATTTTTTTGAACATTCTTTTCTGTATGCAGTTAAAAATGCATAAGCATATACTTATTCCTTTAAGTGTTATTTTGATGTGTAATGTGGGCAGTTGGAACTATAGTAAATAGTAGCTGAAAACTGTCTTTTATCCTTCAAAAAATATATAAGACATAAAGAAATTTACCTCCTTGTATAGAACACAAGTTGGCAAACTATTGCCTTTGGGTCAAATTCTGCCTGCCAACTGTCTTCCTAAGTATGTTTTATTACAACACAGCCACACTCATCTATGTACATATTACTGTCTGTGGCTACTTCCACTCTGCAACAGCTGAGTTGAGTTACTGCAACAGAAACTGGTATTGTCTATCAAGCCTATAATGTTGTGTTTGCCTGCCGTTGGTCTGTATAAATGAAAAAAATTAAGACCTACTATGTGCCAGGAATCTCATCTTTATTACCTCATTTAATTTCCCATGCAATCCTGTGAGGTGGATGACAGTTGAGTCCATATTGCCATCCTAATGCACATAATTACTGAATATCTAACACTATTATCTCCTGTTCTGGGGAAAAAGAAAGTGTCAGTAAGAATCAAGAACAGGTTTTCCTCAAGGGACCTACCTAGGCTGAGATCCTGTGAAAGATGGCTGTTAAAGGAAGAATCTTAATCCTCTTATACTTTCATAACTTAGTCATTTAGCACTTTCAAAGGCTTACACTAACTTTTGCAAATAAATTAAGTTTAAAAGGAAGATATATTTTTCAATTTCTGATGAGACTAATCCAGGAAGTAGCTGAGTCCTACAGATTCTTGGCTATATCAGAACACTCGCTAAATTGGTTTAGCCTTTAATCCCCAAACAGGCCACGACAGAATCAAATAAACATTTTCCACTTAAAATGCTTTTTAAAAAAAAGTTTTATAAGATTTTACTGAGAAGTTTTAAAAATTCAATATTTAATGCATCCCCTAATATTTTGAATTTGTTATCACAGTACATAACATAAAGAAAAAATCATTAAATCTTTTTCTAAGCCTAATTTGGACGCTACCAGTTCTGTACCAGTTCAGCCTAGTATGTATTTCAAAGAAACCAAGATTTTTATCATAAGAGGGGAAAAGGAAAATTTGAAATCACTCTTATGTAACCTCTAATAAAGTAATTATATATGCAATATTTATATAAAAACTTACATGAATATTTTGATGAGAAATTTATAATGGATGCAACAGGCCAATAACATCTAACTGCCTTGATAAGACTTCACTAAACATCAGTTTATCAAAAAAAAATACCAAAAAAAAAAAAAGCAAACAGACAATAAAACAGAGTACAGATGGACCATTGGCTATTAAGTGGATCCTGATGTGGTATAATAGGGAACACACAGAACTAACCAGGAATTAAAATGTTTTTCATTTCCCATTTTCATTTTTCTAATACATACATTCATTTATTTTTTGTTTTTAATTTAATCTTTATTGTTAAAAGTACTACAGATGTTCCCCTTTTCCTCCCATTGACTCCCTCCTTCCTATTCCTGCCACCTCTCCAGGCCTTTGCCACACTATTTTCTGTGTACATGGGTTATCATGTAAGTTATTTGGTTAATCTCTTATATACATTCATTTCTATTTAGCTATTAATGATTCTTAAGAAGTTAAGTTTGCCTTCAGTCAGAATTCAACCCACGAACTACTGTAGCAATATAAACAGTTCTGTTTAACTCACCCATTAACGGTTGGGTAAATTATTTTCTACACCTTATAACAGCAATTTTCAACCTTTTTCATATCATGGTGCATATAAACTAATAACTATATATATTATTTGGTGCAGTACACCAAAGAATATATTTTTGCCGATCTGACAAAAAAAAAAGGTAGAATTTTGATTCACACAGAACAGTTATTTATTGGCTGTTGGCATTTTTATTTTATTTTTATTTTTACAATCTAAGGGAAAAGATTTGGTTAGTGGCCCTGACTAAATAGTCAAGTATTGCATGCTTTAAAAAATTTTGTGGCACACTAGTTGAAAAATTGCTGACCTATGAGATGATTCCTTGCTGTGGCTACAGTTAAAACAACTTTCTCCTCCCAACTTTGAAAGTATAGATAGGAAACTATCATAGCTCTCTTTAAAAGAGCCACTCAAAGAAGTATGATCTGGGAAGGATGGCTAGCTATTTTATTTCTTTCCTGTTTATTTTTAAGGATGGCTAGTATAATCAGGAAAGCTACCTATATTTTTGAGTCCCTGTTTATTTACAAGGATGGATCTGCCTAGCACGTAGGAAGCTCCTGTATTTTGCAGGGCCATTCTAAATCACACCCCATAATAGACTGCGTTCAGGTTAACACTGTCAGAGATGTTATGGGTACAAAGTCTGCTTCCATCAGAGGTCCTTTATCCTGCATAAGAGACCTGTACACTAATGGGCGATCCAGGCTAATGTTAACCAGCTACAGCTGGTTCAATGCTATAACAAGAGCTAATGAAAACACAAATGCTAACTCTCCATTCCACTTCAGCCAGTAAGTCAAAGCCACACAAAGACAGCCCTTTCCAAATACTCTGTGAATGAACTGGGGCCTGGTTCTCTGAAGTTGTTTACTGAACAGTGTGTGCAGGGACTTGCTGAGCAGGGGGGTGGGGAGAGGGCAGGAATCACATGATCTATCAGTGCACAAAGCCAACTTTCCAGACGATCTTGGATTTAATTCTCTAACAAATGGGGAAAATAAGAAATGTTCAGGAGCAGGGCTAGAATATTTTCAGCCATTTCTTAAGTACACATACACGTGCACACAGAGACACTTTGAGTACTTGGATTTCTGTTATGAATATCATTACATTTGTGATAAATACATTCAGATATTCTAAAATCTTAAGTAACTGTAAATAACTTCTTGCTAAGTGACTTACTTTCTAAGATGATGCAATCCTCAGAGGAAGAAATGATCACTATTTTAATTCTTTACACAGCTATAAAAAAGGGCAGACTTTTAGTTATTGCTAAAAGAGACCGTGGTGATTTTTTCCCCATCTTTTCATCTCACAAATTAATACACTGATGTTCAAACAATCCTTAGCCTGCCTCAGACCACACTTCTTAGTGGCATAAAGAACCTGTGTCTGGGGTCCACAACTATTTCTCTGCTCCATCTTCTGCTGGATGTGGCTAAATGAACATGATCGAGAATAAAATGAACAGAGTGCCTGCGTTATTTCAGAATAGCATGGATTTTGATCTAACTCAGCCTTTTAATGAATAAAGTTACTTGTGGCATCAACTAAAAATCTAGGGACTTACTCTTGCATTTTTTTTCCATGTTATTAAATAGGTTGAAAGTGTTACTCAATACTGAGCCATACTGAGGCTATATGAAAGGATTTTGCCTGCTGACACTTAAGACTCAATTCCTATGTCATCACCACTACTCCCAGGGGCTCCAGTTTTGTACTTCCATCTGCCTATGCAACAGAATGCACCAGAGTATCTGCATTTCCACATTCAGTTGGGGCAAAACATTTGAATTAATGTCATGTCAGACACCAAACCACAGATCCAGGAAGCTCAGAGAACACCAAGCAGGAAAATGTAAACAACAAAAACAAAACCCACATGTAGATATATAATTTTCAAAATTACCAAAAAAAAAAAAAAAGAAATAAAGATTAAAAAAAATACTGAAAGAAGCCAGAGTAAAAAAATAACTACCTTACCTATAAAGAAACGCAGCTATGAATTATGTTTGACTTCTCAAAAACCATGTATAAAAGAAGAAAGTGGAGTGAAATATTTAAAGTATTGAGAGAAAATATCTACCAACCTAGCAATCTGTACTCGGTGAAATTATCCTTCAAAAGTGAAAAAGAAATAATGACTTTCTCAGACAAACAAAAATTTGGGGACTTTGTTACCAGCAGAACTGCTTTGCAAGAAATGGTAAAAGAAGCTCTTTAGAGAGAAGAAAATAAAATAGGTCAGACTGTCTCCTTATGTACATACATCTTACATATGCATGTATAAATATGTTCATATGTGTGCTTATATATAAGTGAATTGAATAACAGTAATCATATAAGGAATTAGAATTATTTTGTTTAAGGTACTCATACTGCCTGTGAAGTGGCCAGTGTTATCTGAAAGTGAAGTTTGATTAGTTATAAATATACATTGCAAATTCTAGAGCAACCACTAAAAAAGTTTAACAAATACAACTGATACGTTAAGAAAAGAGAGAAAATGGAATCATATAACATGTTCAATTAAACCATAAAACGCAGAAAAGGAGTGGAGGACAAAAAAGAAACATAGAACAAGTGCAACAATAGAAAACAATAATGAATGTGGTAGATATTGCTAATCCAAATATTAATTTCAACGATCTAAATGAACCAATTAAAAGACAGAGACTGTCAGAGTAGATAAAAAAAGATGACCCAGCTATATGCTGTTTATAAAAAAAAATCCACTTTAAATATAAAGGTACATAATATATATTAAAAGTAAAAGGATGGAGAAAATATAGGTGGTTTCCCCTTATACACTATTTCACTTTCTGTGGTTTTGGTTACCTGTGGTTAACTTTGGTTCAGAAATATGAAACAGAAAATTATGAGAATAACTCATAAGTTTTAAATATGTTTTTTAAAATTGATTTTTTAGAGAGAAGAAGGGAGAGAAAGGGAAACATTGATTTGAGAAACATCGGTAGGTTGAATCCACAACCTGGGCATATGTCCTGACTGGGAATCAAATTGGTGACCTTTTGGTGCACAGGACGACACTCCACCAATTGAGCCATACTGGCCTGGGCTCATAAGTTTTAAACTGTGTGATGATCTTGCACCAGCCTGCTCTGGCCAGTCAGGACATGAATCCTCCCTTTGTCTAGAGTCTCCATACTACATATGCTACCCTCCTATTAGTCACATAATAGCCAATCAGATTGATTGTCATGGTATCACTGTACTTGAGTTCAAGTAACCCTTATTTTACTTAGGAATAGTCCCAAAGTATAAGAATAGTGATGCTGGCAATTTGGATATGCCAAAAAAAAAGCCGTAATGTGCTTCTTTTAAGTCAGTGGTTCTCAACCTGTGGGTCGTGACCCCTTTGGGGGTCGAACGACCCTTTCACAGGGGTCGCCTAAGACTATTGGAAAACACCTATTTCCCATGGTCTTAGGAACCAACACATCGCTCCTCGGTGTAGCAAAATGTAGCAATGTAGTTTACTGTTGTCATGTTAAGACTGTTACCCATGCTACACCATGATTTAAGACAAAATTTCATTTATTTGTAATTAGAAATCAGTATTTCATAATATATAATTACATATTGTTTTTTGTGATTAATCACTATGCTTTAATTATGTTCAATTTGTAACAATGAAAATACATCCTGCATATCAGATATTTACATTACAGTTCATAACAGTAGCAAAATTACAGTTATGAAGTAGCAACGGAAATAAATTTATGGTTGGGGGTCACCACCACATGAGGAGCTGTCTTAAAGGGTCATGGCATTAGGAAGGTTGAGAACCACTGTTTTAAGTGAAAAGGTAAAGGTTCTGAACTAAATAAGAAAAAAAAATCATATGGTAAGTGCTAAGATCTATAGTAAGAATGAATCTTCTAGCTGTGAAATTGTAAAGAAGAAAAAAATGTGTTAGTTTTGTTGTTGCACCTCAAACTGTAAAATTTACAGTGATAGTGCATGATTAGTTAAGATGGCAAAGGCATTCAATTTGTGGGTAGAAGACATCTATATATATATATAAAAGGATAATATGCAAAGTGTCCCCTTCGGAGTTCTACCGGGAGTCTGATCTCTCACTGTGACATGCGCTGACCACCAGGGGACGGTGCAGTATGAAGGAAAGCCCCAACCGACAGCTGGGGAAGGGAGGCCCTGGCCAGCAGCCAGAAGGCCCCAATAGGCCCTTATCGCCAGCCAGGCCTAGGGACCCTATCTGCACATAAATTTTGTGTACCTGGCCTCTAGTATATGTATAATTTGGTGCTATCTGGCTTCAACTTCAGGCATCTAATGGAGTTTTTAGGATGTATTTTCTGCTGATAAGAGGGAAATACTGATTCATGCTAACCTAATAATGGTTTTAATAGTATTAGAGACCCGGTGCACAAATTTGTGTCCAGGTTAGGTCCCTCCGCTTGGCCTGTGCCCTCTCGTAATCCAGGATCCCTCAGAGGATGTCAGAGATCTGGTTTCAACCCGATCCCTGCAGGCCAGGCTGAGGGACCCCACCGGTGCATCCTTTAAAGCAAAGAAAGTTATCAGTGATAAAGAAGGATCCTATATAATAAAAGGCTAATATGCAAATCAACCCAACAGTAGAATGACCGGTCACTATGATGTGCACTGACCACCAGGGGGCAGACACTCAATGCAGGAGCTGCCCCCTGGTGGTCAGTGTGCCCCCACAGGTGGCATATGCAGCAGTGCCTCTGTGGCAGTGCTAAGAATGTCTGACTGCCTAAGCCATCAGTCAGACATCCCCCTAAGACTCCTGGACTGCGAGAGGGCGCAGGCTGGGCTGAGGGACCCCCCTGAGTGCATGAATTTCATACATTGGGCCTCTAGTATTATGTAATGGTAAAGAGGTTAATTCTCCAAGAAGACATAGCTATCCTTAATGTGTATCTGCTTAACAACAGAGCATCAAATTATGTGACACAAAAAACAGTACTGTAAGGAAAAATAGGTAAGTCCACTATCATCATTGGAGACACAACACCCCTCTTCCCAGAAATGAACAGATTTCGCAGAAAGAAAATCAGCAAGAACACCGTTGAACTCAACTACACACACTATCAATCAAATGAATATAACTGATAACTATAGACCAACAAGGGCTGCCTACACATTCTTCTCAAGTTCACATGGAACATTAACCAAGATAGACCAAAGTCTGTACCATAAAACACATCTTAACAAATTTAAAAGAATAGAAACTATACAATGTTTCCTCTTAGTGGAATTAAAATAGAATTCAATAAGAAAAAGGTAATTGGAAAATCCCTAAATATAAGATTAAAGAATAAATTTTGAAAGAATACATGTATCACAGAAAAAAACTGAAGAAAAGGGAAAGTATTGTTACAATAAACAAAAGTGAAAACACAGATTACCAATAAGTGTGTGATTCAGTCCTTAGAGCAAGCATGTCAAACTCAAAGGCTAACATGGGCCACATAAACAAGGTTTAAGTTTATGTGGCTGCAAAAAAACCCAAAAGCTTCAATTTTTCATTGAAATGTACGTTTATTTTGATAGAGACATGCTGAATACAAAGGGCTGAAATAAATGAGTAATGGTTAACATAAAATAATAGAACATTTTAATAAAATTATTTTTCTTAAACATTAATTTACCAGACACTAAATAACTGCACAAATGAATAAGTGTAACACAAATAAACCTATTTTTCTTGTTCTCCAAAAGTGAAATATTTCCTGTTGTGCACACCAAACAAGTCAGTACAAGATTAATGATGTGGCAATCGGCAATCTCCACTGCTAGTATTAGTGGAGAGAAATGGTGTGCCTATGCAGAAGGGAAATGAATGCAATACAATTATAGTAATCAGTCATCAGCAAATGTAGCTCATTATTAATAACTAGAGGCCCGACACACAAAGATTCCTATAAGAATGGGCCTTCTTTCCCCTGGCTGCCAGCACCACCTTTGCTCTGGCCAGAGCCACCTTTTCGTTCTGGCCTGGAGCCTCCTTTCCGCCTTCCCATGCTGCCCAGAGACCCAAAACGGCTGGGGCGGGCGCCTGCATATGCAAATTAACTCACCATCTTTGTTGGGTTAATTTGCATACTAACTCCTGATTGGCTGGTGGGCGTCGCAAAAGTATGGTCAATTAGCATGTTACTCTTTTACTAGTGTATAACAGGATATTATAAAAATTAAGTTATGAAATTTTTATTAGAATGTTTCTTACATACTATTATATTGGCTGGGTCACAAAAATATTTGTTGTGGGCTGCAAGTTTGACATGCTTGCCTTAGAGGAAAATGTATACTATCCAATGCATATACAGTGGTACCTCGAGATACAAGTTTATTTGTTCCGTAACCTTGAGGCGTGGGAAACTATGAGACACTCCAGTCGCAGTAAACTGGTGGGTCGTGTGCAGCCGGCCAATCCATGCGATTACTCCTTTGCTCAAATGTTGCTCGTATTTCAAAGCAAAAATCGCTCGCTCGACGGCTCGAATCTCAAAAATCTCGTATGTTAGGGCACTCATATCTCGAGGTACCATTGTATTATAAAATCAGTAACTTAAGTCCTATCTTAAGAAACAATAAAAGATCAAACTAAGACCAAAGTAAACAGAAGAAAAGAAATAATAAAAATTAGAGCAGGGGAGTTTCAAGATGGCAGCAGAGTAGGTGGCTCTTTTTTGCACCTCCTTGCAGAGTCCAACTGGCAATAAAACTAAATTGGGGAGCATTCACCCTAAATTACTAACTGAAGAATAGCTGAAGAGGCAACTTTAAACAAGGAAGGACAGGCACTACCTCAAAACTGTTAGTCATGGGCGCAGACAAAGGCTGTGGAGGTATATCCTGGCTGCAGGTCGAGGGTGGGAAAGAATGAAGAGGCAGAATTCCCACCTAAGAGGAGTGACGCCTGGACCTGGCCCCCAGAATGGACTCCCCCGTCCAGAGTGCCAGAGGCCACATAGATCCAGTATTGAAAGGCAGCAGGGTTTGCTGCTTTTTAAATAAAGGGCCAGTGCATAGGACTTTCATTGGCAATCACTTACCCTGGGCTTGCTGGAGGAAGGGCGGTACAAACTGGAGTTGCCTGGGTGAGAGGCACCAGGGAGAGACATGGGAGAGCTGCTGCTGAGATACGGTGCTGCCCCCCTAACCCCTCGCACACTGCAGCAGCCATTTCTCCCCACTTTCCTGCCATGCAGGGAGAGACTGGTGCTTTCCCCTCATGGGAAAGCTGACAGAAGCTCCAGGCTTCCAGCAGACCCCACTGGCCTGCCCACAAGGGCCTTGGCCCTGCCCAGGTCAGGAAAATATCCTGGGACAGACCCAGATGTGTGGCTCTAGGACGGAATACACACCCACCATCTTTCCTGAAGTCTGAATGGCACCTCTTCCCCCCCCCCCCCCGCCCCAGGATGAACCAGAGATCCAATCTTCCCAATTCCGCCAAAAGCCCATTTAGAAACAGCCTTTTCAATGACCAAGTTTGTCAGGTGGCTGGCAGGCAGAGGCAGGTGGAGGTAGGTGTTTGCTGACCCACCCCCCCACACCCCTCTCTTATCCCCCCCCCCCCCCGCCCCCCCCCCCCCCACTCTTGGTGAACTTTAAGAAAGAGATTGCCAGCAATACAGTAATAATAGGGGACTTTGACACCTCACTATCATCACCGAATAGACTGTCCAGATGAAAAATCAACAAGGAAACATGACCTTAAACACACTGGATCAGATGGATTTAATTGATATTTTCAGAACATTTCATCCCAAAGCTGAAGAATATATATTCTTCCCAAGTACACATGGAACATTCTCAAAGACTGACCACAAATTAGGACACAAAGTAAGTCTTAACAAATTCAAGAAGACTAAAATCATATAAAGCCTCATCTAGGATCACAATGGCATGAAACTAGAAATAAACTACAATTAAAAAAACCCTCAAACACATGGAGGCTAAATAGCATGTTATTAAACAATGAATGGGTTACCAAGGAGGTAAATGAATAAATAAAAAATTACCTGGAAATTAATGAAAATGAACACATAACAACCCCAAATCTATGGGATACAGTGGTACCTCGAGATAAGAGTTTAATTCGTTCCACAACCTTGCTCGTATCTCAAAGCAAACGTCTCCATTGGAATCAACTGAAATGCCGTTAATCCGTTCCAGCCCCCCAAATGCCACCCAGCTGTTCTTGTTACGTGTTTTTGAATAAGAAAATCGTATTTATAAATGACAAATATTGTATAAAAACATAATAAAAGAAAATGTAAAGGAATAAACTGTTTTTATAAAGTGTATTTACCTACTCGTTACACTCTTAATGCTACACTTTATCCCTAAACTGAATGTAACTTAACTAATCTTCACTGAACTTAATTGCTACTGGTCTTTGCATTTTTGGCCGATTTCAAAAAAACGTGTCCAACTAGGTTTGCCTCTTCCTCCCTTTCAGGATGTTTCTGAAATGGGTGAGGCAAGTTTCATTGAACAGCTCCGATGCACGACCAGTAGCAACTTTTTTGGGGTGTTTCTTTTCCACGAAGTGTGACACCTTCTCCCACATTCCTAAGATCTCCTTTATCTCACTTGTAGAGATCTCCTCCACCTCTAGCTCCTCCTCGAAACCAATTTCTTGGAGAACCTCCACATGTTGCTAAGACTGCAACTCTTGTAACTCCTCCGTGGTGAGTTCCAGAGAGTGCTCCTCGACAAGCTCATTCACGTCTCTCTCATCCACCTCCAGGCCCATGGATTTTCCCAGAGACACTATCTCCTCCTCCACTGGCACCTCGGGTTCGAATCCTTCGAAGGTCCTTTCGGCTACGGCCTCAGGCCACAGCTTCTTCCATGCAGAGGTCAAAGTCCTCGTTGTAGCCAGGCCTGATCAATAATTCTGAGGCATATCACGATGTTAAAGTGGTTCTTCCAGAACTCTCGAAGGGTGAGGTTTGTGTTCTCTGTCACCTCAAAGCAGCACCAGAATAGGTGCTTGATGTACAGCTTTTTAAAATTAAAAATCACCTCCTGATCCATGGACTGCAGGATAGGAGTGGTGTTGGGAGGTAGGTAGACAACCTTTATAAACTTGAACTCTTTGAGGAGTTCATCTTCGAGGTTCGGTGGGTGAGCAGCAGCATTGTCGAGGACGAGGAGGGCTTGCATGGTTAGGTTGTTTTCCTGTAGATATTTCTTAACAGAAGGGCCGAAAACCAGGTTTACCCACTCCACAAAGAACTGCCTGGTGATCCATGCCTTCGGGTTTGCCCTCCACATAACTTGCAGTTTATCTTGTAAAATCTTATGTGACTTAAAGACTCTGGGGTTTTCCGAATGGTAAAGGAGCAGAGGCTTGATCTTGCAGTCGCCACTCGCATTGGCGCACAGTGCGAGAGTTAGCCTATCCTTCATGGGTTTGTGGCCTGGCATCGCCTTCTCCTCTGCCATTATATAAGTCCTATTCGGCATCTTCTTCCAGAAAAGCCCTGTCTCATCACAGTTGAAGACTTGCTGGGGGATATATCCTTTGGCTTCTATCAGTTCGGAAAAAGTCCTCAGCTGCCTTCACATCCGAACTTGCTGCCTCACCATGCCTGACGATGGAGTGAATGCCAGACCTTTTCCTGAAGTTATCAAACCAGCCTCTACTGGCTTTAAATGAGTCTTTCGATGCTTCGTCCCTGGAAGTGCACGGGGTCTGCTCCAGCAAATCACTGTAAATCACTCGCGCCTTCTCGCATATGATGCCCTGTGTTAATGTATCTCCTTTAAGCTGCTTCTCCATCACCCACACCATCAGATTCTCCATCTTTTCATGGAGAGAGCTACGGAGCTTAGAAATTATTGTAAGGCCCTTAGCTGGCGTTATACCCTTTATCGACTCCTTCTGTTTAAGCATAGTGCATATGGTTGAAGTACTACGCCCGTATTGCCTCGCCAAGTCAGCCATTCGCACACCTTGCTCATATTTTTCTGTGATTTCACGCTTTAATTCAATAGACATCATCCTCTTCTGAGCACTGACCTTTCCACTTGCTTTCTTTGGACCCATGGTTATAAAAAGAAATGTGATAAAATATGTAAATGCACAAAAGATGCTTCCACAACAAGGTAAACAAGTACACTGACTGAGGCGTGGGAAACTATGAGACGCTCGAGTCGCGGTAAACTGGTGGGTTGTGTGCAGCTAGGCGATTACTCGTATCTCAAATGTTGCTCGTATTTCAAAGCAAAAAATCGCTCGCTCGATGGCTCGTATCTCAAAAATCTCTTATGTAAGGGCACTCGTATCTCGAGGTACCACTGTACAACAAAAGCAGTCTTAATAGAGAAGTTCATAGCATTACAGGCCTACCTCAAGAGACAAGAAATAACTCAAATAAACTATATAACCCTATCACCAAACAAATTAGAATAAAAACAAGAAAAAATTAAAAAATGGAACTGCCTTTTGAACCATTAATCCCATTTCTGGGTATATATCCTAAGAATCCCAAAACACTAATCAGAAAGAATGTATAGACCCCTATGTTCATAGAAGCGTTATTTACAATAGTCACGATCTGGAAACATCCCAAGTGCCCATCAGTAGATGAGTGGATAAAAAAGTTATAGTACACATTTATACCACGGAATACTCCCCAGCTGTAAAAAAGAAGGAGCTCTAACCTTTTGCATGAGCAAGACTGAACCTAGAGATTATTATGCTAAGCAAAATAAGCCAGTCTGAGAAAGGCAAATACCATATGATCTCACTAAGAAGAAGAATCAAATGAACATAATAAACAGAACTAAAGGCATGGATATGTGGAACAGACTGACAAATGTCATAAGGGAAGTAGGTGTGGGGGGGGACTGGATAACAGACAGTGAAAGGATTAGTTAAATAATATATATATAGTGTCCATGGGCACAGAGAACAGTGTGGTGAGGCCAAGGGAAGCGGGGAGGGGGGTGAGGAAGCGGTGGGCTGTTTGGAGGTGGGCAAAGGGGAGGAAACAGCTGGGCATCTCAAAGTATCAACAATAAAAACAAACAGCCTCAATGGGCAAATCAACTAGACATTATAAACCAAAGCAGCCCAGATGGACAAACCAACTACACATTACATATGGGAGGGATTCTTATTCAAACACAAACCACAAGTCAAAGATGAAGCCAGTTAACTCTGCAGTGATCTCTTGACTTGAGAGATTTTAACCCAACACCCTAACCTTTACTGCTTACTTGGTGACATCAGAGACACACTGGCCTAAAGGAAATCTTTTAGGACATCAAGTACCCTGAAAACGCCACTTAACACACTTACAGCTGATCTGAAGACCACTGTGTATGTCTGATGTACTTCAACAACTAAGCCCCATCTCAGCACCAAGAGTGTGTACACATGTTCTAAGAGAGGAAGGACATGCATCGTAATTTAGTATTTCCTATCCCCAAAGTGGCATAACGTAGTCTAGGATCAATAAGTTATCCCTATCAAAAACACAGTTGATTTATTGCAAAATTGACAAGCTGATTCTAAATTTATATGTAAATATAAGAGACTCAAAACTCCCAACACAATCTTGAAAACATATTATAAAGTTATAGTAGTTAAGATCATTATGGTCCTGTCATAAAGATAGACATACAGATGAGAACAAAAGAACTGAAAGTTCAGAAATAAATACTTATATTATGATCAACTGTTTTTTGACAAGGGTGCCAAGAAAATGCCATCTTATATAATAAAGAGGTAATATGCAAATTGATCATCATTCCAACAACCAAGATGGCCGTCCCCATATGGTCAGAAGATGGCCACCGCAAGGTGGACACAAGATGGCCATCATAAGATGGCCAGCAGGGGAGGCAGTTGTGGGCGATCAAGCCAGCAGGGGAGGATAGTTAGGAGCTACCAGGCCAGCAGAGGAGGGCAGTTGGGAGGGATTAGGTCTGCAGGAAAGCAAAGTTGGGGAGGACTCAGGCTGAGGGGAAGGCAGTTGGGGGGGACCAGGCCTGCAGGGGAGGGCAGTTAGGGGTGACCAGGCTGGCAGGGGAGAGCAGGTAGGGGTAACTGGGCCAGCAGGAGAGCAGTTAGGCATCAATCAGGCTGGCAGGAGAGTGGTTAGGGGGTGATCAGGCTGGCAGGAAGAAGTGGTTAGGGGAAATTAGGCAGGCAGGCAGGCAAGTGGTTGGGAGCCAGCAGTCCTGGATTGTGAGAGGGATATCTGACTGCCCATTTAGGCTTGATCTTGGTGGGATTGGGCAAAAGTAGGCAGTTGGACATCCCTCAAGGGGTCCCAGATTGGAGAGGTTGCAGGCTGGGCTGAGGGACACACATACCCCCTGCACGAATTTCATGCACTGGGCCTCTAGTATAGAAATAATAGTCATTTTAGTAAGTAGTGCTAGGCCAACTAGATATACACATGGAAAAGAATTAAGTTGAGCCCCTCTCTCACACCTAATTATTAAATGGATCATAAATATTAAATGGATCATAGATCTAAATGAAAGAATAAAAACTATAAAATTCTTAGAAGAAAACATCAGAGTAAACCTTTATGACCTTGGATTGAGTAATAGTTTCTTAGATATGACACCAAAGGCATAAATGACAAAAAAAAAAAAAGAAAGAAGAAAAATAGATATAAATTAGACATCATCAAAATTATAAACTTTTTTTCCCAAAGGATACTATAAAAAAAGGTTAACAAACAAACAAATGAATCCAAAGAATGAATACACACACACACACACACACACACACACACACACACACACACACATATATATATATATCTGACTTGTATCCAAGAAAAAGAACTCTTACAATTTAACATCAACAAAAAAGAAAACAACCCAATTAAGAAAAAAGACAAAGGACTCAAATAGGCATTTCTTCAAAGAAATATGCAAATGGCCAAGAAGCACATGAAAAGATACTCAACATTATTAATACTTAAGGAAATGTAAATCAAGCCACAGTGAGAAACAACTTCTCATCTATTTGGATAGCTATAATAAAACGACAACAGACAATCATAAATCTTGGTGAGGATGTGGAGAAATAGGAGCTTTCATAGGTTCTCGGTGAGAATGTTAAGTGGTGAAGTTTCTTTGGAAAACAGTTTAATTCTTCAAAAATGAAATATAGAGCTAATATACCAGCTATTCCACTCCTAGATATATACTCAAGAGAACTGAAAACATACATCCACAGAAAACTTGTACAAGATATTCACAGCAGCACTACTGATATTATTCAAAAGTAGAAAAAAACCTAGATGCTCATTAATTGATAAATAAACTAAATATTATTTGGCCATAAAAAGAAATGAAATACTGATACATGGTCACAACATATATCAACCTTGGAAATATTATGCCAAGTTACAGAAGCCAGTATGGTTCCATTTATATCAAAAGTCCAAAACAAGCAAATCCAAAGAAACAGAAAATAGATTAGTGATTGTCACAGACTGGGGGGAAGGCAGAATTAGCAGTTTGGTATGGGTTTTCTTTCTGAGGTCACAAAAATGTTTTAATGTTAGCTTATGGTTATGATTGCAGAACTCTGTAAATATAATAAAAACTGTTGAACTGTATGCTTTAAATAGGTGAATTTTATGGCATATGAATTACCTATCAATAAAGCTCTTTTAAAAGGGGGAAGAACTATGACATAGTCCCTCAGTTTCTTTTCAGTTAAGTTCTAATTTCTAGATCTCTCTGCGTACCCATTAAAAACAATCAGTATTAGATCTCTAATTCCATGGGCTCTGATACTATTTACCCTTCACAGTAAGTCAGAATGTGAACAGGAAGAATGGCAAAAAATATAAAGATCTGGATGTTACTTAGTAGGATTACCAGTAGTAAGACAGGTAATAGGGCTTAAGGATGCTGGGAAATCATAAGGACCACCAATAGCTATTTTGGAGAAGAAATAAGCAGAAATTAAGAGCTGGGCAAGGGAGACTAAAGGATTTAAGACACATGAACACAGAGCTAATGATTTGAATTCATTGAGATAGCAAAGGTAAGGAAATTCTGAAAGTGGGCTTTGGCATCATTTATGAGGACATATTAAAATATGATGTTTTGCTCTCATAATATCTTTGCATCACAATAAACAGAATCAAATCATTGAAAAAGAATAATTCCAACTTCTTTACAACATGAAGAAAAGAATTTCCAAAAATAAAGTATGAGTAACAATAAAGACTTTCTGAAAATGTGATACTAACTAGGTCCATCAAAATCATCCAACCACATGGCCAAATGTGGTGGTCTGTACCTAGCAAGCTTAATACAACAGTCTACTATCCTAACACATACAAAGGCTAATCATTACAAAGGTCTCTATCATCATAGACTATCTAATAGATCATCTTTCTCATTCTACTTTAATACTGAGTCATTTTCAACATCAGGAGTCTGGGATGGCTTTAATGCTCCAGACAAAGATAACACCAGCACATTCAATATTGGACCCAGCAGTAGGGCAGTATTTTGCAGCATTTTTATAGTAGAGGGCATCAATACCTCCATCATTTAGAAGGCAGGGGTCACACTTCACACATGAATTTACATAACTGTTTGTTTTGTAAAGTAAATGAGCACCAAACTCGTTATTGATGAGTGGGATGAGGGCAAGGGCGAAAGCGAGGGTGGCCAAACGCATAGAAGTAAAAATCAGTATCACTCAAATTTCCACTGCAATCAGACAACTAACTCAATACTAATACAGATGACTATTTGTAGTTTGTCTTTTCTTTGTTTATTTTAGGTTTCTATAATTGTAACATGGTTCTCTATCGGCATTTTACAGTTTTTAAGTATTCCTACTTGCTTGTAAAGAGCTAGTGAGACATTCTTTTTTAAATGTTTACTGTAAGGGACGCATTATGCTAAGCTCTTTATATAACATAACCTCCTGACCGTTGCTATCTTAATGAATTCAAATCACCTTTTAATCATCAGCTCTGTGTTCATGTGTCTTAAATAAACCCTTCAATCTCCATTGTCCAGCTCATGAACTTGTATTAAGGGGAATATAACAAATATAATTCCAATTTCACAAATAAAGAAATGAACTTTGCCCCAAGTCCCTCTACTAAGTGTGAAGTCAACATTTGAACCCAAACCAGTCTGATCCTAAACCTTCTTCTACTCTATTAATATCCTGCTTTCATCTAACTGCATTTTTAAAAGAAAAATGGTACTTATATTGGAAACAAGAGACAGAAGTGCCCTCACTATAGTTTTGTTTAATGCTAGACTCTCACTCCTGTACATATCAACAAAACATTGCTATCAAACCTGTACCTCCTTCAGGCCTCCCACTCATGTTCATCTCTCTGCGAGCTCACTCCCATCCTCACCATTTCCCTGCACCTTTTGTTTATAAAGTCATCCGGGAATTCTTTGGCAATCTACTGTATGTTTTCAGTCCTTATTTTATTAGGCTTCGTTCCAGCACCATACTTAGCTGCCCACTCCCACACATGAAATATCACCCATCCTGAGTGCCCGCCACAACACACTTGGGTTTTTCTCTTGTATCACCAGCCTTATTTATTTATTTATTTATTTATTTATTTATTATTTAATAAATCTTTGTTGTTCAGATTATTACAATTGTTCCTTTTTTCCTCCATAGCTTCCCTCCACCCGGTTCCCACCCCACCCTTTGCCCTTACCCGACCTCTGCTGTCCTCATCTATAAGTGTATGATATTTGTCCAGTCTCTTCCTGCACCCGCCCTACTCTTTTCCCCCCAAGAATTGTCAGTCTACTCCCTTTCTATGCCCCTGAAGCTATTATATTCACCAGTTTATTCTGTTCTCCAGATTTTTTTTATTCACTTGATTTTTAGATTTACTTGTTGATATGTATTTGTTGTTTATAACTTTTATCTTTACCTTTTTCTTCTTCTTCCTCTTCTTAAAGAATATCTTTCAGCATTTCATATAATACTGGTTTGGCGATGATGAACTCCTTTAGCTTTTTCTTATCTATGAAGCTCTTTATTTGCCCTTCAATTCTGATAGCTTTGCTGGGTAGAGTAATCTTGGTTATAGGTTCTTGTTATTCATCACTTTGAATATTTTTTGCAACTCCCCTCTGGCCTGCATAGTTTCTGTTGTGAAATCAGCTAACAGTAGTATGAGTGCTCCTTTGTAGGTAATTGTTTTTCTCTTGCCACTTTTAATATTCCCTGTCTTTTGTCCATGGCATTTTAATTATGATGTGTTTTGGTGTGGTCCTCTTTGGATTCCTTTTGTTTGGGATTTTCTGCGCTTCCTGGACTTGTAAGTCTATTTCTTTCACTAGGTAGGGGAAATTTTCAGTCATTATTTCTTCAAATAGATTTTCAATATCTTGCTCTCTCTCTTCTTCTGGCATCTCTGTAATTCTGATGTTGGTACGCTTAAAGATGTCCCAGAGGCTCCCTACATTATATTCATATCATTGGATTCATTTTTCTTTTTGCTTTTCTGGTTGGGTGTTTTTTGCTTCTTTGTATTTCAAATCTTTGACTTGCTTCTTGCAATTCTCTAGTCTGCTGTTGGATCTCTGTATAATATTTTTCATTTCAGTCAGTGTATGCTTAATTTCTAGTTGATCCTTTTTCATCTTTGCTTGAGTCTTTCTAAATTTATCCATCTTTTCTAGAAAATTCTTGAAAACTCTTGTAACGGTGGTTTTGAACTCTATATCCAGTCATTTGCTTTCCTCCATTTCTTTAATTTTTCACCTTTTTTTTGGTCTCTGCATTTTGGCTGCTTCCCTGAGATGATAAGAGTGGCTTTGTGTGCTAGGTGTCTCATAGGGTCCAGTGGCTCAGCCTCCCCAGTTACCTAAGGTGGACACTCTTGGTGCACCCCTTTGTGGGCTGTGTGTTCAGTCATGTTGTAGGTAATTCTTGGTTGTTGTTGGTATCACTGGGAGGAATTGACCTCCAGGCCAATTGGCTTTGAGGATCAGCTGTATCTATGCTGGGAGAACTTCTGTGTTGGAGACACCCTTATGAGACAAGACTTGAAAAAGCCTCTGTACTCAACTTGGGTGGGTCAGAGTCTCAGAGTGGAGTAGACAGCATTTGTTTCCCATCTGCCCTATCCCAATAGGTCCCTGTGTCTCAGTGTCCTATGGGTAATCACTGCAAGCATCTCTGAGAGAAAGCCACCCTTGAGTTCCACCCGCTGCCAGACAGTCCAGTTTCTCCCCAAATAAGCCTGGATCCCGAGAGACTTGCTCGGAACTGGAGTTCAGTGCAGTTGGAAACTAGGTACCTCTGCCTTCTGGAGTTCCTCTGAGTCTCAGTGTGCTTTCTCTTTCTTGACAATCTAGTTTCTCCCCATATGAGTCTGGGTCCCCAGAGTCTCGCCTGGAACTGAATTTCAGTGCAGTATGGAGCTTTTGTCTCCCTCCCACTTGAGAAAGCCAGCTGCACACTCAGTTGCCTGTCCTCTCCGCGAGCGTCTCAGTACCTCTGCCTCCTGCAGCTCCTCTGAGTCTCAATGTGTTTTTCTCTTTCTTTTTAGTTGTAGGATTTCCACTCAGCCAGCATTACCGTGGTTCTGGATGGTGTCCGTTTTGTCTTTTAGTTGTAGTTTTGTTGAAATTGTTGTGCGAGGCAGTAGTTTAGGTGTTTATCTATATCGCCATCTTGGTTTCTCCGCCCTTCCCCTTTAGTCTCTTCTTCAGTTTGTGTCTACTTTTTCCTGAATGTACCTTGTCCATTGTTCTGGCTTTAGATAGTTCCTAGTTGTGACAGAACACTTCTGGGAGGGGCTGCAAAGGAGAGAAGTTGGGGGATCCATCTATGATGAGAGGATCTGGGAGCATCTGCCTTTCATTGCATACCCTTGTGCTTTTGGAGCTTAGTACCATGGACAAATACAACTTATTCAAATAAATGTACATACAAATATACACACTGACCAGTTGTAGGCAGAAACCCCCCAAATATTTATCTCCAACACAAAATCCTTCTCTGAATTTGAGATCTGTATATCCAACTTTTTCATCTGACATCTGTTGTTGGATGTCTCATAGAATCTCACACGCAACAGGCCCAGCTGTATTTCCCAGTGGAGCCTGGGTGGCCTATTCCTGGGTCTCTGCTTCCAATGGGACCCTGCTCCATGTTCCCCATCTTCCCTAACCATTTTCCACTCAACAGTTTAAGCTGCCTTTCAAACAGGTAAACCTTATTTTGGTCAACGAGCAGCCATGGCAAACATTACAGCCCACATACTGTGGCTGGCCTGCCTTTCTGGGCTCGCCTGTTCTGGCCATGCACCTGGCCACATGTCCTTTCCCCTGTCTAGGAAGTTGTGGAGGTATTCTCTCTTCTGCATGAATTTCTCTTTTTACCTAACATCCACTTATATTAGAACACCTGTCCTTGAATCCTCCAAACTAAATGCTGTCCCTTTTCCACTGGTCTTTCTCATGGTGTTCCACTTTTTCTTACTAGAGTACTTATCACAACTTATAATCATAAATACTATCTGTTTTTAATATTTTCTGTGGGACTCCATGGGTGGCAAGGATAATGTCCGGTCTTGTTAATCACTGCAGAACCAGAACATGGTCCAGGAAAATGGGGGATCCTTTTCTTAGTGAAAAAGAGGAAAAAATATAAGACAGATTAAAGGAAGGGTCAAAAGATTAAAACAGAGACTAAAACAACGAGGTACAGAAAAAGGAAAATGTGCTTCCTGAGTTCAGTTCAACAACTTTCCATTAAACTGCTACACTAGAAGGTTCTGTCCTTCTGGCTTTTTGTCCAAATGCATGGACACTGAGGAAGTTCTTTGTCCTCACAGAAGATGAATTCCCCCATTGAAAACATTTCTGTAGTGATGTGCAGGGAAGAACATGCATCTCTAAGGGATAAAGTTAAACTATATTTGTCTCTAAGTTAAATGTTTCAATGACAAAGGAAGTGAATGTTTCAGAAGGGGAGAAAGAAAGCAGTGTTTAATGGCAATTCCCTAGGACTGGGAGCAAAATAATGTGGTTTAGATCAGCAATTTTCAACTGGTGGGCTGCAAGAGGTACACTGGTGAGCCGCAAGAATTTTTAAAGCATGCAATTCCTATTTAGTCAGGGGCACTGACCTCTTTCCCCTTAGATTTGTCAAATAAAACAATGACAACAGCCATTACAGCAATAGCTACCTGGTGTGAATGAATCAAAATCATACCTATTTTTGTCAGACTGGCAAAAAATATATTTTTTGGTGTGTTGTAGAATTTTAGTAATTAGTTTATGTGTGCCATGAGATGAAAAAGGTTAAATACCACTGGTCTAGATTCTGCTATACCAACGAGGTAGGAATTCTTTGCCTCAGATTCTTCCACTATCGATTATCTCCAAGATCTAAGTTCCCTTTCCTGCTAAAAAAGCCTATGGTTCTATTAGTCACACATTTATTTAATATTCAGTCAACATGCAGTGGATCTAGATAAACGTGTTTTGGCTTTCTAAAGTGATCCCCTAGCTTAATGATTATGGAGTGCTTCTATATGGTTTTTTATTACCTTTTATTTTAATGATTTATAAAACTTAAATTATGGTTGGTTACTCTGACATAACACCTTGATAAACCTGGTAGAAATGTTTTAACAGCATGAGTTAAAGGAAGTCGCCAAGAACAATGGACAGAAGACTCTCACATATTATGTTTCTGAAATTTAAAGTATATTTTTGCTAATGTTTCACAGCTCAGAGGACATGAGCCTTTTGTCTGAATTTATCTGACCATGTTCAGGACCAGCTGGCTTGAAATAAGTTTCCTTTAATTTCAAAGTTGGCAAACATTGTGCAGTCTGCCATCAGAAGATAAGCCCTCACTGATCTCAGAAAAGTGATTGTAGAACACTGGGAACAAGGTGCTAACTAGTTAGTACCTTGATTGATTCCTATAATCAAGGTGCTAAATAGTTATAATAAAACTCATCTTAGTATTTCACTGGGAATCATCTGACCTGGTTGTGTAGGGAAGGGAGAATTAGTGTGGCAAAAAGTATATACTATACACAGACCTTAATTTCTTCTGACACAGTTATTTCTGATATTTTGTACAACACATATAGTGATGAAAGTTGTCTTTCAGTTCACTGATAGAAAGATCTTTAGGGTACATCAGATTATAACAAGAGAGCAGACTTAGAGCTGTTTTCGGTGGTAAGGGGTCACGCTGAAATGTCCCTCCGTGTTTGCTGTACTTGTACCTCTAGACAAGCTTAACACAAATGTGTTACATAGGGTGTCACCCAAATTTGTCCATGATCAAGAAGTTACAGGTAGAAATTGTAAGCAGAAAAGAAAGGGATCTTCCAATGTATATACCTACGATTTCTAAAATATTTTCTCTTATATACAGACAGTCCTCAGGTTACATCAAAGATCTGTTCCTATGGTATGACGTGACTTGATTTTCGCCGTAAGTTGGAACCCACCTACATAAGCACCTATGTCACACACAGCATAATGGTGTGAAACAGTAAAAAAAAAAAAAAAAAAAAAAAAAAAAAGATAACAATTCCTGACCTTTACTTGTGGTAAATAACTAATAAAAAACATAAAGCACATATGTACATATGTCGAAATGACAGAACTTTTTTTTTTAAATAAAATCTGTAAATGGGAGATGGTGACATAACCACGAAACAACATAGGTTGAGTCTGATGTAACCTGAGGACTGCCTGTACATAGGTACAAGTGTATGCATAAAAAAGTCTACATTAGAAAATAGCCTATCTAATAAAGGGGGAATATGCAAAGTGACTGTCACACTGTTACAAATATGGTGATGCCCAGTCCCCTCAGATTTGCTGGAGTCCTCCAGTCCTTTCACAGAAAATGCGTGGCCTCAAAAGTTGGTTAAGCTTCTTAAAACAAAAAGCATTCAAAATCTTTGAAAAGGGAATTCCAATATTTATAAAAGTTTGGACTAGACAATTCAAGGTTATTTCCACTACAACCTTGTATGATTTTGTGACTTTAACATTCTGAATTCACATAGTATGAGCTGTATTGTATATAAGCAGATATTATTTAAAGGAATGGCCATTATATTAAAACAACTAATAAAACCACACTGTTTGTATGTCAAGGACATTCTGTGTGACTTTAACATTATGAATTATGGTAAATAATTGTGGCGGTCAATTTGCATAATATTTTTTTATTAGATAGGATACCCAGTGTTAGGTTTTGGAGAAGGTAATACTGAGCAAGCTAGGCAAGCTTTCCCAGACCAGCACCAACCACATACTTTGAAGAGATGGGGACAGCAGGGACTGAGTCACAATGATGAGAAGACAAGATAAAACTGACAGTAAGGTTGCTTCCTTATGAGTAATCACAAACAGCATGCACCTTGGAGGTTGTGTCCTTGAAGCTCCTTCAGTAGTACTTGTTTTACGTGCTGAGCAAGTTGTAAGCTAGAGTGTGATGAATTGCTATCAGTGGTCCAGAACATGGATTTTTTTTGGATTTGTACCTTAAGACACACACTGGGAGACTGAAAGAAGGCCAGACATAAACCTCAAAAATAAGAAAACAGTTATTTAGATGCAATGAAATGTTTTTTGCATGGTATGTTTCTTATAGTGTTAGAGTCCCATTTTATAGCTGAGAAAACTGAGCCTCAGAGAGGTTCCTATTTACTGACAATTATATTGGTGGACAAAAACAAACAAACAACGAGCTATAGAATCCCAAAATGATAGGGTTGTAGGAATGTTGATGTCAAAAAGAGAGAAAATTGAGTTAGAACCAAGGTGTGCTTAGATTGAGGCTGACTCAGAAATTAAGTCATACTGGGGCAGCAGATGTGCAAGTGCCCAGCCATGGGGAGAATTACATGGACAGTGCGGGAAAATGAGCATTTGGACAGAAGTCCATAGCATTTGGCCATAGGTTTGAGGACAAGGCATCTGAGATATTTTTTTAGTGCAAACAGTCCTATTATATAACTGATAGCTAATATTTCCTGGCTTTATTTGCTACTGTAATGATTAGACTCTCCAATTTGCCAATCAAATCAACATAAAAAAATTATACTTAATTCTCTACTGAGGATCCCAGTGGGATTGTACCTAAACGGGCAATAGGACATCCTCAAGGGGTCCCAGATTGGAGAAGGTGCAGGCTGGGCTGAGGGACCTCCCCCCATGCATGAATTTTGTGCACTGGGCCTCTAGAATGCCATAAAAATCAAAACAAAATAAAACCTATGTCTAATCTTAATGATCTCAGATAATTCTATTTGGATTTACCACAGAATTAAGTCAAAGAGTACAAGAATGATCAATAGTACAAGTCATAGTAAAAACCTTAAAACTGATAGAATCTTTATGTATTTCCCACAAATAAATAAAAAACTGTTTTCTATAATCCAAAAGAAATATTCTCTAACTCCATACCTAAAAAAGACATTTTGAAATTCATAGTACTTTCAAATCAGGGGCCATATACTTGAAGAGAATTCATAATTAATACAGAAGAGTTCCTTGTTGCTCCTTTTGAATAGCATCAGAAAGCACCATTAAAATAGAATGATTATTTTTTTAAAAATATGTTTTCTTCTTAAGAGTAGATAGAAAAAATGATTGCTGAACTGGCATCTGTACTTTTTTTTTAAAATATATTTTCTTGATTTTTCACAGAGAGGAAGGGAGAGGGACAGAAAGTCAGAAACATCGATGAGAGAGAGACATCAATCAGCCGCCTCCTGCACACCCCACACTGGAAATGTGCCTGCAAGCAAGGTACATGCCCCTGACCAGAATCGAACCCGGGACCTTTCAGTCCGGAGGCCGACACTCTATCCACTGAGCCAAACCGGTCTTGGCGGCATCTGTACTTTTAAGTTCTCTTCTGTTGTAAATCCATATTACTGCTCCAAGGGCAGCTTAACATAGGAATAAAGACAACTCAAATGGTTATGCCAAGGCTCCAACATAAAGAAATAAACTTCCATCAACACTGTGTCTATAGTAATTTGAAAAAATGTAAAGCCAGGAAGAGCCTACATCTGAGAAGAAAAGAAGACATAATTTTCTCTGTTCATATGAGTAAAAGTGGCTCTGAATCACATTTGGCCTTATTTATGTGTGTATTCATCTAGCAGCACTGTCCAACAAGGGGCCACTAAACACATGAAGCTACTTAAACTAAGTTAATTGAAATTAAATAAAATTTAAAATTGAGTTCCCCAGTCCCACTAGCCAAGTGCACAATAACCGCATGTAGCCTGTGGCTACCTCACTGGGTAGCACAGATACACCAATTTACATCATTGCAGAAAGCTCTATTAAGTAATGCTGTATGGATAAAAACAATGTCTCTGAAAGGCTAGATTACAATCTACTAACTGTCATGTACTAAGGTTTAAAGAGATGTAATATTTGATAGATAATACAGTTAGTGATCTTTGTAGGTAGGGTAACCACATCGTTTTACCTGGGATCCTTCAGTCGACAGGCTGGCATTCTATCCACTCAGCCAAACCAGCTAGGGCAAGGGTAACCACATCTTGGCTTTTCTACAACAATTCTAGTATGTCTTGTATTTGTATTACTTGCAATAACATGACTCATTAAAGGTAAAAGTAAACAGTACAAAGTAAATTATTTTAGTAGGACTTTTTATATAAATAAATAGAAACTTTTGTCATACCCTGGTCCCAAATGTTGATGCAAAAAAGCAAACAAACAAAAACAACTCATGTATATGGTGAGTGTAGCCAAGAAACTGCTCCTGAAAGACCTCTCCATTCTCTAAGTAACTCTAGGTACCCCCATGCCTGTGTTGTCACTCACCGGAAGCTCTGTGTGTCTGAGCTCCGTGGAGGAGCTGAGCCACCTCCCTGCTGACACCTGCAGGGAAGAAAGTAAACTCTCTGCACCACCACTGGGACTCCAACTCCTGACCACGTGGCAGCTCCTTGGCTTTCTACTGTGTCCAGGAGCGAGTCGCTGAGGGGCGCTTGAGATGAGCAGTGCCTTTGGGTCAAGTCTGTCTTCAGGTTGGGGAGACTGCACATAACCTGGCCAAGACACACAAGGGAAGATTTCAGTCTGACTCATGATGGCACACACTAACAAATAATAATATTCTTAGGTAATCCTATGATGTAAATGCAGAACACTAAAAGAAAAATGCCCAAGGTTACCTAGAAGCAAGTGGCTGAGGCAGGATTGAACCAGAACACCTGGCTCCAAAGTCCATACTCTAACCACTAGGCTATACTGCAGCTTCATTATCACTGTTGCTAAAAACATATTTCATAAAGTTGAAGTATTAATATACTTTGAGCCATATTTTAAATTGATTAGAGAATTCTCCTTTTCACATAATTCCCTCCAGACACTCATTTTTTAAAAAGTTTATTGCCTATATATTTTTAAAAAATTGATTTTAGATATAGGAAGAAAGAGAGAGATATTAAGAATCATCGATTAGTTGCCTCTTGCATGTACCCTGACCGGAATTTAACCTGCTACCTTTTGATGTAGGAAGGATGCTCCAATCGAGCCAAGGGAGATTCTGCTTAATTACATTTGATTATAAAACAGGATGAAAATCTGTCTGCTTTTCTATCTTTCTTATGTTCCCTCATGCTGTCCGTTACTCTCAGCATTCCATTCAGTGCTGAATCAAGTAACTTGGCAACCTGAGCCAGGTGCACTGGGAGCCACATAGCTTGGAGGGGTCCCAAGAGTGCACTTCGTGTTCACAGCAAGGGAAGGTTGGTGGTTCCTTAAACTCATTTTGGCAGATGATCAGGGCTCAGGGCCAATAAAATGCCAAAAACAATCTCCAATTTATGATTTCAAGTTTATGCAGCTCTTTTTATGCCCAAGTAATACAGATAGTGTAAAAAAGAAAAATGCATTTTAATAATAAAAGAGGGCTTAAACAAAAAACTTAGGTAATTATAAAATAAAATAAAAATACAGTGGTCCCTTGAGATACGAGTGCCCTAACATACGAGATTTTTGAGATACGAACGAGTTTTGCTTTGAAATACAAGCAACATTTGAGATAGGAGTAATCGCGCGTATCGGCCGGCTGCACACGACCAACCAATTTACCTCGACTCGAGCGTCTCATAGTTTCCCACACCTCAAGGTTACGGAACGAATTAAACTCGTATCTCGAGGTACCACTGTAGAAAAAAAAATCAACACTCATATCAATATATATAAAAGGCTAATATGCAAAATGTCTCCTCAGGAGTTCAACCAGGAGACTGGGAGTTCAATTGCTGGCTATGACATGTGCTGACCACCAGGAAGTAATGTGGAATGAAGGAAGGCCACAGTAGGCAGCCAACAAAGGAAGGCCCCAATCTGCTCTAATAAATGGCCAGGCCTAGGGACCCTACCTGTGCATGAATTTTGTGCACAGGGCCTCTAGTATATTAATAACTTAGAGTAAATATTAAAATAACATAAAATACTATAAAATATCACAACTAAATACTAAACTATAATTTCTTTAGGCATATTATGTTCTAGCATATACAGTATATTAGCTGAATAGTTGAAGTAAGACGAAAAGTAAACCTCTCTCCTTATAATCCTCTAAAATGTTATTACAAAACATAAAACGTCTAAGCCAAAAAGAATTACCTGGCTTTCAGGTGAATTATTTGTTAGACTCTTAAATCTAAACATCTGGAATAAAGTGGTGTTTCTTCTTGGAAGGGGTGTATCCCAAAAGTGCACTTCATGTGTTATTCTTGAATCTTCTTTGGCAACAACCTTCTTACAGAAATAAGTATTCAGAATAACAGGGCAACTTCCATTTGGGATAATAAGCTTTTGCCTAGAAAGGAGAAAAAAATTCAACAGTTTATTTGCAAAGGTGGTTTTCCCTTATGTTCTTGTAAAATCAGGAACACAAAGAACAATGACTTGCCTGCTTCTATAGGTAAAAGCAAGCCCACTGAGTGACAGCTGCCCTCATACACTCAAAAGTGACTGTCACTGGGTTTACTTTTACTTTTCCAGTGAAAGTTCTGTGTCAGGAGAGGGGCTAATGCCTGGGCTTCTCTGAGATTCTCCTACTCTGGTAGAAGATGGCCTTAAGATCCCTCAGGGAGAAATGCAAGAAGTGAGCAAAGACTATCAAGAAGATCAAAGAATTCGCCATTAAAATAAATGCTATTAATCTCTTAACCAAATAACTTAAATGCAAATTTGAATAACCCAGGGACACAGACAACAGTGTGGTAAAGGCTGTGGGAGGGAGCAGGTGTAATGCTTTCAACAATAAAAATTTAAACATTAAAAACAAACAAACAAAGAAACAAACAAATACTGGCTACAAATAGCACCTTTATACTTTCTGACAGGTCTGATCTTTCAAATACTGTAATTTTCCATGTATAAGATGTCCCCTACTTTTCCAACCCTAGATTGAGAAATCAGTATTTTTGTCCTAGCCAGTTTGGCTTAGTGGATAGAGCGTTGGCCTGTGGACTGAAGGGTCCTCAGTTTGATTCTGGTCAAGGGCACATGTCTGGGTTGTAAGCTCGATCCCCAGTAGGCGCCATGCAGGAGGCAGTCTTTCAATGATTCTCCCTCATCATTCATGTTTTTCTCTCTCTCTCCCTTCCTCTCTGAAATCAATAAAAATATATTTTTTAAAAAAAGGAAATAAATATTTAAACATATTGCTGTATTTCCTCTTAAAGTCTTCTTTTTTGGCATCTTAAGGGGTTGTTCTTCCTGTTTTCTCCATTCTCTGATCACTCAGTAGGACGAGGTCCAAATTGTCTCTCTGCAGCTCTATTTCCATGCTCTTTTGCATAGCTGATTGAATTCAGTTTGAATTTTGCAGAGTAAGACAATTGCTTACCAGTTTTTATCTTTTTATTTTTTGACATCTTTATGGGCTCAGAACATCTCAGTCCCTGTTGCATCTGTGCATTCCCCACCTTCACCTACAATTACAGCATCAGTTGATGATTGAAGGAAGCCTGTTTGACAAGGTATGGGCAGCTAAATACCCACTTGGCTCCCTCCTCAGCTGACTTCAGTCTAACAATTTTAGAAAAAAAAATAGCATCTTATACATGGAAAAATAGGGTAACTTGACATCAATATCAAAGGAATATACCCAAATGGACCACAGTCACAGTCATGCCTCATATTTAAATAGAGAAGTCTGGTAATATAAAAGACATTCTCCTGGTTCCTTTCAGACATCTGATTTGAGAAGCTCCTAACACTTATGCCTCAAAACAGACAGTGGTGCTTAACATTCAGAAAGAATTATGACTTCCACTTTTGGGAAGATGAACCAAACATATGTTCTCCTATTTCTCTCATTAAGTACCACTAAAATACTTGACATTAGACATAAATTAAATGTAAGAAGACACTGAAAGGTGGAGAGAAGGAGGACAAGTTCCTGGGTTTTCTTTTTGCCTCTTATATTCCAGACTTGGAACCAAGGAACCTGATAATCTGGAAACAGAAATAGGTACAGACAGGAAAAGCCTCCACAAAAAAACTTCATCCCTTCAACCAAAGGATGAGGGAAGGAGCAGCCTAGTGAGAGAGAAAACAACTGCTCTCCTCTAGGCAAACATCACAGAAAAACTGTTACCCCCCTTCACGCACACCAGCAAAGGGTAAGGAGGACCCAGACTTCCACCCTCATCAGCTTAAAATAGGAGTCCCCATAGTCCGTGGTGGTGGTGGTATGAGAAGGCGGGATAGGAGCTTTCATCCCTGCAGGCTTATAAAGAGTTTCCCCACAGACACACTACAACAGTGGAGACCACCTGAACTTCCACTCCCACCTTACATTAGTAATCAAACATCCCTCCTCACCCTTCTGGCACAGAGTCAAAACAGGACTGGCAGAATGTCAGACCCTGCATTATTGAGCCCACCTTTCACCCTCCAACCTTTTCCAGTGTTATCAGTGGAAGCCAGGTGGGAGCAGTAACAAAGTTCCCTCCTAGCCAGTTGATGTCAGTGGAAGCCTAGCAGGAAGATGGAACTCATATCTGCCCAGCAGTAACAAGGAGTCCTTTCCCAGTCAAATACCAATGGAGGTCAAGTGGGAAATCTGAACTTCAACCTCCACCTGGCAGTAATAAGAAGTCTCCCTTCTTATCTCAGAGCAGTATCATACAAAGCCACATACATAAATTTAAATAAGATCCAGATGTCAAATACTCAAAATATAGAGGTTGCCATAAAAAGTCACTTGTTATACTAAAACCAGGAGGGGAAAAAATATCACCTTGTATAAAAAAAGGCAATTACTAAATGACAATGCTGAGATGAAATATGTTAGAATTATCTGACAAAGATATTAAGGCAGCTATCATAAGCATGCTTCAATAAACAATTATGAATGCAAATAAGACAAAAATAGAAAGTCTCAGCAAACAAATATATAGTCTTGGCAAAGAAATATTTTTAATGAAATTTCAAAACTAATTTAAAAAAATCAATAAATAAGTTCAACAGCAGAATGGAGGGACCAGAGAAAAGAATAAGTAAACTTGAATATAATAATAACAGACTTTAACCAATATGAACAACAAAGAAAACACAGACTGAAAAAACAATGAGCAGATACCTCCACATCTGTGCAAAGAAATGTAAGTGGGAAAATATAGGTAAATACAATAGGCTTTTCTACTCCTGTTGTTCTAAAAAATTTATTTGGATTTGAAGCAAAAATCATAACAGTATTTGATATGGTTATAAATATATGCACAGGAAATATTAAGACAACATAGGGATATAAGAAGTAAGATTTCTACATTTCACACAGAATGGCAAATTGTTGACCCAATAGACTGTGATAATTATATATATAATGTAATGACCAGAGCAACCAATAAAATAGCTATAAAAAGACAATATATGCCAAAACTGGTTTGGCTCAGTAGATAGAGCGTCGGTCTGCGGACTGAAGGGTCCCGGGTTCAATTCCGGTCAAGGGCATGTATCTTGGTTGTGGGCACATCACCAGTGGGGGGCGTGCAGGAGGCGGCTGATGGATGTCTCTCTCTCATCGATTTTTCTAACTCTCTATCCCTTTCTCTTCCTCTCTGTAAAAATTCAATAAAATATATTTAAAAAAAGACAGTGTGTGTGTGTGTGTGTGTGTGTGTGTATTCAGCCCTGGTTGTAGTAGCTCAGTTGGTCAGAATGTCGTTCTGAAACACCAAAGTTGCAGGTTCAATCCCCGGTCAGGGCACATACAAGACTCAACCAATGAATGCATAAATAGGTGGGACCATAAATCAATGTCTCT